>CM035816.1:3228665-3391165 GCA_020458035.1 Magallana ariakensis | reverse complement strand
CAGGGAAGGGCAAGCGTTTCCACAATGTCTAGATGACCCTCTCCGATAAACAGTTTTTTCTCTCTTCTTCAGAACCACACACTCACAGTTTTAGCGTTATTTGTCCGGCGCGTTCTCTGGTGGCGGCTATACGCTGACTCAGGGTGCGATGCCAGCTGATCGATGGTGTTTGACATTCTTAAGAAAAAGTCCCCAGTCAATATTTATACAAAATATAACTGAAAAACTGCACCGTTATCGGCTTTCAGTTGGGTCTATGAGTTTAAATAATTAAAGGGAGTCCCTTTATTCTCTTTAAATGTGGGTTGTAGGCTGCTTAATACTTTAACAATATAGTTTAATAATAATTATTCCCAACAGCTGAAACATTCAATGATATAGTTCATGACTTTGCCTATTCAACCGTTTCAATCTTACGCATGGACCTTCTTAAATAATTGTCAAATTTTTTATTTTAGATGTCGTGCTGGATACGAAGGCAAGTTTTGCGACACGTGCATTCGGTACCCCGGATGTCTGCACGGCACATGCACGGAACCCTGGCAGTGCAATTGTATGGAGGGCTGGGGAGGACTCTTCTGTAACCAAGGTGACGATTACATCACATAGCAACCAGCACCACAATGCTATCACAGACAATAAAATTACACTGTTTCACTCAAATTTATCAGCCAATATTACATCACAGCTGCAGCTGCAATATTTTTCGCAGCTTTTTTATGACTATAAAATCTGTCGTTCGTCTTCCCTGTCGGAGAAAATGGCGATTTCTATAGAAAACCCAACACAGAGGCGCTTAATATCCCCCGTGTTTACAGTTTCATCTAGTCCTGTTGTACACAATTGTCGTGAAATTAGCTGGTTGTATTGTGGCCTTTTGGTGATAATTAATGATAGGGATGTAGTATAAAAGGATATTGACGGCATCTAGTGGTAGAGACACAGAGTCCATGATATCGATGTGTCTACAATAGGCTGTGCTAATCACGGGCTCTGGCGGCTATTGAACAGCCAGAGACTGGCTTCATTAACAGCAGTTAGCCTGCTTAATTGTTATTGATACTGAAAGGAAAATATATATTACACACAAAACACACACAAACCGTTTGATTCCAAAAGTGATAAATTGCTTCACTCTCAAACAACTCTCAATGGACTAATTATGCACTGAAAGGAGGAAAGGGGGGGGGGGCTTTATAAAATCATCAATACTCCATACAGACCTCTCTCATTAAAACACAATCATTGAGTTTACTATGAAAAACACTTCATCAATCTGACTTGTTTTCTCCAACACATTAAGATGTTACCCAATTACTACTAAAGCTTTGCTAGATTGCTGACATTTCTTTGTGTTTTGTAGACTTGAACTACTGCACCCACCACTCGCCCTGTAGAAATGGAGGGATTTGTAAGAACACTGGCCAGGGCAGCTACACCTGTGACTGTCCCAGCGGCTTCATGGGGACAAACTGTGAGGTGGAGGTTAATAACTGTGAGCAACAGCCTTGTGCCAATGGGGGCACCTGTAAGGTAGGTCCAAGGGGTCAAGGCAAGGGTCAGGGGGTACATGAAGCATCCGATTTGGTTATCATCAAAATTTTTAATAATGGCTTAAATTTTAAAGAAAAATGACTTAAATACAAAATTTATTGTTATTTTATTTAAAATGTAAAATTTGATATACCGTAGATGACAATTTTTAACATATTTGATGATTTTTTTCCAGACTGTTGGGGAAGGATTTGTGTGTGACTGTCCAGAGGGTTTCACAGGCCGGAGGTGTGACATTGTAGGAAGTTCCTGTGAAACCAATCCCTGCCTCAATAATGGAACCTGCATCCAAGTGGACGGGATGTACCAGTGCAAGTGTATGGAGGGATTCACAGGATTCTACTGCGATGTGGAACGCAATGAGTGTGTCTCCCGTCCCTGTCAAAATGGAGGCCGCTGCATCGACGAAGTGAATGGATTCCGCTGCATATGCACAGCCGAGTACAAGGGACCAACTTGCAATGAAAACATAGACAATTGTGTGAACAATCCTTGTTACAACGATGGCACCTGCATTGATGGGGACAATGATTTTACCTGTAGGTGTAGGCCCGGATTCGTGGGACAGCTATGTCAAGAAAATGTTCCTGATTGCGATGCACGTCCATGTGCTAATGGTGGAACCTGTCATGATGAAATTAACGACTTTAGCTGTTCTTGTGCAATAGGTTGGGAGGGTAAAGACTGTTCCATAAAGATCAACGAGTGTGAAAGCAGCCCTTGTCAGAATGGGGGTGTGTGCACAGATTTCGTTGGATACTATGAATGCAAGTGTGCTTCTGGGTTTTACGGAAACAATTGTGAATATTCCAATGGACAGCCACCCTCTACTGCTACCCCCAAACCCCAGCCTGCTGCTAATGCCTCCTCCGCTCTGATGTCGGAGGGGAAATCCTCAGAGATCACTATGATTCAGCTGGTACTGATCGTCTGCTTGGGAGTAGGAATCCCACTCTTGCTCATCATCTTTGTCGTAATCTTCTTACTGCTACGCAAGAGGAATGCTCCAACCGAAAAGCTGGACACCAGCAAAGAACACCAGCAAAATGTGGTTAACAACATCAACAACAAACTGTCTGAATCCCCAATATTCACAACTTCATCGACAATCAGTGGCAAATTGACCAATGAAAAACAAAATGACTTCAATAATTACAGTGCATCCGGGGGACATTCTTCCTCGGATAAATCCAACAACAAAGTTTTATTAAATTCAAAAGACTTAAACATTCACCATGAACAATTTTCAAAAACCCCGCCTGCATCAACGGCGGAGAAATATAATTATGACCCCGATGCTGCGAGGGGGGGAGGGTGCAGTGTTATGAAATCAAATAATGAAAATAGTAGTAGTTGGTAAGCATTTGTTTTTAAATTTAACCATATACAAATTATATGCAATTTTGTGATTCTTTTCTTATGTTTTACATTTGCATCCAAAGTAACATTGGTTTTGTTTTTCTATTTCAGTTATGACCACAATGCTTCTATTCACACAATAGGAAAGTCTAAAGCCTTTCAGAGGGATGCGGACAGAAATTCCACACTTTTTCTCGATCATCCATCTGTGCATCGACATTCGTTCCTGGCCACGGAAGTCTGACATTCTTCTAGGCTTTATTTTGACCAAATTTTTTTTCGCAATACATCATATCACGTGATGTGCTGGCACTGACTGCACACACAGCATTGTGCTTCATTGGATTAATTTATCAAGTGCCTTCGGTATTTCTACTGCCAGGAATACGGGCTGATTCTGTGGAAACTGTCTCCAAGACAATAATTTCTCTGATGGATAATCACAAGTCGGTTTGCTATATTATGCAATGCTTGGGCCTATTTCTGTTTGCTTTTTCCCGATCGAGGGGTTTCTGAGTGTCACTATGGACAGCAGATCATCTGCCGCGAGGAACCGAGTTGTGACTAGAACATTTGGCGGGAAAAATGAGTGCAGGCACTGCCATGTGATATTTAGTCCCTCCATGTTTTGTATTGACCCTGTTACTTTGACACTGGATGTGAGGAGTGCTTGAATGTTTGTCTGTTAAACAGGAATTTATTACATTGTGTGTTAATTTTGATTGCAAGCTAATAAGTGTGCATTGTCGTGTTACCTGGCCACTGCTTCATGTTAAACCTTTGTACACTATTATCTTTAGTCAAAGTGTAGTTAATATGAAATGTGCATAATATATATAGTGGCAGACCAGTGTGTAATGTTATGTAATTTATTTGTCTCAATCAGTATTGGTCGCTTCCAGTCGAATTCATAATGCGAAATTGATATAGGGCATTTTTGTATGAGCTTTATACTGAAAAAAATTTTTGTATTGAAAAATAATTTGAGTTAATATTTTCTAACCAGACTGAGCCTTGTCTTAATGCTCGGAACCTCTGCCCAATCACAATTGTTATTATTCGTGTTTTTCTCTGAACAAATTGGTTTGTGGATTTCTTAATGCCTCCCCTACCATTCCACCGGGCCAAGCCCTAACACTGAAGCAACTGGATGGTTGACAATATTCATGTTAACATCTGAGGTTTTTTTTTTTATATTTTGTTACTGAAAAATTGCTTAACAAGCATTCCACATTCATTTTATCATTTAATCTTTAACAGTCTGCTCTGTCACCCAAAACTACAACTGTTCATTGAGAGAGGAACTTACACTATCTTTAACTTCATCCTATCACATG
Organism: Magallana ariakensis; assembly: GCA_020458035.1. Lineage (NCBI taxonomy): Eukaryota > Metazoa > Mollusca > Bivalvia > Ostreida > Ostreidae > Magallana > Magallana ariakensis. The sequence goes on along the minus strand of CM035816.1, from coordinate 3,386,915 downwards.
GCTGTCAATATCATGTCTCACTTGAAAATATGCCTCCTTGTCTGTGATTGTTTAATGTACATATAATGTATATTTATAGAAAAATGTTTGGTTGTACATATTTGTTATGACATTATTATATTATTAATTTTCATGAAAACATCAATTAAAAAGTCACAAATATTTTTTCCAAAGTACCTTGTTTTTGTTTTCACTGGAATCTTGTGGCTGGGATGGCAGACGACAGCTGTTGCTTAGACAACTTTTGAAAGGCAAAAGAAAGCTCAGACGACGAGTTTGTAATCTGGGTGAACAATGGCTGGTCTGCGTCAGAGCACGTGCTCAGTTGATCATCGTACGACGTATCTACGAAGCCAAACGTACCCATTTTGATTGCATCAGTTAAAAAAAAAGTTAGAAGTTACGATGTGTTGATCAAAGGTTAATTATGAGAAAAACTCATTTGAATGCGCACAAAGTCTTAATGGAGCACTTTGGTCGACAATTAGGATGATGTAATAAAATGGATGAAAGAGAATTATCCTCAATGAGATACAATGTTTGAAAATAGGGTTGACAAAGATAAAATATCGTCTTTTTTAAAAGACCAATTGAATACCCTATTTAAAAATAGACGTTTTCCAAACATTTCTTGAAAAATGTATTCACCATTCAATTTACTCTCGGGTCGCGTAGCTAACATTCAGAATGTTTATGAGTGGGGTGCGTTTTCCCGCGAAAATACGGCAAAATTTTCAGAATATGCATTTGTAACGCAACAAAATATTTTAATAATTGGCCAGGAAATAGGTGTGTCCTGTCCAGATATATGTACCTCTTCCTGGATTAGGTTGGAGTGGTGAGTGGGTGGGATGGTGTCACAAGAGAACTGAGTATTTACAGACACGTCACTTTTTTCAAATTACGTACATTTGTACCTGGAATTTAAATGTACAGTTAATTAAATGCCTGTGGAAAATGATACAAGGAGGCTGGTTTCAGAACCTGTTGGTCGATAGAGGCGGCCGATTGTTCCAAGAGTTCTTGTCCCGCAACCTTGGCCAATTGGAGAACCCGGGTAGTGGGCCTGGGGTGTTAGGATTCAGCGGCGAAATCCACGTGAATTAAACCACCACGAATAGACAAACACCAGAGAGAAAGGAAAAGTCGATTGCTCGATTAGTCACTGACACAGTTCATACACGGCGATTGTGACCGAACTGTAAACAGAGCCACACTGTGACAACAAACACAGCTTCAGTGGGGTGGGTATCGATCGACCAGGGTCGGGCGGTTCGTCGGCAGGAGGGCTGTCCTCCTGCCCACCAAGCGGCCCCGGCTGATTCTTTCTCGGTCTTGCAGCATGCAAACCCACGCTTGTCGTTGCAAGTTAAAGAAACATGCGATATGTACGCAACTAAAAGATACACTCAAGGATTGATCTTGAAATTTTAATAACTGTTTCTTACTGCAGTACTTCTTCAAATCTTCTTTTTTGATTCGCCATTTTATCTCATAATATTCAATTATTAATATATTAACATTTTTGATACTACAAATAGCTAAAAAGTTAACCACGACGCCCCGCCCTCTAAAATCCGCATCCGGCCGGTAACTGAAACTCGTTCACGCTCTCTCTCTCTCTCTCTCTCTCTCTCTCTCTCTCTCTCTCATAACCTTTAGGAAAGACATGCTTAAAATTCAAACATATCTTTCCTATAAATGCTGTTCCAACTTTGTTCAAACTGTCGTATAAAATAAAGATAGCACATCTGATTTTCGAGACAAATAGAAAAATTGGTTAATGTTCGTATGAGTGTACGTAAGCCTAGGTTGCAGATTCTGAACAGAGATGGTGTTTGTTACCTGTCATGACTATCTAGACAAACCTGACGAGGAAATACGCCTTCCTGTTCGCCTAATAAATGAGAAAAACAACATTTTTAAAAGGCAAATCATAGGAATGAAATATGAAATCCTTTGATGTTGATTTTAGAAATATAACAAAACTGTCATAAGAGAAACTTTATCAACAGATTTTCAGGTTTAACAGCGAAAAGCAGATGAATTATGGACACGTACCAAGACACAACCCTGTATGTTTTATCTCTGAAAACACAATAAAGCTACTTTAACACTGTAGTTGTCTACATGGAGAGGATATATTATTAAAAAATACAGTTGTCTATGTGAATAATATCTCTATTTACTCATAGTTGCCTATATGGATAATACGAGTTCCTATTTGTACACATTGTAATTATCTATGTGAATAATATATCTATTTACACTTTACAGTTGTCTATGTAAATAATATCTCTATCTACACTTTACAGTTGTCTATGTGGATAATATCTCTATCTACACTTTGCAATTGTCTATGTGGATAATATCTCTATCTACACTTTACAGTTGTCTATGTGGATAATATCTCTATCTACACTTTACAGTTGTCTATGTGAATAATATCTCTATCTACACTTTACAGTTGTCTATGTGAATAATATCTCTATCTACACTTTGCAATTGTCTATGTGGATAATATATCTATTAATATCTCTATCTACACTTTACAGTTGTCTATGTGAATAATAGATATATCTACACTTTACAGTTGTCTATGTGGATAATATCTCTATCTACACTTTACAGTTGTCTATGTGGATAATATATCTATTAATATCTCTATCTACACTTTACAGTTGTCTATGTGAATAATATCTCTATCTACACTTTGCAATTGTCTATGTGAATAATACAAGTGTACCTCTATTTACACATTGCAGTTGTCTATGTGAATAATATCTCTATCTACACTTTACAGTTGTCTATGTGGATAATATATCTATTAATATCTCTATCTACACTTTACAGTTGTCTATGTGAATAATATCTCTATCTACACTTTGCAATTGTCTATGTGAATAATACAAGTGTACCTCTATTTACACATTGCAATTGTCTATGTGGATAATATATCTATTTACACTTTACAGTTGTCTATGTGGATAATATCTCTATCTACACTTTACAGTTGTCTATGTGAATAATATCTCTATCTACACTTTACAGTTGTCTATGTGGATAATATCTCTATCTACACTTTACAGTTGTCTATGTGAATAATATCTCTATCTACACTTTACAGTTGTCTATGTGAATAATATCTCTATCTACACTTTACAGTTGTCTATGTGGATAATATCTCTATCTACACTTTACAGTTGTCTATGTGGATAATATCTCTATCTACACTTTATAGTTGTCTATGTGAATAATATCTCTATCTACACTTTACAGTTGTCTATGTGAATAATATCTCTATCTACACTTTACAGTTGTCTATGTGAATAATATCTCTATCTACACTTTACAGTTGTCTATGTGGATAATATCTCTATCTACACTTTATAGTTGTCTATGTGAATAATATCTCTATCTACACTTTACAGTTGTCTATGTGGATAATATCTCTATCTACACTTTACAGTTGTCTATGTGAATAATATCTCTATCTACACTTTATAGTTGTCTATGTGAATAATATCTCTATCTACACTTTACAGTTGTCTATGTGAATAATATCTCTATCTACACTTTACAGTTGTCTATGTGGATAATATATCTATTTACACTTTACAGTTGTCTATGTGGATAATATCTCTATCTACACTTTACAGTTATCTATGTGGATAATATCTCTATCTACACTTTACAGTTGTCTATGTGAATAATATCTCTATCTACACTTTACAGTTGTCTATGTGAATAATATCTCTATCTACACTTTACAGTTGTCTATGTGGATAATATCTCTATCTACACTTTACAGTTGTCTATGTGGATAATATCTCTATCTACACTTAACAGTTGTCTATGTGGATAATACTCTTACAACCACCTATAGGTTCATAGACACCAACGGGCTCTTACTTAATTCACATAGACAACTACAATATATGTACGTAGACATCCTCACTACATGGACAATTAATGTGTATAGCTATAGGTGATATCTACATATACAACTATACAACATGTACGTAGACATCCTCACTACATGGACAATTAATGTGTATAGATATAGGTGATATCTACATATACAACTATACAACATGTACGTAGACATCCTCAATACATAGACAATTAATGTGTATAGATATAGGTGATATCTACATATACAACTATACAACATGTACGTAAACATCCTCAATACATAGACAATTAATGTGTATAGATATAGGTGATATCTACATATACAACTATACAACATGTACGTAGACATTCTCACTACATGGACAATTAACGTGTAACGTTATAGCTATAGGTGATATCTACATATAGAACTACAATATGTACGTAGACATCCTCACTACATGAACAATTAACGTGTAACGTTATAGTTATAGGTGATATCTACATATACAACTACAATATGTAGATAGAGATATTATCTACATAGAGAACTACAATATGTACGTAGACATCCTCACTACATGAACAATTAACGTGTAACGTTATAGCTATAGGTGATATCTACATATACAACTACAATATGTAGATAGAGATATTATCCACATATAGAACTACAATATGTACGTAGACATCCTCACTACATGAACAATTAACGTGTAACGTTATAGCTATAGGTGATATCTACATATACAACTACAATATGTAGATAGAGATATTATCCACATATAGAACTACAATATGTACGTAGACATCCTCACTACATGGACATTTAAAGTGTATAGATATAGCTATTATCTACATGGACAGTTACAATGTGTAAAGAGAGTACTACTTACCCCATGGGCAACTACAATATGTACGTAGACATATTAGCCACACTGACATCTACCATGTTTAGACAGAGGTATTATTCACATAGACAATTGCAAAGATATAATAGAAGTATTGTCCGCATACATAATTACGATGTAAAGATAGAGGTCTTCTATACATAGAAAACATAATGAGTCCGTAGACATCCTAGAAAAATAGACAATTGCAGTGTGTAGAAAGAGGTACAACTGAAGTTGTTGTTATGGATATGATGTCTATATGTACACATGATAGTTGTCTAAGTGGATATAATATTTTTGTACACGTTGTGTTTATCTACATGGGTGAGATTTGTATTTGTCTAAGTGAATAAAACGTCTTTATAATTAACAAATCCTTGTTGTCTATGAGAGAAGGACGTGTATATTTAGTTGCAATTAATGTCAAGTGCGCTTTATTTTCACGTATAACATGCGGTGCCAAGCCAGTATATAATTTCTACCCTATCAAATTGATAAATTTGTGTGATATTCTTTGATTTATAACTTTTGTCCTGTCCTCTATTATATACATATTATGTATATGTGTGTGTACCTTTGTTGCTACGTCTGTATCGGCAGTTGCCTGTTAGTAGGTCACTGGTCCCCGTCGCTGACCGTGATGACGTGACAGTGTGGCTGACACGCACCTGTTGGTGCCAGGGTCGGGGTAACCTAAGTTCCGGCGTCATCACCAGGGCGACCTAACCGTATCGATCTTACTTCCGGAACATCATGAATGATTTCCGGAGATGCTTGCCGTGATTACGTGATGAACCCAATAAAAGAAACCCCTCGTCGACCGGTCAGCTGGCTCTTCACACTAATGGACGGTTCCATTAGTGTCCGCGGGGATTCAGAGTGGTCAGAGAGTTCCCTGACCAAGCAACGTTTAGTAATTTATCTCTTTGTTATTACTGTAGTATATATATATATATATATATATATATATATATATATATATATATATATATATATATATATATATATATATATATATATATATATATATATATATATATATATATAAAACTAAAATCAAAAACCAAATTCCACCTGAATAGCAAGTGAATATTTCAAAAGAAACATTTTTCAGGTTTTGGACTTTTTCGTTGACCTGCAGCATATTTAATACATGTACTTTAATACATGTACTTGCTTTTTTTCTTTAACCTTGTAACTAGTATTCACTGTTTTACAAAATAATTTATGTTTTAACAGTTTAATTTGAAAATGATGTTAATCGATCATTCTGGTCTGTGTATTCGTACACTGAAATTATATTCTAATTTGATTTGAATTTATATTATTAACTAATCAACAAATAACCGTAAAAATACTGTAGATGTATTTTTCATGTTCATGTTGTGTAAAAAGTTGTGAATATTGATTATCTGTTGTTTGCACAAATTTTATTAAAATAAAAAAAAAAATTCAAAAGATACAGTGTAAATGAATGTACTTGAATTAAAAATGTCGAAAAATATCGGATCAAGTCTGGCTAAAGATAACTAACTCTTGCGCCTGTCTTTGCCCGGGTATCGGAGTTGGGGTGACAGATTGGGAGGGGGTGTAAGCGTCCCTCTATCAGCCTTGCCCATTTTTGCAATTGAAGTTTAGCAAAGGGGGCTGGTGCGCTAGTGCACGAAAGCTAAAGTGCGCTTATATTCCTTAGTTTAGTTATTACTTCGATCTTCTTATTTTAACTAAGAATTTCCTTTAACGAGTTAATGATTATAATCTCTCTTTTTTAAAAATATAATTCTTTGATATTTTAAAGTTAGTTTTATGAGATTGATGCGTATTTTGTACATTTTATCCATGGGTTTAAAAATTAACGTTAATTAAAACGATCCAGAATTATAACGTTCATAAAATTGTACTAAAAAAAAAGTTTATCTGACCTTCTTTGATATGTGATATTTGATATCATGCATTGATGATACAAACTGTTAGACCCTGCGTGTTTGCACTATGCCAAAACATATTTTTGGGATTCTCTATAAATAAATATATAACTGTTACCGCACCCACCCCCACCCCACCCCACAGTGACACACATAGTATTTAGAAAAAAAATGGGTTATGTTCTAAATGCAGGCAGATATCAAACTTCAGAAAATTATTCCCCGCAATGGTAAATCGACATTCGTGGTAAAAGAGACTCTCTTGGTATATGAAACCGAAATAGTTTTGGTACACTCGAATCATACTCAATGAGCATGCGCAAATTTAATTAAAAACATGGCGGAGAAATCTGCCAAAACGATAGGAGTGGGTACAAAACCTGTGCCCATGAAGTTCTTCGCAGTTTTAGAGGTGGAGAAAACAGCCCCAAGTTGTATTCCAAGGTATGTTCCAGAAGCCACAGAGCGCTAGATGTGCAATGTTGTTTTGAAATTATATTATTCCGCATCAGAACTATTTATGTTGACAAACTGAAAAATGACATAAGGGTGGGAAAGAGAAAAATTCGTCTGCAATGTCTTTTTCTTACATTTTAGGTTATGCACTCTGACTCTGAGTAGATTGGTAATACACAAATCACTAGAAAATGATTTGAATTCTGTGATTATTGCTGTGAAAATGCAGGTAAGAATCTCACTTAGAATGAATAAGGAACTGAAAATGTGTTGTTGGTTCTTGACATTTGAGGAGACAATACACATGACTGGAATGATTTTAGCATGTTAAATATATGCAAGACTTAATATGTAAACAGTGTGACCATTGGGCCAAGCGCAGATTTTTGTGGTTCTGAGATATTTTTATTTCTTCTTTCAATGCATATCTATTTTATAAAGTGATAAATTTTCTATTTATACTTTATTCAGTGTCCAAATGATCGGTTCCTTGATGTTAATGTTTTTATTTTCCATCTAATATTTTGATATGACATACGTGAAAGTACTCTTATCTCCTGATAAAAGCACTGTTGAAACTTATGTGGTTTGCATAGTCAATCATTTTCATTAAAATTACTTTCCTTTGAAAACCTGGAAAATTTTTAATAGAGTTAATGGACAATAAACATAGAAAAGCCCCACTTATTTATTGAATGAGTTAACTTTGTTGAACAAAATGGCACCGCCCATGAGCTGGAAGAAAATTTTTCAGTCCTTAATACCCCTGATTCAACTTTTATTTTTCACTGATTTTCTTATATATATGCGTTACCATTAAGCCTCGATTCGCGAGGCGGGCTATGCCTGCCACTTGCTGCGCTCAGTATAAAGCTTTATTCACATGATGCTGAAAGGATATTGTGATTTAAAAAAAAACCTGTTAGAATCTAATTTTAAATCAACTATACATAATGAACACCAACTTGTTGCTATTAACTTCAAAATATCAGTGTATCTCGCCCTTGTCAATTCTACAGCTCAAACATTCTTCAAATTTATGTGCATTTCTAGCATTAACATAGGGTTGTTATGACAATTTTTCAAGGTGATGTGTTTGATTTGATGTTGGCCATCATTTTAAACCACAGAGATTAGTTGTGGGATTATCATTACGTAATGACAAGAAGGCAATTTGATTGAAGTAAATAATTAAAAAGATGTCCCAGCTGCAAAATTGAAGTAGACAAGACTCATGGTTATCCAATTTTTTTTATCATAAGTGAACAAATTTGTGATCAAATTTCCAGACATGATTTATGAAGGACTGCCCTGAGGTTAGGCAAAGGCATCAATCCAAATATGAAGTGGAGTTGAATCTTAGATTTAAACTATAGTGGACAGCTGGTTGTTTGTCCCCTCATCGCTGATTTCACATTGTCCAATGCATGAAATGCCTAATGTGAAATATGATTGGGAATTTAAAGTCAGAATATCAAATTTCAGTTATAAAATTAAATAAGGCCAGATTTGAAAAATATTTTTGCCATCTCCTGAACCAGTAATGAAAAGGTTTTTTTACTGACCCAAACTTTAAAAAAGGATTTGGAGAAGTCAAGCAAAATATTTTTTAAGGTGGTCTTATGGAGATATGCTTGTCAGTGTATACTGATAATTTTTCTTCCTGATCAGCCTTATGACCTATGGTAACAGGCGCTGATCAATATTAATCACACCATACCTTTAGGTTATGAATGAGTAGTCGGCCCTGTCAATCTCTGAAATAGAGTCACAGGAAGTAAAGTCTATCCATGCAACAAAACTGAACAAAATATGGTCATTTTCAGTTAAGAAGTCAGGATCTAAAAGTTAATTTAGTACCAAAACTTGATACACGCACCAACAGAATGCAAAGTAGATTTTTTCAGTTGAAATAAACAATTTTGAGATAAATGGAATAAAAAACAGATGGGATAAAAAAAAATTTGTTAGAATTAAAGTCAAATGGGGGGGGGGGGTGTTCAATTTTTAGGGATTATTTGGTTTTTCCTTAGACATAAGGGAAATATCTCAAACTTTATTTACATAAAACTTTCAAATTTTACTGCAGTTCTTGATGCTACCAAAATTCTCAGTGCTGTTTGTATGAAAATAAAGCATATTAAATCCTTTGATAATTTATTGTGCTGTACCATTTGTAGGTTTATAAAGTACATTTATCCTTTTGATTTTCAGAATTCCAAGAGAGTTCTAAGGTCCAATGAAATTATTGTACCCCAAGGAGGACTGATTGATACAGAGTTAGATCTCACTTTCTCTCTACAGGTCTGTAGTAAATATTTACCAGTAGTTCAGATAGCATTTTTAGGGGGGTTTGGGCATACTCTTTAATTTTGCATACTGTATACAGAGAAATATTCACCCCTGTTTTATTTTCGCCCCTTTCGGCCTCTTTGTGAGCAGGCATATTTAAGACTGGGAAATTCTCATGTCTCAAATAATCTCTCTGAAACACAACTTTGTTTGGGCGAATTCAGGACGGGGCGAAACCATTTGCAAGTTAAAAGGGCGAAAATAACACAAGACGAATATAACCCTGTGTACAGTATTTCTTAAAAATATATTGAATAATATTTTCTCTGGGTTTTCTTTGCTGTAGTATCCTCATTATCTGAAGAGAGACTGTAAGCTGCAAGTCATGTTACAGAGAAGGAAGAAGTACAAGAATAAAACTATTCTTGGATACAAAACGCTGGCTGCTGGACAAGTGAACATGACACATGTAAGAACAAGGAAGTTGGATATCACCACAGATATCTCCGATCTAGTTCTGTTTTCAGATGTAATGCTAAACTTTAAGCAAGTGCTAATATTGCTGGAGATAATAATTATCAAGTTTTCCAAAATATTGAACATTAAGCATTCATTTCTGGTGATAATGAAATGTGTTAAGTTCTTTTGCAAAAAAAAAAACAACTCAAAAGTAATTTAAGGCCCAAAATATTAAATATTTTGTTGCTCTGACATCACTGAATCAAACCAAATGCTGCAGTATAGATTCGCATTGCCACAAAATATTGAAAATGTGGATTGTTATTGCCACAAAATATTTTGAAACATTTGTCCCGTGAAACTGAATATTACTTTGGCCATAATGTCAAGATTTTAAAAGAATTGTGTAATTTTGAAGTTTATCTAAATTTCTATATATAAAAAATCCAACTAAATGGCTTGAAGTTTGTTGTAAAGCATATCCTGATCATTTATGCAGTAATTAAGAACCAAACTATATTTTGAAGTTTTTCTGATATAAATGATTATGATTGTAATACATGTATAAGCAGTGAAAAAAATGTCACAAAGTTAACTTAGACAGGACTGGTACCTGCTTATCATCATGGACCTATACTGGTAGTTCAAATCTTTTCTAAAAAGTTGTTAAAATATATACCATATAACAGGTATTTTCTGCAGCTTGAATTTTTTGCAGTTTAGTACCTAAAAGGTATCAAATTATATTCTGCGTTTCCAATTGCTGTGATTAAATTAGACCGCAAAAATAAATTCAAATATATACCGTATTATCCCAATACATTGTATCAAATGTTGACTCCGTCTTTCATTTGTTTTTCTTGACTTTGCTTGGGGTATTATTGCCGAGACGGTGTGTAATGCGGGTGTTAATTTCTCGTTACGTAATCAGCCACCTGTTGATTCTAGATGTACTAATTATCGCATTGTCAATGTTTATCTAACAATTTCAATCTGTTTGTTAATGTGTGTAAGTTTTACAGCAGACGTTTTACAGTCTATTATTTAGGTTGTTTACAGTCTGTTGTTGTGGTTTTGTTTTCAAGCTGACGTTTTACAGTCTATTTGTTATATAGGTTGTTTACAGTCTGTTTGTTGTTGTAGGTTTTACAGTAGATGTTTTACAGTCTATTATTTAGGTTGTTTACAGTCTGGTGTTGTGGTTTTGTTTTCAAGCTGACATTTTACAGTCTATTTGTTATATAGGTTGTTTACAGTCTGTTTGTTGTGGTTTTGTTTTCAAGCTGACATTTTACAGTCTATTTGTTATATAGGTTGTTCACTGTTTGTTGTTGTAGGTTTTACAGCTGATGTTTTACAGTCTATATATTATTGAGGTTGTTTATTGTCTGTCTGTTGTTGTAGGTTTTACAGAGGACTCATGACAAGGACCTGTCCCTGTACAGTGAACAGAAAGACAACACCGAGAAGCTGGCCACCCTGGTGATGTTACAGCTCTCCAGTCAACCGGTGGATCACACCGAGAATGGACAGAGAAAGAATGCCCTCTCTGACGTCGGTGGGTTCTAGTCGGTCTGAAACTACCCACAACAGCAACTAGCTAAATATCTGCAAAGTACTGATAGAAAATAAAATGTCAAAATTTGCACAGTTTAAATTCTAATTCAATTAAATTTTTGTTTGATTGGCAAAATGTTTGAAATAAGAGAGAGTGAACAGAATCTATGAAGAGGATACAGCATTTTATAAAAAATCTGTTTTCAGATCGTTCCCCCGACATTGATAATGAGTCATATGATGAGGATGATCAAGAAGAATGGTCAAACGATGACCTCAGTGATCCGGAGGCAATGGATGAAGATGGCAGGCTGAGGGCAAGAAAATCCAACCGAACACAGGCGAGAGGTGTCGCCACAGCTAGGGGGCGTGTGAATGTAAGTCAGATGAAACATGGTGCATGCTGGGTCATTATGGCAATATATTAGGCATATGGATTATTTAAATGTTGGGGTCAGTGTTACACTATCAATATAGTTTAGTGAATTGTAAGGGTTCTATGTGAGCACAAATAATCACCATTCTAAATTTAAATTTCTTCACTTATGTAATGTGTTAGATAGATTACTGTGGATGGTGCACTGCCATATTTCTTTTTTTGCAGCAACAGAGGAATTTTAAACAGAAAATTGTATCTTTACTTCGAAAATTCAAGATCACAGAGGAGGTTTGCTTGATAAAATCTTCTTTCTTTCTTTCATTAACTTTTGAGACTACTGGATATTCATCAAATTTTTGATTAATATGCTATAAAACAAAACTTTTAAGAAACATTGTATGTAAATGTCATTAATTTCACTTATGTGAACTGACAGTAAGTTGTCATTAATTGAATTGACAGTAAGTTGTAAATTAGTGAACTGACAGTAAGTTGTATCTTGGTAAACTGACTATAAGATCTCATTCAGTCAACTGACAGTAAGTTGTCACCATTGAACTGTCAGTAAGTTGTCATTTTTCAGTCACTCGATCCTGAGGAGTTCCCGGACACAAATCAGGATCCGACCGATGACATTGAGGACCTGATTGATGAGCTGGCAGAGAGCATGAGTGACAGCGGACAGGAAATGGATCCTGACACCGTCAGTGTCATCTCCACCCCCAAACCCAGACTCAGGTGAGTGGTTGCCATAAGGTAGATATTCCACTGTAGTGGCAGTATTTGGGAATGAATACAAGAGACATATTGAGAGATGGAAAAAGAAAACACATGGTATCTATTCCAAACACTTCCATGTTGGTTTCACTTTGGCTATAGCCAATATTACCAGTATTCAAGGAATATTAACTATAAGTGACTTGTGCATGTCTACAAATTTTGAGGTTGTGAGATAGCTTACAGTGTTGAAGTCTTTAATGCTAAATTCTTCATTTATATGCATGTATAGTTTCAAAGTAAATATTTAAAAGTGTTTAAGATTGATGTTGAAGCATGATTATTTCACTATATACTGATAGTATCTAATAATCAGACTGTCTGTTTTACCTTTCGTTTCAGACCCTTCTTTAAGGAACGTATGAGTGCGGTTGAACTTGAAGACAGCACAAAGGTCAGGGTTCAGCGTTCATGACACAGAGAGCATGCTCAGTAACTCTCGAGTCCATGTTAACCTCTTTTCTGTATCATCTTTTATTTCTCTTAAGGCTTGATCCTTCAGTTTATTTTTCAATCAATATCTATTACAGTAATATCCTAGCCCGCATAAAAGCATGTCAGTTCTGTTTATAACAGAGATACACTCTCAGAGGTTGTTTAATCTGGCCCTGTAGTCCTGATTAGTTGATTTTGTCGGACTGAATGTTGTTTGCTTTGTGCTACAGAGCTCGGTGTTGTAATCAGCTGTTCATTTGTATATACAGGACCTCGATAAACATAGTGATGAATCAACCTCCCAAAAAAAGGACCCTGACAGCTTTCTGGTAAGTGCAGATAGGTCACAGTTTGTTTTGTTTCCAGTTATTGTTTCTACCTTGTCCCTTCATTCTCTGGTTATTTTTCATGACAGAAATGTTTTCTTCTACCCTCATTTGTTCTTGAATAACTTGCCTATCCTCTCCCCAACCCCAAATGCCCCACCCTAACCCTCTTACACTTATCTATCAATTTTATACTAAACCATCACACAAACACATTAGTGTCATAAGAACCAGGTCAGCATGGATATACACTGTACATGTGCAATGTACTATTGTAGTTTGCTCTCAGACCCTGTGTAGTTAAACGGAAGAAACCTTTTTAAAAAATGTAATGTGACAAGGGTTTTTGTATTGCTTCATGATCAAGTATTCAGCCTAGTACTGTACCGTTGCTTTTTTCAATGATAAGCTGTAATTTCACACTATTTCTGGTTATGTTGTAATGTGATAACCATATCTCTATTTATTTGCACACTACGCTTAATTACAATTATATTATTACATTGTACAGCATAATGAGCTAATCAGTATCTTTGATGAACATACTATGGCTATGTCATACTATTAAAACAAAAGGAAGAGATGGTTCTTGATATGGAACTTTATCTTCATAATAGCAGACATTGTTAAGAAAAAAATGACAATTTGTGAATATTTCTGTGTTCTTAATAACAATCTTTAGTGAATACAGTAGGCTGAAGCACATTAACTACTTTTAAAAAATGACTCACAAGCTATCTGTATGTGACTGTTTATTGATGTGAATATTTTCTGGGTACTGGATATTTGGTATAAATATTCTCACTCACAGAAATTTTCGAGTACTGTTCTTCTTTTGAGTTTCTCTGTACTTGTTTTAACATTAAAACCCTATCTAGCTAGATAGTATATCCACTGTCCAACATTTTACACAGTGAGGAAGGGAATGAAGTAAAATCTTTGAAATGTCCAAACTTTGCCTTTACAACACATTCCTGATAGAAAAATGATAATAAAACACAACTGCAATCTATTGAACAAATCAAAGAAATGATAAATTCACCATCTTAGTCCATTGTCCCAGTGGCTGATCCCCCCTTTCCCCCTCCCTCACATGTTAGAACTGTCTACAGGCTAAAGCACTTACAAAGACCAGCTTCAACTTTTCTTAATCTATCATACATACATGTGTAGGCCTTAATAATCATGGAAAGCCAGAGGTGTGACTTTGATGCATCTTCTGACCTTGACTAATGTCGCTGACGCTGTGGAGTTCTGTGTGACTATGGCTGCATGTCTGTATGTGATGTATCTAGCCATTGGTCTGTGATCCTGTCCCTAATAATTGTTTTGTTTAGTGGGGAATCGGAAGCTGCAGCATCTGTGCCTGTCCATAGAAACCTTATAATAGCATTAACTTCAGTACCCACCTGAGCTCTCTTTTTACGTCATGTAACCGGTATTATTGAATATATGAATGAATTTTGGGCACAATTCTCATATATCTTTCAGCACCAGTGGCATATTACATTGTATATATGCAGTTTTATTTAATCCCAGTTTTATTTTGGCAACTCTTTTGGGAAAATTTTCTTTATGTGCACTCTCAAACATCTCTAATGTTTGTTATGCTTTAAAAAAACCTTTAAGTTAACAATTGTTGAACTTTAAAAAAAGAATTATTGAGAATTGAGAATTACCACAACAATTAACCATTCAATTTTCAGATACTTATTCTGCACATAAAAGCAAATCAAATGAGGTTTATAAATTTAGAATTACTTAAGACTGCTTCACAAGATATTTTTGACGGTATATTAGGAAAAAGAGCTCACAGAAGATCAGAAATCTTCTCCAGAAACGAAAGGCAAAATAAATCATGGTCGCAGTCGGTCATATCGAGAGGGGAAGCACAAAAAAGGGGAGCGTCATCGTCGACACAGCACTGGTCCAGTCCCTGGATCGGTTAGTAGCGCGTAGCTTGTACTAACACACACTGAGGTGTTACCGCTAGCCTATGTAGACAAGATCTTCATGAACTGTATCTTATAATTCACAGTCCTTTATAGGGGCATCATCTGATGTAGGCATCATGCATTAGCTGCATCATAAGCACGACAAATCTATACATAGAATATGCCTAGCATCTGCCTATACACGGAGCGTGGATTGGTTACCATGGAAACCTGGTGGTTGTTTCTGTTGTCCTGCATGTCATGTCAACTTGTCCTTATATGTTTTTGAACACGTCTGTGTATCTAATGTTTTCATAACTATAACTGCTTTTCAATGAGGAGTTCAGAATCTGTGAAAACAAAATACATGTAATTTATGTTTCATCTGATTGGACATGGCAGGAATTGGGAAACAGCCCAGGGATTCCTGTTGCTTTGAGTGTGTGGTTGTAACTGTTTAACCATAGCATGACATTGGACATGGACCTTAATCTGTATCTAGCTATTGAATGCGGCTAGCCATCTTTTGGTAGACTTTCTATGTATCGTTCTCTGCTCAGTTTACCATTATTGTAGCTCTCTATGACTGAAGCCTATTCCAAAACTATTTCAAAACTTGTAGTTGATTGCTTGTGCCATTTTAAATTCAGTTTGTGCTTTTTTATTTTTCAGTTGTGTAGATTCTGCTCCCTATGTGGAAGACTGAATCAGTTAGGTTAATTTTGAGTGACTGAAGTGTGCATTACTTCCTTTTAGTTATTTGACTTGAATCAAATATATACAAGAATTCCGAATCCAAATAAAAGTACAGCTATTGATAATCTGGATTGAACTGAGCTAATCTCACTTGATGACTAATCCTGCGGTACCCAGATATAAGCTAATCATATCATCTGTGTGGTGTTAGAGCTGGGGTGGGGTTGGACTTGCTCTAATACCACAGTGTTAACCTACTGTTTGCTGTGTTGGTGGTTCTGACATTGGTACAGTGTAGTCCACCGGGGTTCACTACATCAGAGTGATAATCTAACTTGTTTTTTAATTTGGGAAAGGAATATCAATATAGCCCGTGTGTTCATATAAACATTTTTTTACATTAAGTTTTATTTTACAATAAGGAAATAACACAATATGATAGTTAATTGATCTGTAATTGGGTAGATGCAAAGTTGTAAAAAATGACATTGCACTAGATAAATTGAAGGATTTGTTATGTCAAAACTTTAATACTCTGATTTTATTTCCGCATTACATTTTTATTCAGAAAGTGTACCACATGTTTGCTTTATATATTTCTTATGAGTAAGCTAAAGACATTAGTATTCTGATGTATGATATTCTAAATACATGTACAAGATATTGGTTTTTCTTTGTGATGGGTATCAACAACAGCATCAATTCAGATATTTCAATGTGTGTCAAAATACAAATGATGAATTTCAAAATATCTCTTTAATTGTGATGGTATTTATCCAAGTTGTGCATTTTCTATTCCATCAGTAAGGATCAGGAATAGAAAGCAAAACTTGTAAAAAAAACTTGACCTATAATTATATACCAGTACATGTAGTTGCAAATCAAAGGATATCTGAAGGATGATATTGGTGTCCGATACTCAGATAATGATTTATGCTGTGTGTAAATACGGTTGTGTGTATTGTCTATGTTCTCTCTCCCCCAGCCCCGGAAGGCATTGATGGACCAGCTGGGGGTGGTTCTGGGGGGACTGGAGGAGTCCCTCCCTGACACCGTGATGTTGGTCAACATTGCTGAGTGGCAAGGACAGGTAAATATTAACTCGGCTAAGGTGTGTGTTCGCTAGGTTAAAGAGGACAAAGGGAAATTTATAACTAACAGTATCATAAGGAATAAAGAACATTTTACACTTTACAAACGTTATAGTTGGATTTTACATAGCAAAGAGATAAATAGATTTTGATGTGGTAATTTTGGCGTTGCAATGGTTTCATAATGGAGATGGTTAAGAGGGTGACCACTTTAGTTCAAGGTCTATATGAGCAGAGATGTCAAGTTACGTTTACAGTTTCTTTACTTTTATCGATGAATCAAACTAACTGCTTGATGTGTTTTGTTGTAGTTGTTCCACCAGAAGGTACAAGACAATAACTACAACTTGATCTGCACCTGTGGAGAACCTGATGTCAAAGCAGCTATTAGTGCTCTCGTCACCAAAATCCAGAAATAGTAAGTCCAAAGTCCAGAAATAGTAAGTCCAGATACACATATGCAGTATGTCCAAGGTCCTAAAAAAACATTAAAGTCCAGAAATATCAAGTCCATTGTACAGAAATAGTCCAAAGTCCAGATAATGTCCAAAGTCCAGATAATGTCCAAAGTCCAAATATAGTAATTCCATTGTCTTGAAATAGTAAGTCCAAAGTCTAGATATAGTAAATCCAATTGTCCGGGTATAATAAGTCCAAGGTCTAGATTTAGTAAGTACAAAATATAGAGGTGATTTGTCCAAATCCCTAAAATAGCAAACCAAGATACAGAATTATGCATGAATCCAAAATCCAGAAATAATTGCTCTGAAGTCAGGAAATGATAGCTCCAAATGTAAATTTGAAAGTTAAAAAATAAGGAAATAGTTCATTCTAAATGCCAAAATAGCTAGTATATACAAGGTTGTCAAAGCCAACACTTCAATCTCTATACCTCTTCCTTTTTCCTATCCCTTGTTATGTAATAATATGTTGTATTGAAGTAAGGTTTTCAAAACAGGTCTTCAAAACCTTACGTGTTTAATGAGAGCACCTTTGTATTGATTTAGGTCATTAATACATTATTACGTTTGTTAGGATTATACATGTGTTTGTATGTATATAATTTTATGTGTTGATTACTGTAAAAGTAGTTATTTATGCATGGGGGAAATTTACACTAGTAACGCGGTAAGTTTAAAATCGCGTTAAATACCCCTGCGCATATGGTAAAAAAAGCAAAACTTTTGTGTGGTAAATGACACATTTGCATATTTAATACCCACGAATATTGTTTGACTCTAAAAAACGCGTACTTTACCATCAGCGTATATAACCACTTTTACAGTACACTTGGGTTTGTTTGTTACAGCTGGTATGTGTATACTGTTGTGTGTTGATTACACTTGGATTTGTTTGTTACAGCTGCAACAGTAACTCCAAGGCCCCTAGTGCTGTCAAGGTCTGTATCGCAGGAAGTGAAAGTTACGTCAACACCGTTCTCCGCCCATACGTGGAGCAGTTCTCCGCCAAGCCCCCAGACTGGCAGACCTATGTCAAGTTCCTCATCATACCATTTGGTCAGTTTCTTTTTTGTAACATAATGTCATTATACCTTGGGGAGCTTTTGTGATTTGTTTGTAACAGTGTTTTCATGAAGATAATTTTTATAAATTTAAAAATAAAGCAATTTTTCTTACCATAAACAACTTTCCTACTTTCTTTGCATGAAAATATTGAGTCAAACTGAGTGTTGTGTATTTTTACACAAACTGAGGGTTGTATTTTACACAAACTGAGGGTTGTATATTTTTACACAAACTGAGGATTGTATATTTTTACACAAATTGAGGGTTGTATATTTTTACACAAACTGAGGGTTGTATATTTTTACAGATCAGAGGAATCCCTGTGTGTGTTCTCTGTTACAAATTAACTTACTTTTTTTTACATGTAATGATATCACTTTGAATCTGTGTTATTTGTGATTACATCACTTTCTGAGTTTGTGTTACATGTGAATACATCACTCTGAGAGTCTGTGTTATGTGTGATTACATCACTCTCTGAGTTTGTGTTATATTTTATTACATTACCCTCAAAGTCTGTTTACATGTAATTACAACACTCTCAGAGTTTGTGTTACATATGAGTACTTCACTCTTTGAGTCTATCGTTATGTTACATGTAATTACATTTCTCTCTCAGTCTTTGTTAAATTTAATTACATTCATTCTTGAGTGTGATTGTAATTACATGTAATAAAATCACTCCCTGGATCTGACTGTCAGCTTTTGGTACATATAGTTACATCTCTGTCAGAGTCTTACTGTGTTACATGTAATGATTACATCACTTCACGAGTCTGGCTGGCTGTACTTGTATTAGCATTAATTTTTGTGCATTATTTTCAGGCTCCAGCTCCATCGGGAGATACATCGGTAGCTTGGACAGTGTATACAGCTCTCTGTTCCTGGACCAGCATTGGAAAGATACATTCGAGAAAACAGAGGCCCCAAAACTAGGTAAGAGTCTAAATTCAACTCTTAACCTCTCACTGACGGCTAATACTGGGGTTTGTTTTTTGATATGGTCCATTGAATTCTTAATCTATGAACAACTGAACAGACACAGGTTGATCTGACTGGAAATAACAGCTACTCTAAATTATTTTGATGGAGTGATATGAGCATTTATCTTATTTTGCAGATTCTCAAGACATCGCGAGTCGGTTGTCAAAGTATCTGAGTAGTGTCGGGACCGTTGTTCAAATCCCAATTGCTGAGGCCATGGTTATGTGTAGAGCTAAAAGGTAATGATAAAGAAAGACTTCTCAAGCTCGAAATGTGTTCTAAAAAACTAATCCATGTACCTTAAAGCATTGTGATTTTTAAAATATTGTTTCCAATTGGCAGTGCATATATAGAAATTTGATAGTTTTAACATTGTATGGTTCTTGAAGCTTTTTAAAGATGAGTTATTGTTGTGCAAAAATTTTAAATAGGTCTGACATTTCTTTTTCAGTGGAGAGGAAGATTCATCACAAATTTTGATTCCATTCATCAGTGTATGTATCACTGATTTACTTTGAATATTTATAGAATAGATGTTTTTGAGATGAAGTAATGCCAGAATTTTAATTACATTTTAAGTTACATTTGTATTTTGGCATGTTCTGAAACTATTTTATTTGTGCTCTACAGGAAGTGAAGATTGGTAGTTGTGATCTTATGAATGCATCCAGTAAGTCATTTGCCTAATTTGTATAATTCATCTTATTTTAAAATCATTAAGTTTAGATACATTTTATGGATTAAAGTGTCTCGGGTTTTATTTATGAATACATGTACCAGTAATTTCATTCATAAAATTGAGAACTATTTATGTCTTTGATTAATATGACAGTGAACTTTGCTTTAGGATGTACATGTATGAAAAACAAAAATGTCTGCCATTTTAAGAAATCGTTGAATATTCCAGGTCCTGAGTATTCCCTGCATGTTTTGATTGTTTGATGTAACTATAGTGTCTGTCTTTTTTTGCCAGTGGACTTTGATGACACAAGCAATACAATGGTTAACTCGCCCTCCTTATCCAGCTCTCCCCCAAACAACATGGCCACTCTGGATAAACCCAAGACAGACTTCTCTACTCCCCCCAGTTCTCCTAATGTCAACGTGGCCACCAATAGGTATCAATCAGCTGTTTAAGAAGAAGAAAGAGATTCAAATTCAAATCAGAAAAACAGTTGATTAAAGGTCTTTCATTTAAAACAAGAGACCCTAAAAATAAGGCAAAATTAAAAACAACATTGGATTCACTACATTTATTGGGACTTTCGTATCATTTAAAAGACTGTCAAAAGAAAAAAAGTGTATGATGTACTCCAGAAAACATGTATGTTACATAAACTATAGTCTGTCCCAAGTTTATGCTTCCATCACTTTTTGATGATTTGTAATAAAAATACACATACCTGTGAAAGAAGTACAGTTGAAATTGATGAAATGGAAAATATCCAAGATATCTTCATTGGCAAATTATCCCTTTTCACTCATAAAAGTTTACAGGAATGAAAACAAATTTCTTACGGAGATTTATAAAGGGAAAGGCACATCTTTTCTCCATTCCGAAGTACTCCGGACAGTTTTTCAACATTATCATCCGGGCTTATTAATGGCTGATGCAATGCAGAATTCCTATAGACTTTCTATTTAAGTATGTGTATTGAAACCTGAAGCGGTAGAGGGGGGGGGGGCGTTTCAAAACAGATAATCTGGGCATGTTTCATATTTGTGGATGAACGTAGTTTGAGCACAAAGGTATTTATTATTATCAAAATATCAAGCGAAAAGTGGTGGAAGCAAAAACTCGGGACAGAGTATAAGTATGAGTCTAAACATTGACTTCAGCACTGAGTGGCTGATTTCTGTTTCCTGCTCTGTTTACAGCCAAAGCAGCCTGCCCTCTGTGGTGCCCCCATCAGGTGAGTTTGTGGAACTACAGGTAGATTACTGGACAACGACTCCAAGGTCGGAGAGCTCGGAGAAGACGGACAAGGCCAGCAAGAAGGACAGCAACAAGTGTACGCTGAAGACAACGTTCCGCTCGCTGCAGGTGCAGCGCCTGGCTCAGAACCCGGTCGACCTCAACTCATTCTCTATGGTGGTTGTCACCAAGGAAAAGAAGCACATCAGTAAGTCAGCCTATCAATTCTGATTTATCAAATGTTTACTGTGGAATCATTAGAATTTGTGGTGGCACACCTGTTGTTGTTTTTGTAGGTTCCCATCACCCACAAATTTTCATCCTAATTAAATTATAGAACACAGCAATAATACATTAATAGAACATGTAAATCTGCAAAATTATGTCCCCATGAACCTGTAGATAGTCAACAATCCACAAAAATTGGCCCTATATAGTTTGATTGATTCCACAGTAAACTTTCGATGTTGATTCTAATAAGTAAGCTCCAGGGAATGATAATGTTTTAATCCCACTACATATTACATTTTATGGATATACATGTATTAGTGGGGGGAAATCCATTCATTCTTCAGAACTAATGTTACTCAATTGTTGTTTGTAGTAATGAGGTTAGGGAAGAAAGCAAAGGAGAGTGAATCTAAGAGTCAAATTGTGGATGGCATTAACCGACTGATTTGTACCACCAAAACTCAGAGCTACTCTCTCAAAGGTAAGAAATCATTTGTACCACCAAAACGCAGATCTATTCCCTCAAAGGTAAGAAATCATTTGTATCACCAAAACTGAAAGCTGTACCACCAAAACTCACAGCTATTTTCTTAAGAGTAAAAGTTCATTCGTACCACCAAAACTTTGAACTATTTATTCTTTCAAAGATGATAAATCATTTGTACCACCAAAACCCAGATCTATTCCCTCAAAGGTCAGAAATCATTTGTACCACCAAAACTAAGAGCCCTACCACCAAAACTCAAAGCTACTCTCTCAAAGGTGATAAATCATTTGTACCACCAAAACTAAGAGCCCTACCACCAAAACTCAGAGCTACTCTCTCAAAGGTGATAAATCATTTGTACCACCAAAACTAAGAGCCCTACCACCAAAACTCAGAGCTACTCTCTCAAAGGTGATAAATTATTTGTACCACCAAAACTAAGAGCCCTACCACCAAATCTCAGAGCTACTCTCTCAAAGATGAGAAATCATATTACCTGGAATAGAATTAACTGGGGATTTTCTGATTTCTCATGTACTGTACACCTGTACATTTGATTGTCATGTGACTGTCATGTGATACACTGTATACCGGTATTCTGATGTCTAACTTGCTATTTTCTGCGTTGTAGTGATGGTGGATGGTGTTGAGTGGACTGGAGTGAAGTTTTTCCAGTTATCCACTCAGTGGCAGACTCACATCAAGCATTTCCCAATCACAATCCTCGGAAACCCGGACCCAGTCTGACTACCGTACCAGAATGGCACAAGTCTCAGAGCCTCTCGCCATCAAGGTGAATCCTGGGAAATTTCCCTCTGAGGAGTTTTATGTTTCAGGGCTTCCCTCTTTAACCAGAGATTTTTACACATCATCCACATAGCATTACCTTGTAGATTCATTTGTTCTTTATTCTTTCTGATATGTAACTCAGATTGACTTGATACAATGTGTGACAACTGAGTTAAAGAGTGCTTGACTTGAATTCTAGTTACAATCTCATCACTGAACAGGAAAGCCAAGTTTCACCAAGTGCTATTGGGAAACAAATAAGTCAGAAGTTGGAATGATTTGTTTCCTTTGCTGCAAGAGATTTTTTACTGCCCAAAAGTGATCAGAGAATCGGAACCCACTCAACCATATCTTTACTGTAGTGCTGCTTTGTGTTAAACTGCGTCACGGATGGTTGAATGCGAGGGTTGTAGTGCTAATGTGGCAGAAATGTTTCAGCCTGTGTTAGATAGGAATTGTAAATTGCATTAGTATTACTGTATACAGGGAAATATTCGCCCCTGTTTTATTTTCGCCCCTTTCACCCTCGTAGTCAGAGGGTGAATTTAAGACTGGGCAAATTCTATGTAGCAAATAATATCTCTGTTAACACAGCTGCTTCTGGGCGAATTCAAGACGGGACAAAACCGTTTGCAAGTGTAAAAGGGCGAAAATTACATGGGGCGAAAATAACCCCATGTACAGTAAATACCAATGATTCTAGAGCAAGATCTGTACCATATTTTCATTGTATATTTATGAGTTTGTCTCTAGTGGTGCTTTATGGTATATTTTTGCATCATTGTTAAGTATGAAGCAAGTAGAAATTACAGTATTTTTATTTTTTATAAGAAGGGTATTTTGTAAAGTAAGTTGAAATACTGGTAATTATACTTTTATTTAGTTAGAAAGCCTTTTATCTTGTTGGATTTAAATTTTTACTGTAAAAAATTATTACAGTAGCGTGCAGTTGCCATATAATCTTTCTATCTTTCAAATGATTAAAAAATCATGTACATTTTATAGATACCCGGTATTCATTTCTGTATTTTACTGCTTTTATTGTCTCAGCTCTTGATTGACAGAGGCCAGTAAACACACGAACAGCTGTGTTGTTGCATATTGTATAAACTGTGTATTTTATACTGTTAGTTATTACTGGTATACCTCAAAAATAAAGGGGGGAGTAGATGGGAGATGTATGTGATCTAAATCTGCATGTGTACAGTTAATTTGCATTATAGCTTACTTAGACTAATGACAAAAGAGCAGTGTTTTTATATCTTATTCTTAACATGGAAGAACTAACCAGTCCAGTATCGTTTGTACATTGACATACCACTGATCAGTATTGTCCAATGCCCCCATCTCTTATTGTGATACTTTGCCTAGGAATACAAATGTATGCCTTCTTTTATGTGTACCGGTACTTGTTGGACCAGCCACAATCACAGACCACACATTAAATAACATATACCCGGTATCTAGTTATTTTTGTGACTGTCTATTTTTTGCTTTTTTCGATATCACTAAATATAATACGCAGAAATTGTGTCCGGTATTTTTAACTATTAGAAATTATAGAATGCCAAAAAAGACTTGCACAAACTAATAAAAGTTTTGCAGCTTTTGTGATGTCAGTGTGCAAAGAAAACCCCTGGATATATAGTAAGACAGACTTGCTGTAAATCACCAGTAGGCATTGATTTTGCCTATTTATTTTTGAATGAATTCTTGTTTTTCTTGGCTTTATTAAATAGTTTTGTTGCTTGATATCATCCTAATCTTTTGTCATTATATAGTACATGTATGAACCCGAATCTATAGCATTAATTTTGTGTGGGTAGAGATGTGCCTAGTGAAGCATTAAGAATAAGGTTCCAGGTAGTCAGTGTGTGGATGATCGTGTCGCGGTGTACACCCCTGTTACACTGAACTATGAGTTTCAAAACATTAACATGATACAACAGTCTCAATAATCATTAATGAAATGTACTCTTCGATAGAAGATTTGGGCTTGTATATATAGGGGTCTTGTTTAACTTTTGAACTGTTCAAAGCTCTTCATTATTGTAGATCAAAATGACCATGGCTTCAGGTTCAAGGCTAATTAACAAGTTCAAGGTGAAATAGGTCAGACACCCAGGGGTTGCTATTATATATGTCCTAATGATAATATAAGAACAAAATTAAGCTTATTATAGGAAGCCCATGGTGGTGGATTTGAGTGATCCCATGTATTGTTTTAATATGGTACATGATTCAAACATGAAAAAATTATACCTTTATTAGAAAGTAACATTTTTTGGGAAGGGGGATTTAAAATGATAGTAAAAGAAACTTCAAGGGTTACTTGTATGGGTAAGGGCATTCAATAGGATGAATACAGTGTTCTCTGTGGCCATCTTACGTAGTGTGCTAAAGCTTGTATGTTGGGCAGTATACCTGCACTTACTGAATGTGTTCACAACCGCCGAAGATCAAATTGCTTGCCAAAATATTTGTCAAGTCTTTTTTTTCCTTTCCAGTTGAACAAAACTTTTGTATGAGAGATGATCTGCTGGTACATGTATTACCAGATTGTTAACTGTACAGGGTATTTATTATTCACCACGTCAGAATATAAGCGACAGGTCTCGGTATCTTAATTTCTAGTCGAATCGCTTTTATTTCTCTCACGTCATGACATTTTGAAAAGTTAATGGAAACCTATTGAAATATAACACTGATCAAAGATGCTAGCAATGTGTTCTGTTGTTAATTAGTTATTATTGTATATGTATGTGTAGGTCATGAAATCCTTTCTGCAAACACAATTAGCCTTGGATAATATTGTAACTAAAGATATAGAACCGTCTTTAGCAATTCTGTACATTTTTGTTGTTGAATCAAGTAGGAAGCAATACATTAACTAGTGCCTGGTTTTGTTTTTATCCAGAGATTGGTTTTTTATCTTACATTTGCACCAGTTAAGTCCTGTCTTTAGTGTCATCTGTTCCCAGTATACTTTAATGTTTTAAATACTGATGACGGACAGGGCCTCATACCATGGAAATGTGAATACATGTATATTATATTTTTTTAAAAATCAGTCAAGATTTTTTTTTAAAATCACTGTACTTCTTTCAAAACCAGGCTAGATTTAACAATAAGTTATTTAACTGTTTTGTCGTGACTTCAAGGGGTTGGCCGAATGTCTCAATTAATAGAATTTCAACAAGTCAAGTCAGAAAAAAATACAATTATTTAAGAGAATAATGCATTAAATTTAAATTTAACTTTATCTGTGTACAAATTGATCAACAATTGCTACCTTTAATCAAACTCTGTTGGTGAGCACTGTGACCCATAGACCTATTGTTTGGCCTCAGATTGAATGTATAACAAATGTAAGATGATGAACCATATTAATTTGTCTTTTTTTATTCCTATGATTCATGTTATAGTATGCAATTTGTTTGATTTGTTTTTGTTATTAGGGGATAAAT
The DNA here is from genome assembly GCA_020458035.1 of Magallana ariakensis. Taxonomy (NCBI): domain Eukaryota; kingdom Metazoa; phylum Mollusca; class Bivalvia; order Ostreida; family Ostreidae; genus Magallana; species Magallana ariakensis. The sequence continues at coordinate 3,360,402 of CM035816.1, read as the reverse complement.
TGCAATACCATGACTGCCAGACCTAGCACATGTCTCCATTGTAAGGTTGTTGTCATCAGTACATACAATAAACAATATACCGTAACCAGAACTGTGTTGGAAATTTATTCTAAAAATCTTACTTCACCATAAACTTAAGCTTATTATACCCCCAACAACAAAGCTTTTTGTTGTTCTTTTTTGGGGGGGGGGGGGGATAGGGTACTGTAAACCAACATTTATCCACGTGCGAGAAATTTTTGCAAAGGTTCACGAGAGCCTTATTGTCGCGAAAATTTCTCGCCATGGACCAGTATTTTCCATATAGTTGTAATAAAAAAAGAAGGTGCAGATAAGCCTCGGTCGCGAAAATTAGTCGCCGCAAACCAGTATATCCCGGGGGAAATAGCGAAATAAAGTTGTCGCAAATAATAGTTGGTTTACAGTATATAAGCATCACCTTGTTCGTCTGTCTGCCAGTGCAATCTTGTCCAGTCTATATGGAGGAACAGTGGAAGTTCCTACATCACACAAAGATTGCTTATGCTCTGAGGGTGTGTTGTGCGTTTGACCCAATGTCATTAGGGCAAGTGCAAGGTCACTCGAAGGAAAAGTGCATACATGTAGTTTGTGTCCATCTATATCTTTCTTATGGGGAAATATAGGAAGTTCCTACTTCACACAAAGATTTGAGGGTGTGTCATGATTTTGACTCAAGGTTCAAGTTGAAGGTGATTGGAAATAAAAGCTCATACTTAATGTCTGCTTTAAACCTCTTTTATGGAGAAACATTGGAAGTTCCTACTTTACACAAAGATTGCTTATGACCCGAGGGTATGTCATGATCTTGACCCAAGGTAATTTATGAATGTTAAAGCTAGGTCACTGTAAAATGTATGCATAATTCCAGTCTAGACTATATTTTGTAATGGAAAATGATTAGAAGCTTAAACTTGACAAAAAGATTGCATGTGACCTAAAAATACATCCATTACTTTTCAATATAGAAAATACTTTAGTTCTTGTATTTTTTTAGTGGGACGGATCATATTATTTTTGAGCTTGCTAACAGTACCTCTAGTTGTGTACAGTGATCATGTCATGCATCTGGTCATAATTATATATATACCATTGCTATTTATTTATATATATTAATTACATATTAATTATAGGTCCTAGTTATGTGTACAAATTATACCTGTATCCTTGTTATGCCTCCAGTGGGTCCATGATGGGAAATAAAATTTATTTTATATTGGCAAGGTTGCTCATTTTCACTTGCTTACGTTCTCCCATTGCACTTAAACTTCTGGATAGCACAAATTATTTCTTATGTAGCTTGTAACACAAGATTTGATTGGCTAACAAGCTAGGTGTAAATTTCCGTACACCCGACTTCAGCCGGAGGTAAATAAAGTGACGTCAAAATGCATTAAATGTGTAAATGGCATATCTTGAAAGTGTTATACACCCTTGATTGGACATGGGACACAGATTTATTTAGTTTACAATGATTTCAATCATGTTATAAAGTATTTAATTCTAGGAGAATTTTGGTTTTTCTGACTGCCTGACAATGGTGGTGCAAGTTTTGGGGTCACCATTGATCCATAACACCATGAAACGCGATAACTTTAACTGCTAAGAATTATGTAGCAGCACTTTTGACCAGATTTCCTTTTGACCAGCTGCCTTTTCTGTTGGCTCCTTTTTTTCTCTGACTGGCATAGAGATACTGGTATTAATTGTCAAATTGTATTCTTACAAGAAACGAATTATAGAAATATGAAGGAAAATATTTACAATGCACGATGGTAACGTTCAACTGGCATCATGACATTTTATCTCCACCCCCCTCACATTGGAACACTTTTGCAGTACGCTACATGCCTCAGGATGACAGGGCTAAACATGTCTTCTTTTAACTGATAAACACATCAAGTTAAGTTTTTGTAATATTTATTTTCAAGAGAAGACCACTTAGGACAAATTCACAATTATTGCTTCCCCTTTGTATTTATTTCATTACATTATAGCAGTGGCACCAATAAAAGTTATAACAGATTCAGAGTGGGATTTCTGTGATCAGACAGATTTTGCTAAATTTGTCATATTTTGTTTTAAAAATAGATAAAACTGCCATATTCTTTGATAAATTTACAGACAATACTGTTTATCTTGTATGTACAATGAAATTGTTAATTACTACATGTACATTCTTATAATTTTTACATACACACAGACAACATCATTAAAACATGATGATGCAACATGTACATGTATTAGAAATGCTGCTTTTTCAACTGCACAAAAATCTGCCTCTGGGAGTGAAGAGGAAGTACAAGGCTGGCCAAGGTACACCTGTGTGCAGTAAACTGATGCATGTCTAACCAAGATGTGCAATGTTAGTTAGTGTATCCCATTGTGTTCCAATGAATCATCCATTGAAATGAAATGAGGCCAGGCTCCATTTATTTACATCATTACCTCCCATTTTCAATGAAGATTTTCTACTGAAAACACTTAGTTTTGAAACAAAGTACACAATATCAGAATATCTTGACAAACTGAAGACATGAAACAGTGAATACAGATTTCCAATTTCCAATGTCATAGAGGCACTCTGAAGAGTACAATCCACAGGGCAACAACAAAATAAATAATGAATACAATGAGAAATTGATGACAAGGCTGACTGGACCTGAACACTCAAGGTCAAGGCCTTCACAGATTGACCCCTCTGAAGGTCAATAATCCTCTGTAGGCAAGTCCTTTAGTCATTGCTAGCACTGGGCAAAGTCTCAAAGATTTTCTTTAAATAATCTGAAAGAAACAATTGTATTGCTTCAAACGGAATGGCTTATTGTTAAAGAAAGTTACAGAAAATACTTGTTGATTTATATGATAATCAATAAAAATTTTGCTTACCTATGAATGAATATCACTGCTCTTCATATGCATACCCTATTAACATTGTCTCTCTGAAAAAAAAAGGTGATTGATAAGTTTTCATGGATGACATCTTGGTATTAAATCTAAATTCATCTTGCTGATTAAATCAAATTTTAACTGCTGTATACTCACTGTGATGAGGGAGGCTGGTACGTTATTGCTTGATTTCTACAGAAATATAGAAAAATAAAATAATTTGTCATTTAAATTTCTGTCACCCCATCATTCTTACTAGTACACAAATTCCAAGTTAATTCAGAAACTAACAACATTTCTTTAAATCTTGAATTACATAATTACATGTAGCTTGATGTTGTTGCAGTTATAAGTCTTTTTTTTAAATCAAGTTACAATCTTGCATCAGAGGTTAAAACTTCTTCACAGAATATTAGATATTATATTTAGAATTTCATTCATTATGGACAATACAATTATAACCATTATCAACTTTCATACACAGATACAGGTACATTCATCAGCATTCTCATTACTTAACAGTATATATACTGTGGAATCATTAAAATTCAGGGGGGCCAATTTTCGAGGATTGCTTAAATTTTACAAGGTTGTGGGGATGTAATTTCATTTCATGTATCCTCCTATATTTACAAAAGGAAATATGACTTTATAAGGGCGCATGTAAAGTGCAAAACGAAATCGAAATGAAACGAAACCGAATGGAAAGAAACGAAACCAATTGAAACGAAACGAAACCAATCGAAACGAAACCAACGAAGCGGAATTTAAACAAAACTAATATCAATTTTGACTACACATAAGTGAAAATAAATTCATTGAAATAAAATTTTGAACCATAAATATAACTACCTGTATGTTACAGATTGCCACTGTAAATTTTTAAGCCGATTATCCGGTATTTGCAAAAATTATATAATTATGTAAATAACTGATGAACATTCTTATACCTTTTTATGTGTCTTATTGGTTTCATTAAAGGATAGTCAGATGTTTAGAGAGAGAGAAAGAAAGAGAGATGCTTTAAAACTTATTAGCGACATAGCAAAGTATATACGCGAGAGAGAGAGAGAGAGAGAGAGAGAGAGAGGGAGGGAGGTAGATATGATGATGATACTTAGAGAGACATTCTAACCACAATATTCTTTCTATCGATTTGAAACATTGTAAAAATTAAATGATCGAATACAATGTGATTTAAAGCGTTCTTGTTGGTTACCAGTTTCTAACATATGATAAGAATTGTTTTAACATGTTTTATTGCATGAATTTGGACTTCGTATTCTAATAAAATTAACTTGCATTTTAAAGAGGTTTTTTACCTGTGTATTACCTTAAATTAAACATAATCCCCTCTTTCTCTTCCTTTCACACGAACGCACATTGTATTTGACTCATTTTTACAATATTTCTATCAATATAAAAAAATTGTGTTTGGAATGTCTTACTGTAAACGTACTATATTTAGCGTGTACGATATTTGGTGGATTAAGATTTTTCAACAAGTTAGCATGGATTTGATTTAGCGCATTTCTAAAGATACTTTATTATCTACTTAAATAATTTACATTTGGCAATGTACTTGATTTTGTGGACGCAATTTTCTGCCAAAAACGCTCAATAGAATACACAGCCAAAGGACTAAAGCCAGTTCTTTTATTAATACGTTTACAGTATAATCATCTCTCTCTCTCTCTAATGAAACCAATTAGAAACATAAATGATATTAGAATGTAAATCAGTTTTTTACTTTATTATGTATTTTTTTTTTTTTTTTTTTTTTTTTTCACAAATTCCGGGTAATCGGCTTTAGAATTTACAACCGCAGTTTGACACATATAGGTTGTTAAACATGTATTGGTTTCGTTTCAATTTCGTTCGCACTTTACTGGCGCCCACTTTATAACCCTTATTTATTATTTTGTGGAGGACGTTAACTCGTGGAGGAGAAGTACCCACAAATTCCACGAAAATTGATCCACCATGAAATCTAATGATTCTACAGTATGTTTCTTCTAAGAGTATTTTTTCCCCCTTAAGTCAGTTTTAATAGGTATGGTAGAGAGCAGAGAATAAGATTTTTGAAACACTGTACAACTTTGCTGCTCTGATGATGTACCGTATTTTAGGGAATTTAGGTCGATCCTGTTTATAGGGCGAAGGAACCCGTTTTTAGCAAAAAAAATTTAAAAAGTATAAATAGGTCAACTTCGATGAATTGGTCGAAAAATTACCGCTAGATTAAATGAATAAATGGTTTAAATCAACCTTGTGTTTTTGTTGTTGGATGAGTTTAAAAGATTAATTAGTTCACCAGAGATTCATTTCACCCGCTATAAATGTTACTGTTCATCTATCGTTGTTGTAATTATTCTCAAGATTTTTTTATACATGTATATCCTACCATATGGCTTAAACAATGTGTACATAATCATGATAATTGTTCACACCTCTGTGTGACTTTTTACTGTGTATACAACACATCGGTCAAACTCTGATCTTATCGAAGCCTGCGGGCATGAGTAGCACGTGCCGAGAGTTCAACTGTGTATAAACAAAGTAGGCCCTACCCAGACTGATTTCAGAGACACCTGGTTTAGATTTCATCGAGAGTTTTATTTTGAATCTACAGAAAAATAAACTTGTACATGTATTCTATTATAAAAACAAATCTTTTTTTTTTATTTCAACCCTTATGATATTTTTCTCCCGTAATTACCCTTTGTACAGTTCTCATTTTACTTTTACCGCGTGAAATCCACTTCCTGTTTATCGTAACCACACGATCAAAATGCATGACAGCATGTAATAAAGATCAAAAGATGATTCAGTCTGAACGAAAGAAGTAAAAAATGTAAGAAGAAATAAATTTATTCACATTTAATTTGTTTTGATAAGTTACTACAAAATATTGATAAAAATTCATACGATTTTTAAACAGAATCCAAGCGGTATTATAGTGAACTCTCATGATTTTATTGGAGGTTTGAATGAATTTTTGCAAAATTTCACATCAAATTAAAAAAAACATAAATAGGGCGAAGCGATGAATAGGGCGAGGTCCTTGTCCCAGAGAAAACAAGAGGCCCATGGGGCCACATCGCTCACCTGAGCAACAATGGGCGTTCAAAAGATATTGTGCCATATGGCCCCTCAGTAGAATAACAAAACATAAATATTGTAAAGTATTCGAATTTTACACTTATTTTTGCATACACGTTATCTTTGACATTGTATCTTTATGGAATACTATTTTTACCCAGAGTAAGAAAATCCTACGCAAGATATAAAACTAAACATTTGGTAGGGGTACACCTCCCTCCAATTCCAATTCCAATTTCGTTCTGCCCCCCTCCCCTCCCCCCACTTTATAAAGCGATCAAAATATATGAGAGCATATAGGTACATTTTTTTCCTTAACTACTTACTAGTTATTGTATTTTTTTAAAAATATCATATAATAGTTATTGCATTTTATTAAAAAAAAAATCTTTAAAAAAAATCCTATAGATGTGAAGAAGAAAATTGTACCCCAATCCGCTCAATTCCTCAAATTAAAAGCATTCAAAAATTTAATTTGTCTTCTCCATTATAATTAAATGACTGTTTTTTACCTGGCGTAAACTCGTGTGACTTTTATAACTTTACTCACATTTGATTGATGAATACACTGGAATGAAAATTGTTGTCACGTGACATGTTAAAGAGCTATAAAAATCAATGTTGGCACATCACTCTATTTTACTAAGGCCCACCCATTATTTTCATCTTTATTCAAAAATAAAAAATGGCTACAGACCAGGATAATTTTCTGCTGTAATATTTTCTTAGGAATAGCGATAATTCCTTTATCCCAGCAACAGAAATGTGTTACAACTATGGAAATTGTTTAACGATGTCGTTTTTATTTACTCGTGTCTGAAAAACTATCAAAATTGATGTAGATTTCACATTATCCATTGTATAAAGAGGGGCCTGAGAGTAGTTATATACAGTATATCATCCTTTAATTTTTTTGTACAAGTATTTAATATTTAGCGAGACATTTCTAATGATCAACCAAAATTTCAGCGTCAATCGTAGAATTATAAGCAAGATACAGAGCTCACAATTCTGCTAGGTTTGAGTCATATATTTTGTTCACATGAGTTTATTACATTCAGCTTAAGAATTTTAACTTTGTATTTCCTATTCAGCATTGAAAGTGGAAAAAAAAGAATGGCCTCAGATCTGTGTACATAGAATTGTGAGCAAATCTCTGTATCTTGCTTATAATTCGAAGCTTAACACTCAAATATGGTTAGTAAATAGAAATTGTAAACAATTAAACACAAGAAACATATGCACTATAACAAATAAAGTGCACAATTTATTTTTCAAAATATATACCTATATATTTCCGTCAGCGATATTAAACTCCATTTAAACTTATGAATAAATTCGAGAAAATGCTAAGCATCTCAACAAAACACATTGCATTAATCTAATAGGCCTATTACGCAAAAGATCATACCGAATTACCGATAGAATGAATAGTATTTTAGTACTCTTTTAATACATCAGATTTTGCTTAATTTGCGCAGGTTAACAGTTAACTGTCTGATTTACCGAAGTCTCCGTTTGATTTGATACGTAAAAATTTCAAAATACAGGCGATAGTTACAAAGCATAGATAATGAAAACGAAACGAAAATCAAAACAAGCTAACACCACCGTCATATGTGAAAACTGTCAACGCATTGAAATATTTAACCTCAATTTACTTCACAAAATCGGCACCAATGTATTCTGCATGTTTCAAAGATCCCCTTCGTACGCGAACTGTTGCACAACAAACTAATTCATCATTGTCAGATCGACCCGTTTATCTAAACAAAGAACCTCGTGAGTCTTGGTAAAATGGGTGGGCAAACCCGGGCCGGGGCAAAATAAAAGCCGGGGCAGATCGGCAATCGTCAATTCCAAAATATGCATTGTTTTGCAGCAATATTTACAGCGAATACAAATATACTGGTCCGTAACATATCCTCAAAATTTTAATGAGATCGGCATATTAATAACTGCCAAACTTTTGTTTTGCCCCGGCCCGGGTTTGCCTACCCATTTTACCATGACTCATGGAATACCGAACCCGAAGCTATAAACTGATTGAAACACGCATTTCTTTTATTATTATTTTCGTAATAACTCAGATTTGAAACAGAATTAGCCCATAATTTTTGCAATTTATATTTTCCTTTCCATAAGGATTATTTATGCTAAATAACATTGAATTTGACTCAGTAGTTCTTGAGAAGAAGATTTTTAAAAATGCACCCCCCTTTTTCTACAGTTTCGAGGTTTTCTCCGCTTTGAATAAAGATCGGTCTTTTATTTTTGCAATTTATATTAACTTTCCCATAAGAATGCTTTGTGCCAAATTTGGTTGAAATTGGCCGAGTGGTTTTAGAGAAGAAGATCAAAATGTATAAAAGTTTACAGACGGACAGACGGACGGACGGACGGACGGACAGACGGACGACGGACAAAATGTGATCAGAATAGCTCACTTGAGCTTTCAGCTCAGGTGAGCTAAAAAGTATCGACCTAAATTCCGAAAAATACGGTGATACAAACAACAAACTGAAAGAAACGAGCGCAAGAATATCCCTTGTTGGTTTCAGTTTCTACATGTTCAAGTTTACTGTGAATTCTGATAATGTAATCAGACTTGTAAAATGTTGATGTCATGGAGGCTTGTTAATGCAATCAGAGACTTGTTAATGTCATCAGAGACTTATAGATGTAATCATACTCTGTATGTAGATTCGTTCATTCTCTGTATGTAGATTTGTTCATTCTCTGTAGATTTGTTCATACTCTGTATGTAGATTTGTTCATACTCTGTATGTTGATTTGTACTTACAGGTCCACACTGCTGTTACTGTCACTCCCCAACTGGACCGATATCACATTGCTGAAGTCAACAGGAAACAAGCATTTAATGTGTTTTTCAAAAAATGTGAAGTTTTCCAATACTTGGCAATTTCACTTAAAGTGATTGTAAACTAAAAAGAAGTGGTTTAAGGAATATATGAGTTTTAAAGAATTTATCTTGCAAAATCTGAAGAGCATAACAGAATAGAATAAGAAGAGATTAAGGCCATCAAGTATCAATTCCTTGGTTCTCGGGCCCACTCACATCTGATTTAACATTGCGCATCGCCCATTTTTATCATTAAATTAATAAAATAAAATTTTAATAGTGCGCTTGCTTATTCTGGAAATTTTTTTTTTAGATTTAGGACCGCATTTTAGATACTCAAGTCAGTAAAATGCTTGACTTAATATAGAACCTAATTGCAAACATCACAATGATTCAGATTTAATTGTAGCAACTGCAAATGGCTGCTGAATCAAGTTACGAGACGCTTTGAGTAGTTATGATCGCGACAGCAATGATTTTAGTTTTTGGTATATGATGAACATTGTTTAACCTCAAATGCATATGGGAGGAGAGTTCCTGCTGCTTGCACTATACTAAATATCCCATTATGCTTAAACACATGGCTTTCTCAAGCCTCGTAGTTAATGTGTTTCTGAACATAAACATGATGACTTATTTATTTCATTTAGTTTAAACTAATAAATCTGATACATTCATTGCAAGGTAACTTTTTATTTGCTTTAAAACATCGCTTTTCTGGATTTGAATAAGAGTTGCACATTGTTAAAAGAAAAATACCACATCCTTTTTTATGAAATAAAAAGAAAAAATTATCACTACCCAATCGCATCTGTTTCTGAAAATGTTGGCCTGAGAACCAAAAAATTAACTTTTTACGGCCTAACAGACTTAGCAAAGTAAATTCATTACTTGTATAGTTTACTACCTGAGAGCAGCATATCAGTGATTTGCATCTTGTTAGAATTCTAAAGAGACAGGGGAGATAAGTGGACACTTACTTTGCTTTGGCGTGTGTCAGTATGTGAGACTTCAGATTTGTGGACTGGGCAAACTTTTTGTTGCATCCGTCGAATGGACAGACATATGGGCGGTCACCAGTGTGAATCCTGACATGAGTACGAAGATTGAAGTCCAAGGAGAATCTCTTTCCACATCCCTCAAACGTACACTGCAAGATTTAAATTTCAACCAGTTAGTTATGCTGTGCAATTAAGGTCTTTCCCTTTCTCTAGTAATCTTTACCTACCAATTTTTAAAATATAATGCAGCAGGCTGGGATTTATTTTAATTGAAATATATGATTTGGAAAGGGATAAACTCAATTTTCTTTGTGTCTCAAAATAGAAAGTTATTCTTCTTTTCAACATGGCAATAACATGTTCTAATGCCTGAGAAATGTTTTTCTCATTTTGACCTTAATGGCGATACATAAATCTACAAAAAAATCACCAAGGGATCTTTGTATTGAAAGCTAAATAAAGTACAGACCTGGAAAGGCTTTTCTCCAGTGTGAACCAACTGATGTCTCTTTAGTTTGGAGCTCTCTACAAACGCCTTCCCACACTCCGCACAAACATGGACTCGAGGGCCATGTGTGTGCAGGTGTTTTCTCATGGCCGAGTTGTCTCGAAACATTTTGCTGCAGCCCTGTCAAGTGAAACATACCTATAGATATAGCTTATTGTTGCTGTCACATAGTCTTAAAGAATATTGGAGAATTAGACCATATTGGAGGTTTTTTAAGTCATAGAGAACTAAGCTATACCTACCTTGTGAGGACAGGGAACTGTTCTGGGAACATCATCAGCTGGCTTGCGCGGCTTAATTCTGGAATCAAAACATTGACAAGATTAGGATGTTTGAAAGGAAATCCTGGTATGTTGAAATTATCTAGGTTAAATGCATGTTGAAATTATCTAGGTTATATTTTATTAACACAAAAAAAATTAAAAAGATAGCATAAAATTGGCCAACAAATATCACTAGCAATATTCAAGTGTATTCTTTATCAAGAATCAATTTATTAACAAAGTTATGAAATATTCATTAACGAGTTAGGAGTGAAAAGAACAACATTACACATCCTGGCTATCTTGCCAATGAGTAGAAAGAAGACAACAGAAGTAGCAAATAAAGTCATAGTCTAGAACAACTGTGTGCTTACTGATTAATAAAACTTAAAGGAAGGATTTAGAGATTCCCTGTCACTGACTCTGAACATAACTCTGTTTTTTTTTTTGTTTTTTTTTATATCATAACTCATTTTGGTTGTTTTTTTTCCCAATTCTTTTTTGTCGTTTAGAAATAAAAGTGTAAGATATTTTAGCGTGAAAATGTCCAAAACAAAGTGAGGCAGCGAGTCCAGTGACAGGCGGTGTCCTAGGAAGCATACAGAGTGGGGTGCGAAGAGGAGGAGGTCAGAGACAGAAAGCGGTCCCCAGAAGCCAGGTAAGATAAATACCTTGAGTGCTGCAGCAGAGTGGTGTCCCTGTGCTGGAGACTGAAAAGAGGAGACAACAACAAAACAGATCATTACTAGACGTCTCCCTGTGTCAGCACTCAAGGACACCTGCACCCAAACAGGTGCTCTATGACTAACCTAACCTCTCATCTACCTTACACTTTCACTACAGAAAATTACTTCAATGAATAGATAATAACAATTATATTATTCATACAAAACTCTAACACTCCAAAGCATTCACCCAGTAGATAAATAAAGAAGTGAAGCAAATTGCATCCACACACAACATTCATGCCAGCCTTTTAATTTACTGAAGAAAAATAAAACATTCTAGAATTCATGCATTTCCTTGCTACATTCATTATACAAATAATCTTTGGGTGTTCAACCTATGCATCCTTAGATGTGTTCACCATTTACTCATTAATCATAATTTGATGTCCATTACAGGACATTATTCTCTCAAACTTTGGTAACCTTCACCCTGCCTTTTATCTTCCAAATTATCATATTACATGTGTTGTTTCAACAAATCACATTTGGTGGTATTGCCAGTTGCATTTCTGGTCAAGGTAATAGCAATAAAATCAAAATAAGAAATAATAAAATAAAAAATCTTAAATTTCAAATTTAATAGAAATAATAAAAAAAAAATCTTAAATTTCAAATTTAAATCATATGGTTCCTCCCAATGGTGAAACACCTAGGATAAAAAAAACTAAGTGATGTGGTGGAGGATATCAGCCCAGATTACATCGTTTACATTCCAAAAGGAAGCTAGATAAACAGAAATATCTTGAAAAGAACAGAATACCTTGCAAATTCTGCCAGCTGTTTGGGATCACTGAGGTCAAGCCCTGGAATGCCCCCTGGTGGCAATTTCTTGCCTGTCATGTATTCTGTGAAATCTGCATCTGTTTCTGATACTGATGCATCTTCTTCCAATTTGATTTTGTCATCTGTTCCTACAATAATCCATTACTTCTATCATAAATTCTGTTACCATGGTAACTAGAAGTATACTTGTAGTATTAAACCAACTGTATACTATAACAAAAAACTAAATGTCATATATTTAATAAGTAACAATTGAATAGTGATTGAAATGCATAGGATGAGATGTAAAATAATTAAAACAGGTTGGGACCAATCGTTAAAATGGGTTAAAACAGCCCATTTTAGTTATAATAATCCATATGGTTTGTGTAAGTTTGAAGTGCAAAAATGAAAATTTTACATAAAAATTTGTTAACCAAAAGTTGAATAAATTTCATTTCTATTGTAATAGTTTACATTATATTTGGTTAAATAACAATTTTTATTTTTTTTTAGGGGGGAATATTATTCCATTTGGGATATACTATTATAGCCCCTTCGAGCAATTGGCCAAAACCTAATATTAATTGTTTATTTTTTTTTTCTTTAACCATTTAACTGTAATATGTTATACAATAACATGTGTATTAAAATATACAAGATAGGCCTAAATGTTTTTGCACAGATATCACAGTACAATCGTTCTGTGATATGATTGGACAGTTAATATCTGACGTCACAAAATCTGAAACAGAGCCAAGATGGTGATTTCGAGAAGGAAGCCATATTGTTGATAACCAACAATATCTGCCATTTCTAACATGCATCCGCTCACAATGATTTATCTAGGCTCCTTATACCTTTATTCAATCAAAAATCAAAAGAAAAAGAACTCAGCTTTAGTGTTGCGTAAAATTAGACTTTGCTCGTGCATTAAAATACAAAGAATTTCTGCAATGTTTTAGAGCACCCGATACAAATGGCCGCCAGTCGCCATTGCTCTACCACCGCCATATTCTTTTTCATGGCGGCGCCCAGCAAAACATGATGGCCGACACAAAACCAAAACAAAGTTGATTATCAAGCGATTTTTGAGATAAACGACAAATGGTTAGCATGACATCGAGTAAAATGGATATAAAACGAACATATCTCGGGGGCGCCTGAAACGGTGACGTCATTAAAGCTACCTGGCCTCTTTTATTCGCAAGCTTATTTTTCGATTCGATACAGTCCATTTGTATTATGTTAAACTTGAAACAAATGAACAATATGCAACAAGAACAAATGAAAATAGTGTAAAATACCTGTAGCCCACATAGTAACCGAAAATTCTCCTTCCAGTGTTTTTATTTGCACTTGCTTCTGTTCCCATTTTTTCGCCGACGACGGGGAGTCTAGAGTTAATTCTGTCCCTAAACCGCTTAAAAGTCCGCGATTTTTTGCTCCTCTCCTTTTTCCTCCTCTACCTCGCTTCAATGTGTGTGTTTCCTCTGTACTTATTTCAATTTCGGGGGCAGGCACTGGTATAGAATCTGCATACACGAGGTTTGGATCGTTTGGATCACCTACAACTTCTTCTCTTGTTTGTAAAACGATTTCCTCCTGTGCATCTGGGAGTGGTTGAAGAGCTATCATAGGTTGAACTTCAACTGTTTCATCTGTAGTCTCAACTGTCTCTATTGGCATTTCAACCGGGATCGATTCAACTTCAACTTCTTGAATCTCTACTTCGGAGCCTATGACGGACGCCATTTTGATTTCACGTCAATGGCGGGGATACCTTCGCTGGGGTCAAATCGCGTAGTTACTTCTGAGTCACATGACATACTTTGCATAACTGTCACGTGACTCGACAAGGACTAAAGTGGTACGATTGATAGGTGAGGCGATCAGAAGGGAAAAATCAGTCTTGTACAGGGAAGGTTACACATGCAATATGGGTGCACGCGTTTCAAGAGAAGATTATGAATGGGTTTACACTGAAGAACCACATGCCACAAGAAGAAAAGAAATCATGGGTAAGTCTTTTTTCTGATATTTAAAATAAATTGTGAATTTATCGTTCCGGTGGCCCTTCTGCACTTTAAATGTATCTGCACACAGCTGATGCATGACAGACCGGTGCATGCTGTTTAACGCTATATTTTCGACGGTTTTATGTCAACTGCAAGTTTCGCTTTTACAACTATAAACATTTCCAGAGCTCTAATTAATGTAGTATAATTTCAAATAATTTAATACTTGTTATAAACACTGTACAACAGAGCTGTATGTATCGCACAATATATGGCATGGGGTGGGGGGTGGGGGGCTGGGTTGGGTTTGCATAAGTCATTGTGCATTGAAATTTTGTGAGTCATGCCTATGATGGTCTTACATTTTACGATTTTCTTTGTTAAAGCTAAAATTCTTCTAAAATCTTGCTTAATTAGGGTAATTTAATTAATTTGTTATTATATAAATTTATTGATGAAGCTACTGGTACTGTACCAGTTATCGGCTAAGACCACTTATCGGCTAAACTGAGAGTTTGGGTTTATAGCACGCGACAATCCAAGATTTTTTAATTCAGTCCTCTGTTTCGAATAAAGAAAAGTAAGTTTGCTTGAATATATGTTTTATACGTCATGAGCTTAAACGATCATTGTTTACCGCTGATTTACATCTTTGCAATTTCAGCAGTGGGGGAAGTGACACGTAATAAGTTAAAAATAGAATATTACCTCTTTGTGATACGTTATTATATCCCTTCTTTGATTTGACATATAATATCAATACATATAACATGTATAAACAAAAGGAATTCACTGAATTCCGAGAGATTCATAGCGCAGTTGAACGCCTGATTGCACTATTATGTATTGAATAGTCTACGATTTTGTGATAACCGTATGATAATTAATAAACGAAAAAATTTATGAGTTTTGTTTATAATGTATCATAACCCCGGCGACTTTAGTCTGACCTCACAAGGGGCATAATTTAAATTACATTTAGCAGAGTATAAAATCAAAATGCACAGGGATTTTACTATGTTATTATCATGAAGCCGATAACTGGTACAGTAAATCGTAAAAAAAAAAAAAATCGGCAAATTCGGGTTGTGCTAAAAAGCACACAAACAAGATGTTTTTGGTTCTAAATAATGATATAATCTAACAGATTGATAAATAATGAGTTCACCAGTTTTATCCAAAAATATCAAGAAATAAGGAAATACGAAAAGAAAACGTTAAATTTTAGCCGATAACTGGTACAGTGCCAGTATCCCAAAAATAATATAAGAGGATAGGTATTGGTGCATGTAAAATGAAAAATCAAATTTGAAATTTGCCTATAAAGCTCAACTTATCTTCACACATTTTGGAATAAGTAACAGATTATTGAAGAAAATGGAACCGTTAACTTGATTTATAGCAGAGACATATTATTATTTATGCCTCTGATTTATAGATATAGTCTGTCCCAAAATATTTTAATATGCAGCACATTTGAATAATTTTTTAAAAGAAAAATACCCATACCTGTAAAAGAAGTACAAATGAAATTATTATAGATGAAAGGGAAAAAAAAGGTTTGCATCTTTTCCCATTTGGAAGTCACTCGGAATACCTGGCACAATTTTTCAACGTTAACATCTGGGTCTGTTGTACTTACTACAATGTAATACAAAATCACGTAGACATCACATTTTTGAGCAGTGTATTGAAAGCGGATAAGCTAGATGGGGCATTTTAATGTAGAAATCTTGTAAATTTTTCATAGTTATTTGAACCCTGGGGTATTTATAGATATCAAGTAATTTAGCAAAATGTGAATTGAGGATATCTTGGGACAATCTGGAATGACTATTTTTTAATGAATGAATGTATTTACATATTCCATTGTCTTTGTCTCTGATAACGCTTTAAATCAATTTTGTAATGTATAGTTCAATAAAGTTCATTAATAACTATTCTAATATTGAATATCACAATTGCTGCAAATTATATAAAGAATAAGGAATCATTCTTGGAATATATTATGAGAAGATCAAATGTGGTTGAGCGTGATCAATTTAACAATAGAATGCTTTCTTTGGTGATTTGTGCGGGATATGAAGGTGGCGACATTGCAGAAAAAATACATAACCCGCTTACACGGGTTATGTAAATTTTTTCTGCAATGATCGCTACCTTCATAACACGAATGAATCATCAAAGAAAGCATTTTATTGTTTATATTTACATCTTTCTTTTAACAAATTAATAAATTGATTATAAAAAGTAAGTTAAAATTACTAAATTACTGTTAATGTACACCAGCACTTTCGATAAAAGAAACAGCCAAATCGTCTCCGAATTTGAGTCTGACATCATCGTGATAATTTCGTGCAGTACGTGATTTTTCTTAAGTCGCTGTAGGTTTCGACCAATCGATAAACAGAGCATGTCGATATCAGTCCTGTTAGTTTCTATATAGCTATGAATTAACTAAAGTTTCCGTTAGAAATAGAGGGAATCATACTCGGTAGATGTAAATATTCTATCATAAAGCCTTTTGGGCTTTATTGGATTTGATCACCCCGACCATATTGATCAACTCATAATACATGTACTAAAAGAATGATTCTTTATTCCTTAGATAGAATTGAACTGGAGTAGTATGCAGACATTTATTCATATTATTATTAATTGCTGCTTTTATTTTAAGGAAGCTTTTAAGCAAACAGCATCTTTGGAATATATTAGGATTATAACAAGTTCCCAATAATACACTTGCACATCTTAAATTATGAGCTAGGTCAAATCGATAAATGCATATGTAGCAAATTTAAATATTTCAAATGTATTGAGAAGTCTTTAAAATGATGACATACTGATAAAAAAAAAAAACACTTTTGTGTTAACAACTTTACATGTACATGTAATGACTGTGTATCATTGTATGGAAATATTTATATATTTTACAAGTTACAATGATCTGTACTCTAATTGTCATGGCTGTAGTTTGTTTAAACTGTGAATTATAACATTGGGGTTGTTAAGTTTGGCCATTTAATTACACAATCATTCTAGATGAACTGTTTAATAAGAAAGCAAACTTATAGCCGATTTAGCTTAGCGGTAATTTTAAATAGCCCAATGCACTATTAAGATACTGACCTTTTAAATGTTGTAACAAGATATTTTGTATACCGGTATATGGAGAAAATTTGTCAATTTAAATCAGCAATAATAATCTGTATTTACGTTACAGAAAAGGGAAATAAACTCATTTCTTTATGTTACATACGGTAAAAGGAGAAAAGAAACACTGTCAGGTTAATTTTCCTACCAACTCATTGTATGGTTTGGACCAATACCCACTCAATTGGAAAAAAATGTTGTGATTATATTTAGATTCATTCATTATTTTCTATTATCAATCATACCAAAAAATGATCATGAAATTTGAACTTTAAAATCCTCCAGCTACAGGTGAATCTCGATAACTCGAACTTCAGGGGACCATGATTAAACTTCAAGAGATCAAGAGTTCGAGAGATCGAAAGTTTAAAAAAATCCGGAAATTTTTGTTCCAGTCATTTTGGTTCTAAAATTATATAAGTCGGAAATTTATATTTATATCATGGAAGGATATAGTCTAACATGATTTTATTCGTATTTTCTGCTACATTACTTCAATTTAAACAATACAGAACTTAGTTGTTTGATTTTTAAGTGTATTTTTTTTTCACGTTAAAAAATTTTTAAGCATTATGTTGTCTTTATCATAGAATATTTTAAATAAAGAGCGTTTAATAATTACTGTAACTTTCACAAGTTGTTGAAATTAATAGATCAGTTACAAATTACCTATCTACCCTTTGAAGGAAGCAAGGGGTAGTGGCACTTACGTAATCAATCAATTAACACTACCTCGCTAGCTCCCTGGCGTTCACTTGACCATCTAGGTAAGGTCCACGCAGAGCTATAATTATACGCTTGGTCAGACGCGAGTGTACATAGGGACCACTTCGAGTTATCAAGAGTGAAAAACAATGAAATATGTATAACGGGACCCCGGTTTTACTTCAAGAGATCAAGAACTTCGAGAGATCGGAGTTCGAGAGATCAAGAGTAAATTTGCTTAGTTATATAGAGAAAAAAATCGGGACGTGATTTTACTTCGAGAGATCGAAGTTCGAGCCATCGAGTGTCACCTGTATTTGAGATTGGTAAAGAAGCGAATTCAGCCAATACACATCTCTATGTTAAACTTTAAATTCAACACAGTCTAAAACAAACATAAACAATTTACTGCCTTGATTCAAAGTCATATGTTTTTACATCCAGGTGCAAATTGTTTAAGGAAATATTGACTTGCTTTACTTGGTAAATAGTAGGTGAATGTAAGGCAAGGTGCAGAACTGTAGCTCCACGGGAAATTTGGGATGAGGGAGCATGGAGCTACAGTTTCATCCATACAAAAATCTGTATACCTGGTATTTACTGCAGTTAAATTAAATTAAGTTAAATTAACTGCTATCAATAAACAGTTTTTTGTATGGATGGAACTGTAGCTCCACGGTCTGCCAACCCAAATTTCCTGGTGATCTACAGTTCTGCAGCTACTGTTAGGTATATATGAAGTGTGAAATCTTGAGCATAAATAGCTGGAAAAAAAACTCAGGGCATACAACTGGTATTCCCACTTTTCTTAACTGCCATTCAAGGCAGACATTAAAAAAACACATTTGAGATGAAAATTATTTAGACTTTGTTAACCTTCATGCAATAAGTATGTCTACATTGTTTGATTGCAGCTAAATATCCACAGGTGAAAAAACTGATGGGGCCAGACCCAAATCTAAAGTACAAAGTCCTGTTTCTGGTCACTCTGCAGATCCTGGCAATGACCGTCATCTCCACTCAGTCCTGGCTCATTGTCTTTCTCATGGCCTATATATTTGGTGGAACTATCAACCATTCCTTAAATCTGGCCATTCATGAGATTGCCCACAACCTTGCATTTGGACATGGCCGTCCCCTAGCCAACAGAGCTCTCGGAATGATTGCCAATCTGCCCATTGGTGTCCCTATATCAGTGTCCTTTAAAAAGTATCATCTGGAGCATCATCGTTACCAAGGTGATGTGAAAAAGGACGTAGACATCCCAAGTGAATTTGAAGGCAAAATGTTTAACCGCACATTGCTGAAGCTAATCTGGGTGATCCTTCAGCCATATTTTTACGCCTTTCGGCCCCTGTTTATTCGGCCTATGCCAGTCACCATCCTGGAGGTCATCAATTTCATTGTCCAGGTCCTATTTGATGTGATGGTGTACAAGTACTTTGGTGTCAAGGCCATCTTTTACTTTATACAGGGGACATTCCTAGGCACTGGCCTTCATCCGCTTTCTGGACACTTCATTTCAGAACACTACATGTTTATCAAAGGTCAGGAGACCTATTCTTATTATGGCCCCCTCAATCTGTTGACCTTCAATGTAGGGTATCACAACGAGCATCATGATTTTCCCAGCATTCCTGGATGTCGGCTCCCTGAGGTTAGTTATCTTTTTCTTGTCTTCGTATGTTGTGCTGTACAACCTATTCATTTTTTGTACACACTGTGCCCCAGTGATTTGTACTGAAGTAGGCAGTGTATCAGTTATTAAATGTACTTCCCTCAATATCTTATTATAATGCAAATAATTTGAGCATAAATTCTATTAACTTACTAGGTTCTCGCCATGCTCACTGATTTTTTGTTGAATGAACAATATTTGGATTATTTATATGATCATTTCCTCAAGGTCACTGAAATAACATTAGGGAATATATTCCACTTACCGGTATATGTATATCTATTAAGTGTTTTAAACTAAAGAGATTCAAATACAAAATCAATTTACATTTTAGCTGAAGAAGATTGCACCTGAATACTATGATAACCTTCCCCACTATACCTCATGGGTCAAGGTCATCTATGACTTTATAATGGACCCCGAGATCGGACCATACTCCAGAGTCAGGCGACACATCAAGTCGGAGGATTCTGACAAGACGGATTAACCCCATTAGTAGTCTTAGCTTTGTTTTGTGTAATATTTGTTGTTGGTCAAATCAACTTAGTGTTTTAAGAATTTTTAGACTGCCATAGTGTGATTTAGTATTATTTTACATGTATAAGTCATTGGCCAGTCCAGACAGCTGAAGTCTTTGCATCTAGTGTATAAGTATATTCATGATTGTGTTTTTAAATATGTGTCCTGTAACCCAGAGATCTCTGTCTGTGTGAAGCTGTCCTCAGGGCACACAGACCTTTATATCCTCATATTAGTTGATGAGCTCCAGGATTTTGACAGGAGAAGGAAATTCATAATGTAGAGCTGTTACAACAAGTTTTCTGCTATGGTATTTGTACATTTGTTTCACTGAACAAGAAAAAGGGCAACTGTTTATAGTTTGTAAGGAATACATACCAGTATGCTTTTTAAGAAAACACTCGTACATGTATTTTATCTTTTCAAATTCCATTCACGCAATTTTATATTTTGTGTGATAGAAATCTGGGAAATTTAGGAATTTGTTTGAGGTGCTTCTGTATAAAAGCTCATGTGAAGGTTGAAAGATAACTGAGATTCATGCCCAGTGCTATTGCCAAATAAACTCAGCCAGTGTTGTTGTTGTTGTGTGTGTGTTTTGTTGTTGATGTTTACAACGAATGATATAATAAGTTGTTTGGCATGACATCATGCCTTGTATTACCTGATGAAGGTATATTACTAAGCAGCATCAAATTCACTGAACAAAAAACTACATTTGACTGTATATAAGAAAAAGTTATTGTTTAATCCCTTGTAGGCTTTGACTGGACAAAGGTAAAATTGATTTTAAAATGTTGCTGTATGAAATCATACAACAGCTAGTCAGACTCTGTCGATCTGAATGGGTGGAGTTTAACTTTTGGTCATAATTATTTGTTATAACTATTCTTTAAAGAAGTCATTCATTGAAAGAGAGGCCCTCATGTTGCTTAAACAAACTATACAAATATTTACTGTTTGCCTTTGATAGAAAATCTTTAGACTTTTGTACCATTGTGGGTACAAATATGGATATAGTTGTATTTAAGGATGTATGAAATATTGGTAAACTGTGTTTGGATTTTTCAATTTTATAATTTTTCTTTATTGCTGTATTTTGGTCATGTAGTCCTTTGATTTATGATAAATAATCCTTAAAATTTAGAATATCAAAGCAGAGGCTACAGAAATAATCCTTCAGCCTATCTACAGTGTCCTCAAAACAGCAGTAAACCTGAAATATGTCTATATTGCCTGACTTCTTCATGGCCACCATGGATTCCAACAAGATAGAATTTATAATTCAACAATTTACAACTTGGTATCCTGGATTTGTGTTAGATCAAAATTAGCTGCCTTTCTTGCTGTAGGAAATGTGCATGCCTGTGCTAGTTGCCAGGTATTATAGGTATATTGATTGTGCTTTTTGGGAGAGAAAGGTTTATCCATGTAAATTGGGGTAGGTTTTACCTCTCTTTTTAATGGAAGGTTTTTACTTACACACTGACAGTAAGTCAGCGGGATCAGACATTTGAAGAAAAATTTGTTTGCTGATAATTTAATCCCCTTGTACTCTGTGCTTTAATCACTGACATGCATTATACCTTTGTTCTGTATACAGGCTTTTATTTAATTTTTTTTGTATTTCATACTTGCCACTAATAAAAAACGACAGTAATTTTAGATTCTTCAAGTGTCTTTCTTCATACAAATACATGAACATTATTTTGCATGAGGTTATATTCTGTTTAATTATAGAAGCGGACTGGCTTAGCCTTAATTCATCTCTGCCTGTCCACTTCTCTAACAAGAACTTAAGATTTAGATTAAAAAAAAAAAAAAGAACAACCTAGAATATTGACATTATCATGGTCTATCCCCATGGGAATATTGACATTATCATGGTCTATCCCCAGGGGAATATTGACATTATCATGGTCTATCCCCAGGGGAATATTGACATTATCATGGTCTATCCCCGGGGGAGATTCTTGTATCTTGTCTTTCCGGTTTAATGTATGTCCAATATAGAAGTACAGCTTTTACGGTAAAGACGACTCCGATAGTTTTGGGAGAAGACTCGGATCATTGTATCCGGACCGTGTCGGACTCCAGATGACATTCACACCTCAGTGAACATGTGGGGTGAACCATGAATCTGCTTATAATCGTCATTTGGTGTCTCTTTCCTTGGCAATTATATTCAACTAAAAACTTGGCAAACATATCTACCAGTAATACAGAACAAATGACTATTATAGGTTTGACAACCGCTTTCATGTATTTGATCATGTTAATCACCCCCTGTGAAATCTTGAATCTTGTAGGCATTCATACGTCTGTATACGTGAACGAATTTAAATACTGGACGGGGTTTCAGACTACACATGTACTCGACCTTTAAATATTTGAAACAGACACGGAAGTTGATTTGGCACACGGTTATATTCAATCCAACACTGAACAGGGTGAAAAGGGCATTTATTTAATAAAATGCTTATCGATAAAACTAAGGGCACGGAACGTACTAAATTTCAGGATTCAAAATGATACAGTACGTGATGCCCACGATCGATGCAGAATCATATGCAACTTACGGGCTTAATTGATCCTTTTTGGTCCCTTCCAATTGGGAATTTTTTGTCGAGAAATTGCTCTTTTGGGGAAAATATGGCTCAATGCAAGTTAGCAAAAAACAAAATTCTATACAGTTTTCTTGATTTTCATTTGCATATTACGTGCACGTGTTTAATCATTAAATAAGTGTTGTTCTAGAGAAAAGCAAAAGAATAACCTCGAGGACAAAAATACAGTAAAAATAAATGAAAAAAAACCAGTTTCGTTAGTATAAAGGATGAAAAAAAATCTTTCTTGGTTCTTTGGGAAAGGGAAATAGGTTAAGACAAGTGGAAGCCTACTATTGTCTTTTTTTCTCTCGTTGTATTGAAAAAGGGTTTCTATGTCTTTTTTGGTTATCTCATCAATTGCAGATTGCGCTATTGGTGGGCTTTGTAGCATTGAACACACAGATCTTGCTCTGTTCTTCAAAGAACATATTCGTCAGAATTGGATAGTTTATCCCTATGGAACACCTCTAGGGTATTGGGAGGGTGGCCGCTAGACGGCTTGATGTAGATATGTATGGTACGCCAAATTCACAAAATGAGCTAATCATAGTTTCACAGTCGATAAACTAGGTTTAAAGGTTGTAAACTATAGTGTACGGACAGAAAACTGTAAAAGTTAACGACGTTATCTATATTTCACATCTGTAAACCATAGTTGGCGCGATCATCTATGTTTCAGAAGTGTAAAACTATAATGAACACTGAAAACAACCATTTGCGATTGCAAAACATAATTTATCTGAAAAATATAGTTTCACGATTGTGAAACTATGATTAACAACTCTATCATAAAGGAATATAAATTATTAATAGTTTACAGATTGATCTATATTTATCAGCAAAAATCGTTAACATTATATGCAGAGAGATAAACTTAGAAAATCATTCGTAAACTATAGTTTACAACCGTCAAATATAGTTTTGTAGATGAAAACTACAGTTACGGATCGTTAACTATAGTTTACGGTTCGTAAAGTATAGTTCACAGTAAACAATAGTTAACTATTAATAGTTTAGGGTTCGTTAACTATAAAACTATAGTTAACGTTGATAAACCTAGTTTATCATCTGTGAATCTTTATTTAACGCCTTTAATCTATATTTCACATCTGTAAACCATTGTTAATGCGATCATTTATGATTCAGAAGTGTTAAACTATATTCAACACTGAAAACAACCATTTGCGATTGCAAAACATAGTTTATCTGATAAATATAGTTTTACGATTGTGAAACTATGATTAACAACTCTAAACTATAATTAACGAATATAAATCATAGTATAAAGATGTGAATCTATATTTATCAGCAAAATCTATTGTTAACATTATTTGCAGAGAGATAAACTTCATTCGTAAACTATAGTTTACAACCGTTAAATATAGTTTTACAGATAAAACTATAGTTAACGAATTGTTTACTACAGTTTGCGGTTCGTTAACTATAGTTAACAGCCGATAAACCTAATTATCTACTGTGAAACTATTTTAGCTCATTTTTGTGAATTTGGCGTACAATGATATGAGAATCAGTGGGTTTGATATAGATCGAGAATGATCTTTATATTGTCATCTTATGTTCAGTGTTTCCCTATAATGACATCAAATAATAATTCTTTTAAAATATATCGTCATTTCAAAAAGCGAGGCATTTGCCTCTGCGTTTGCCTCGATTGCGGAAAAAGGCATATTTAAGGAAAATGTGTAAAAATGCAAAATACGTTTAGCAACTTTTACACTGGCGGATTTAGAGGGGCGGGCCCTCCGGTCCCTCTCCCTTTTTGTGATCAAAATTAAAAAAAAAATTGTAGAGCTAAAGAAAACTCAGTTTTTTTGTTATTCATCGATCTTATAGTACTAGTATGTAAAGTATAGCTATAATAAAGTGTTTTAAAAACTTCCAAAATCATAAAGCTTCCGGGAGCTTAGCCCCCTGGACCCCCACTAGGGCTTTGACCTGGACCCACTGGGGGCTCAAGGCGGTCCCTAGACATCCGGCCTTTTGGACCCCCTTTCAACAAATCCTGGACCCGCCACTATTTGAATAATGTGTTTTAATCCAGATTCAAAAAGCATTATGACGATTTTCAAAAGAGCGTATTTATGGTGGCATATCTCTGTCCCTTGTGTGCAAGTTATTTTTCTATTAACTATGTCGACATGCAAGATAAATATGTTGACATGCAAGATAGTTATGTCAACATGCAACATATATATGTTGACATGCAAGAAAACTGCAATCAAATAAGTATCACACTATGGTTTTCACCGTCGTGATGTTTGGGGAATAGCTCAGCTGATTTGTGGCTCTGTGAGATACTCACGTTCACAATACCTGAGGAATCAAAATCAAAATCCGTAGAATTAATTAAAAGATGTTTATTTCAATGAGCCGCAAGTTGGAAAGTGTGTTCAAATCACAAATATAAAAATATACAGTTGTACAATTTAAGAGATTAGAATCATTATCGAAAACACAAATGATGATGTAAACAAACATGTAAACACGAGTGAAAATAACGTACAGTACACATAAAAAGAAATCAAAACAATATCAAGCACAAGGCTTACCTATAAAATGTTTCTTATGTAATAACATGATGGATCGGAAATGAATTATCGAAAGAATAAAATGATTACTTAAGATTTTAACATGTTTTAGAATTTAGCGGATAAAATTTCTATTTTCACTTCGTATACGTTAACTTGTTTATCTCCTTGCACAGAAGAGTTCTTTTAATTCAGCGCGGTAAAATTTAAAGTTGACAAATTAATTTAGAGAATAATTTAAGTAGTATGAAAAACTCGTGCAACTAGTTAATATATTAAAGGAAACGAATTACTAACGCTTTTTAGTTCAAGAACAAAATTAATATAAGTTGATCAGAATTTTAGATTTTATAATTTAAGAATTGTTATGATTTATTAATCAAATTCTTTACAAGTAAATAACAAGAAAAACTTTTCAAAAAAAAATAATCTTAAAATAAGATTTTCTACAAAATAATTATTAATAAAAAAAAATACTTAGAAATAATTTTGAGCTTACCTGAGGAATCAAAATCAAAATCCGTAGAATTAATTAGAAGATGTTTATTTCAATGAGCCGCAAGTTGGAAAGTGATTTCGTAAAAATGACTTACCAACGCGGTCACTCTACGGACTTGAAATTGACCAATCAGGTAACTCATTTTAAAAAGGTTAACGCCCAATTTCGGCAAAATTTCTTTGATGCTTGACACTATTAGCTAAGCCAAAGAAGGTGTTACAACAATTACTCGCATTTCCGCAAAGAAGACCTGTAACAAAGACAGGATTAACTTGAAGCCGAAACAAAATAAATAAGTTTATCTACATGGAATTTCGAAGTGTCAAGCTAATGCGCCGAAGAATTTATTTCCAAAGAAACCGAAAAACGTAAATGTTTACATTACTACCTAACAGCCTGTCAAAATTCTTTGATGTAAAATGACATTCTATATGTTACATAAGATGTGCTAGTAAACCTTGGGAGCGAAAATTAGTTTAAATAAGATTTGTGTAAGAACACCATTTAAGTTAGAAGAATGTAACTATGAGATATTTCATTGCTCTAAACGAAATAAATTAATTAAACTAATTTCAATTATTAAATTTTGTTACGTAATTATAGGTCATAAATGCACAAATTTCTATTTCAAATAACAACATTTGTCAATTAATCGAACAGTGAAATATCATGAATTGTTGATTCATGTTTCTTATAACTGTTACATTAAAAGTTTAAAATTTATCAATTTAAACTTAACTATAACAGTTTACCCCCCTTGCCAAAATAAGCTTTGGTCCTCCAAAGCAAAGTGACTTAATTGGTAGTTATTGTTAAATGGATTTTTTTTTTTTTTTTTTTATATATATTTACAAATTGAAAAGTGTATTGAAAAATCAATATCAATGTATATATACAAGAAAAACTGACAATAAACATAGGCTAAACAAGCAAAGGATTAAGGATTGGGAAAAAATACTACATGTAATACATGAACAAATAATGGTATTCATAATACAACTTGATATACACACTTCATGTATAATATTATAATGAAGAAAAATACTCTATACTACAACATGTACAAGTACATACAAAAATCACAAAACCAAAATCTACATTCAGAAAAACTAATGAAACTTGGTGGAATAAATTTAAACTAAGTAAATTGCCAAAGCAATAAAAAAGTCATAGATATATATATATATATACAAAACAAACAGGGGAGAAAAAACTAAACACAGATTCTGTCTATAATTCACAAAACATATGTTGTACAAATCTTGAGTCAAAGATAGGAAAAATAAAATCAAGTGAAATACAACAATGTTGAAACACATACATGTACACAAGATATATGGGGAATGTTCTTTAAAATTCATTGAGTCAACAATAAAAGTGCCAAAATGAGGCAGTGGTTGATATAAACCATGATGAGAGATCAATATATGGACATCAAAAGGCTGTTCAGTAATTCTCTTTGCTTTATATGCAGTGTAAAGATCAAGTTTTATTTGAGATTTGACATTGATTGCTCTGGTACCTTTTATATTTGTAACACTAAAATCAGACCAGTTAATGAACATTTTTGATGCAAATAAAGATAGGTTGACAGAAATGGAATGAATTTGTGATGGGGGGTCTATTTGCCAAAATGATGGACACAATGGTAATGTTAAAACAGGTACAAGTACACATTCACCACCAGTTGTGAGTTCTAAAATAATTTGGGTACATTTCAAGTTTCTTTTTGAAAACCAGTGATACATAGAAAATACAAATAAAATGGAGATGACAATAGATGATAACAAAACTGATGCATGGTTCCATGAAAATTCTTGTAATAAAGACTCAAACTCTGTTGGTGATGAGGTAGCAGGTTGAAAAGGTTTATATACAAAAGAGGGTAATGCTGATTCTGATTTTACTTGTTTAACTTGTTGAAGAATTGAAATGATTGCTAATATTTTCCGAACTTTGAAAAACATGAAAATGAATCCTAAAATAGCAAGAATGGCTATACCAAGAGCTACAAAGTCTACAATATCACTAACTGTAGGCCATGATGAATCAATTGCTATGTTTCCTTCGAGTAAGGGTTCTGCTAGAGATTTGAATATAATTTGATCTTTCTTTGCAACATTAACCATTTTTGTCAAATTTAAGTGTGCTTTTTGATCTGCAGCCAAAAATTGATTATAATCATGTGAGTAAATTTTGAAGTCTGGAAGATTAACTTGAATGGGGTCTAAAAATGTAGTGTCACCTAAAATGGATTGCTGAAAAATTCATGAAGAAGTGCTAAATTAACAGGGTGTGAGATGGTTATATTTTCTAAAGTTTTATGACAATCAACAAGTCTTGGAGAATAAAACAAAGAATTTGTGGTCAAAGTGCACCTACAAGGAATGTGCAATATGCAGAACTTGCAACCTTTCAAATCTTGTTGTTTGTTTGGACAATTCATATCAATACATGTATTCCATGTGTTGTAGGCTAAAACAGAAGTACTGGAAAGCTCAATAATATCTGACTTTATGGCATTTTGTAAAAATCTAAAATGACAAAAATCTTTGATCCACTTTTTGTTGTTTGCAAATAGGCCAATGATACAAGAAGGTGAAGTAACAGGGGTTAGAGCCTTATTGAATGTACAGTGAATATCATCATCATTTTGACATGTGGCAATTTCTGCGACTGTAAATGTTGTGTAAAATTGTTGGTGTGAAGTGACTGCAAAGTAGGTTGGGAGATTCAATAAACTAGTTGCATGTGACGATGTAGAGTTGATTGGTACAGGGTATGATATGACTTTGTATAATGATAGTGGGAGTCTTTGAGATGTGAGTGGGAATTTCACTGTGATGTATAAGGAACTTTTGTGTCTTACATAGAAAAATTTTGCTTTTTGATAATACCAGTTAAGCTGTTTTTGAGAAAGATAGAAATGTGGCTCTTTGTGTGATAACAATTTTTGAATTTCTGAAATAGAGTGTTGCATGTTCTGTTTTGAGATGAGATGGGGAGTGAGTTTACCTTGAATTAAGGCTAAAATTGATCCATGCAGGTTGTCAAATTCTGCTCGCAATTGACTTGCAGTGTCTAATTGATTGATTAATATGCCTGTAGTGTTTTCAATGACAAGTTCAAGATGTTGCAAATTGAAGAAAAATGTTTTTGAAAGTTGATTAAAAGCTTTGAAGTTATTTGAAATACCAAATTGTAGATTATCCATTCTCTTGTTTGATGTTGACATAAATGAAGTGATATGTTCATTGTGCTTTTGAAGAGCATTTACAATGTTATTTGAAGTTTTGGTTAGAGCATTGATATGAG
The DNA here is from genome assembly GCA_020458035.1 of Magallana ariakensis. Taxonomy (NCBI): domain Eukaryota; kingdom Metazoa; phylum Mollusca; class Bivalvia; order Ostreida; family Ostreidae; genus Magallana; species Magallana ariakensis. The sequence goes on along the minus strand of CM035816.1, from coordinate 3,331,223 downwards.
AGGCTAAAATATTTACGTCGTCCATTGTAGCAGTACCAAAGAGACTTTTAGAAAGAGATCCAACGAATGGTAGTAAGGATCGAGTCTTTCTTCGGGGTTCAATCTTATGATAGGGAATGACAGATTTAAGAAAATGAAGGGTTCTGTTAACATGATTGTATGTCTCAACCTGGATACCATGAATTTGATCTAACAATGACTGGAAAAATTGACAATTAAGTTTAGTACAAGCTTGTTTGTTTACTGAAAAACCTTTTGGATAAGTTATAAATACGATCTGGAATGGGAATCTGGAAGGTCTGTAACCAGTATTCTCTCGAGAAATGAAGATTACCCATTGACTTGAAAATGGTTCCGTAATTAAGACGATGGATGGCATTGTCGATCTCTGTGTGTACATGCTTAGCTGATGTAGAGAGGGCATTTGTTGTTTGGAATAGGCAGACCAGAGTGCAGATATAGAAAGGATACCAACGCCATTGACCAAAACCTACAAAGACATCAAGGAAAACATCAAGATGGTGACAGTCTGAGGATGTGTTGATCAGACACATAGTAGCACTATAAAACACTAGGCACAGGAAATAATCTTGAACCAAGTAATGACTATCAAATACCAAATGCAAAGTTTTGTTCCTATAAACCTTATAAGTCTAGGTCAATTCCATGGGAAGCAAAAGTAACCAATATTAATATCTGACTGATGCATAACGCTTTCTCTGTTGGAGCCTTGAAATTGCCATAACTCTTTCCGTAGCAAATAAACTAATATGTATCGGTAATATAAACAACTTTCAAATAATGAAGCAAACTATATTCACAAAAAGTCTGTACAAACACTGTACATGTACTGTGCACACAATAAAAACAGAAGGGACTACTTTTTTCTAAGGCGGCCTTTCTTTGTATATTTCTCAAAGTATTCGTCAACTAAATCTGGTCGAACATTTTCCTGTGGTTCCCAAGTTCTTGTTCCATCAGTCCACTCTATTCGAAAATGTTGGTCTTTATGTCTGTACTTAAGAAGCTTTCGAATATCAAAAGGGAACTGATCAGTTTCATCTTGTGTATCATCATCACTTGATGGTGTTGGGTCAATTTGAGTTTCTTCATCTGGATTTGGAACATCATTCTGTGTTTGACCTTCATTTTGGACATCAGTGCAAGAATTTTCTGTAAGATGTTGTCTGTCAATTTCAGGGTCATTATAATGTTTTAACTGAATAGCATTCATAAAAGATTTCACTTCTTTGCGCTCTTTGCAATCTCTGATCTTGTAAGTGAAATTAGGACCAATTTCTGATATGTAATATGGACCTTGGTATTTCTCGACTAGTTTCGGAGACAAGCCAATTGGAACCTTGTGGGATTTGATCAAGACTTTATCAAAAAGTTTGAAGTCTGGTACTTTGGTTTTCTGATCAAAGCGCTCTTTGGATTTTTCCTGATTTTTCTCAATGCTTTGTTTAGCAATGTCATTAGCAAGATTGATATTTTCAATAATTTCATTCATATGTTGCTTAGCATTGTGTCCAAGTTTCTTGTCTTTAGGTATGGCATTTACATCAAAGGGCAAGTTCATCTCCATACCGAAAGTCATAAAAAATGGAGAAAAACTTGTGGATTGTGTTGATGGAGAGTTTCTCAGTGCCATTAGGATTCCTGGGAGTTTCTTCGGCCAATTCTCTTGATGTTTGTCTGTGTAAGCTCGTAGACATTGAATAAGAGTACTGTTTGTTCTTTCAACTTGACTGTTTGTCTGAGGGTGATAGCTTGAAGTGAGATAGTGTTTGATCTCAAATATATCACAAAGACAAGAGACAAGAGAATTCATAAAAGATTTTCCTCTGTCAGAAACAAGATATTTAGGACAGCCATACCGTGTGAAAACATTTTGAAAAAGACAGTCAGCAACTTCAGTGCTCTCTTGTGTTTTCATAGGAAACGCTTCAACCCACTTGGTAAAAGAGTCTACAATGAGTAGGACATATTGATAACCTTTTGTAGTTTTGTGAAGTTTAAGGAAGTCCATGTGCCATCTCTCAAAGCGTCCAACTATTGGTAATGAAGTAAGGGGTGGACTTCTTGCATGGGTATCTCGTTTGATCCGCTGACAAGTGTCACTGTAGGAATGGATGTAGTCATATATTTCTTGATGCATCCTAGGCCAATGATATTTTGTTTTCATGGCAGCCATGACTTTCTCGATTCCCAAATGTGCACCTCCTGCACTGTTGTCATGGTATGCATTGAGTGCATCTAATCTTAAGACTCTGGGTAATGCTATTTGTTGGATCCATTTGTCATCAATTGGTAGGTTGGATTTGACTCTTCTTTGGAACCAATGATATAGTACATTAATACAAAGTTCAAAGTATTTAGAAGTTTGAATAACCTTGATTTGAGATTTTTCATCATCGGGCAAAGTACCATTTTCAAGATAAGCATAAATGTCTTTAAAGTCTGGGCACTCGCGTTGCAAACTTGAAAGATTTGATAGATTGGAAAGATCAGGATTTTGAAAACTAATTTCCATTTCTGGTTCTAGAGAAAAGATTCCTTCATTTGGGTCATCTTTATGGTAGAAAAGAGTAACTTGAGTAGGTTCTGAATTTGGTTCTTCAGAAACAGGTTCAGAGATAGATACAGGAAAGTCAATTTCTTTGTCATCATCAACTGAGTGATTTGGTAGGAGAGAAGCTATTGTTGTATCATTGGTTTCATCTGAATACTGTCGTCTACTCAAGGCATCTGCTACTTGGTTAGATTTACCAGGTTTGTGTATGATTTCAAATTGATAACCCTGTATTTCCATAGCCCAACGTGCTAATCGACCTGTAGAACGCTTTTGGTCCATAACATATTTCAAAGCTTTGTGGTCAGTGTAGATAGTAAACTTTTTGTCAGAAAGATAGATTCTGTATGAACGAATTCCTTCTATTACTGCAAGCATTTCTTGTTCAGACGTTGACCATTTCCTTTCACAAGGAGAGAGACTCCTGCCACCAAAAGCAATGACATGTTCTTTCCCAGAACTGTCTATTTGACCTAATACATATCCAATAGCAGAGGATGATGCATCACATGTAAGAATGAAATTTTTGCTAAGATCTGGATAAACCAAAATTGGAGAGGAAAGTAAAGATTGTTTGAGCTTATCAAAAGATAACTGAGATTCTTCTGTCCAATGGAATTTTACATCTTTTCTCAAAAGATTGTTAAGAGGAGATGAGAGTTTGGCATAGTCTTTTACAAATTTGCGGTAGTAATTACACATACCTAAAAATGAGCGAACATCTTTCTGAGTTTTAGGGACAGGGAATGAACTAACTGCTTTTGTTTTGTTTGGATCTGTTCTTACACCATGTTTAGAAATGATATGACCAAGATATTTTATTTCTTTGGCAGCAAAATCACACTTGCTAGGTTTCAGCTTAAGATTAGCTTGACGTAAACGACTGAAAATCTGTTCAAGATGTGACAAATGATCATCAAATGTTTCAGAGGAAACCAAAATGTCGTCAAGATATATCAAACATTGACGCCAAGTCAATCCTCTAAGAACTTGTGTCATGACCATTTGGAAAGAGACAGGGGCATTCATTAATCCATAGGGCATACGTTTGTATTCATATACACCACTCTGAGTTATAAATGCAGCCTTGTGTTGTGAATCAGGGTGCATCCCAATTTGTAAGAAAGCACTGTGCAAGTCAAGAGATGTGAAAAATTGAGCTTTGCTTTGTCCAAGAGTATCAAATACACATTCTAACCTAGGCAGAGGAAATGACATTGGTTTAGTGATTTTGTTTAATTTTCTGAAGTCAGTAACGAGTCTAAATTCACCTGAAGATTTCTTAACCAGCAAACAAGGAGAATGCCAATCACTATTAGATTCTTGTATAATGTCATTTTTCAACCAATCTTCAACTTGTCTATTGATTTCTGCGTGATGTGCAGGTGTTGTGCGATAAAATGGCATTTTGACAGGTTTGGCATTAGGGTCAGTTTCAATTTTGTGCATGTATGTGTTGCATTTTCCAAGGTCATGAGTTCCTGTAGCAAAGATGTCTTTGTGCTTGTGTAAAAATTTTGTCATGGTCTCCTTTTGATATGTATTTAGGTCAGAATTACTTAGGTCAAATGAGATGTCTTTTGTATCAGATGGAGTTGTTTTTGACTTTGTTTGCGCCATGTGATTTGGTTTAGTTGTTGTGTCAAGGTTATAAACAGCACAAGACTTATGGTCAAAATCTACAACATTGGCAACAACTTTACCTCTACTAAAACGAATGCTTTGATTGGTTGGATTTAGGACTCTTAGAAATGAGCGACCATTTTGAACTTTGACTAAACACTTAGAACCCAATACATGCATACTATGAAGTTCATCATCAAGTGGTTCTAAAAGCACTTCTTCATCAGAATTTCTCTTTGAAACTTTAACACTTAGAATTGTTTCTGAATGGGGTGGTAAAGTTGTAGACTTTGCAATTCTTGCTATACCACTATTTGACTTCAACATAAAAACATTAGCAGCTTGATTGAGAAAAGACATAGTTTTGTTGGCTAAGTCTAAATTCACCTTGTATTTTTCCATGAAATCAAGACCAATTATTAAAGAATGGGGCAATCTGTCTACAACATGCACTGAAAAATTAAATATAGCACCTTGAAAAGATATGGGAAGATCAAGTTTACCCAAAACCTTAAACGACCTCCTACTCCATTAACAAAATGAAAATCTGGTTTCGTTAACACAGCATTGGCATAAGAAGTTTTGTTTAAAAATAAAGCACTAATTACAGTAATAGAAGCACCAGTGTCTACAAGAGCATTTGTTCTTTTCTTGTTAATAGAAACATCAACAGTGTTCTTTGTCATGTTAGTAGCAATATTGATATCTGCTGATTTACATGTAGCACTTTCATTTTCAAAATTTTCGAGGCGCCTATCCATACGATGGATAGGCTTGAATCCCTATTGACATGATTGATTTGACTCAAGATTTGCTAAATATTGATAAAAAGGACTATTTGGATTTGAAACACATGCAATTTGAAAATGATTAAAACCATAACAATAATAACATTGTTTGCCTAATGCAATACAATGAACCTTATCACAAGTGTCCATAAAACAATTTGAGCACTTATTGGGACCTGGTGAACGCTGATACTGGGCTGGGCGGTTACCATGCTGTCTGGAGGTGTCTCTAGACTGAGGAGCTGGTCGCGGAAATCGGTTGCCATGGGTACCATGTGCTGGACGGGGTCGTTCGCGATACTGAGGACCAGAGTTCTGGAACTGTCTATTTCCATGGAAATTGTTCCTGGATTGAAAATTATGGTCACGGTATCCTTGGTATCGGTCACGGTGGTCACGTCCCTGGGATTTTTCCTCAAACCTGGTTGGACTGGGGGAGTTCTGTTGATTGCTTAAAGCCATAACAGTGGACTCCAACTGTTTCGACAGTTTGTCCATCAGTCTGTCCTCCATTCCCTCAATTGAAGCTATTAAAGGGTTATTGCGTATCTTTACAGTTGATTCTGCCCTCTTTGCAAATTTGAAAAGGTCCTCAAAAGTTTCCGGGTCCTTATCGAGTACTTTTTCGGCAATCTCTGATTTGAAACCTTTTGCTATAAGATTGATTAGCATAAGGCTAGGGATATTGTCATCACAGGCCATTTGTTGGATGCGCGAGATGTATTCTTCACAGGTTTCATCTGGCATTTGTTTAACATCCAAAACGTCGAGATGAAAGGAATTCTGTTTACCGAATCTGGCCAAGAATGATGATTTCAGCTGTTGGAGGGTACTTCTAGATGATTCCGGTAGTGATAGGTACCATTGTTGTGCCATATCAGTTAGGTGAAATACAATCCTTCCCAGAATTTGCTGTTCAGAAAAAGCATGAAGAGAACACCACTGTATGAAAAGCATCCACCATTGTGTGGCACTGACATTTCCACTTTTTCCAGAGAATTTGGGAAGCTGGGCACTTTGCTCTGCTCTATACATGTTGACCTGACTTGCACTAGATGTTGTCACGGTAGCTGTTGTTGAATTTAACACTGATGTTGATGTAGACGATGTTGTTGATGCGGATGATGTTGATGTTACTGAGCTCGATATTGCTGGTGTGGATGACGCTGTAACGGTAGCTGTTGTTGATCTAGACACTGACGTTGATGTAGGTGATGTTGTCGATGCTACTGGAACTGAATTTGTCGTTGCTGGTGCGGATGATGTGGTTGATGCTGCTGAAGTCGATGCTGGCAATGCAGATGTTGTTGCCACTGAAGTTGTTGCCAGTGTGGATGATGTTGTTGAGCTTGCTGATGTTGTTGAAGCTAAAGATGATGTCGTTGATGCGGACGATGCTGTTGACATTAAGGGGCGGTCTCTTAGATAATACGTTAAATATTTCCTATCTTCGGGGTTGACCATTACAGTAGATGAGGAACTCGCTGGCGAGAGGTTAACCTGGATCGATTTGATTCTGCACACCACTTATCACACTATGGTTTTCACCGTCGTGATGTTTGGGGAATAGCTCAGCTGATTTGTGGCTCTGTGAGATACTCACGTTCACAATGCAATACCTGAGGAATCAAAATCAAAATCCGTAGAATTAATTAAAAGATGTTTATTTCAATGAGCCGCAAGTTGGAAAGTGTGTTCAAATCATAAATATAAAAATATACAGTTGTACAATTTAAGAGATTAGAATCATTATCGAAAACACAAATGATGATGTAAACAAACATGTAAACACGAGTGAAAATAACGTACAGTACACATAAAAAGAAATCAAAACAATATCAAGCACAAGGCTTACCTATAAAATGTTTCTTATGTAATAACATGATGGATCGGAAATGAATTATCGAAAGAATAAAATGATTACTTAAGATTTTAACATGTTTTAGAATTTAGCGGATAAAATTTCTATTTTCACTTCGTATACGTTAACTTGTTTATCTCCTTGCACAGAAGAGTTCTTTTAATTCAGCGCGGTAAAATTTAAAGTTGACAAATTAATTTAGAGAATAATTTAAGTAGTATGAAAAACTCGTGCAACTAGTTAATATATTAAAGGAAACGAATTACTAACGCTTTTTAGTTCAAGAACAAAATTAATATAAGTTGATCAGAATTTTAGATTTTATAATTTAAGAATTGTTATGATTTATTAATCAAATTCTTTACAAGTAAATAACAAGAAAAACTTTTCAAAAAAAAATAATCTTAAAATAAGATTTTCTACAAAATAATTATTAATAAAAAAAAATACTTAGAAATAATTTTGAGCTTACCTGAGGAATCAAAATCAAAATCCGTAGAATTAATTAGAAGATGTTTATTTCAATGAGCCGCAAGTTGGAAAGTGATTTCGTAAAAATGACTTACCAACGCGGTCACTCTACGGACTTGAAATTGACCAATCAGGTAACTCATTTTAAAAAGGTTAACGCCCAATTTCGGCAAAATTTCTTTGATGCTTGACACTATTAGCTAAGCCAAAGAAGGTGTTACAACAATTACTCGCATTTCCGCAAAGAAGACCTGTAACAAAGACAGGATTAACTTGAAGCCGAAACAAAATAAATAAGTTTATCTACATGGAATTTCGAAGTGTCAAGCTAATGCGCCGAAGAATTTATTTCCAAAGAAACCGAAAAACGTAAATGTTTACATTACTACCTAACAGCCTGTCAAAATTCTTTGATGTAAAATGACATTCTATATGTTACATAAGATGTGCTAGTAAACCTTGGGAGTGAAAATTAGTTTAAATAAGATTTGTGTAAGAACACCATTTAAGTTAAAAGAATGTAACTATGAGATATTTCATTGCTCTAAACGAAATAAATTAATTAAACTAATTTCAATTATTAAATTTTGTTACGTAATTATAGGTCATAAACGCACAAATTTCTATTTCAAATAACAACATTTGTCAATTAATCGAACAGTGAAATATCATGAATTGTTGATTCATGTTTCTTATAACTAAACTGTTATAGTTAAGTTTAAATTGATAAATTTTAAACTTTTAATGTAACATAAGAATTATAACAAATCTAAAAAAAAACTCAAATATCGCCAACATGTGACATCCAAGATGCTAGATGCTACCTATTTATGTCGACATGCAACTTATGCATGTTAACATGCAAAATAAATATGTTGACATGCAACATATTTATGTCGACATGCAACTTATTTATGTTAACATGCAACTTCCTTATGTCGACATGCAACTTATTTATGTTAACATGCAAAATAAATATGTTGACATGCAACATATTTATGTCGACATGCAACTTATTTATGTCGACATGCAACTTATTTATGTCGACATGCAACTTAGTTATGTTAACATGCAAGATAAATATGTTGACATGCAACATATTTAAGGCGACATGCAACTTAGTTAGGTTGACATACAACTTATAAGTTGCATGTCAACATATTTATCTCCCATGTAAACATAACTAAGTTGCATGTCAACATATTTATCTCGCATGTCAACATAAGTAAGTTGCATGTTGACATAAATATGTTGCATGTCGACATAGAGAAGTTGCATGTTGACATAAATAAGATGCATGTCGGCATAGATAATTTGCATGTTGACATAAATAAGTTGCATGTCAGCACATTTATCTTGCATGTTAACATAAATAAGTTGCATGTCGACATAAATAGGTCTAGCTCTAGCATCTTGGATGTCACATGTAGGCGATATTTGAGATTTTTGAGATGTTTTATAATTCTAATTTCATTTCAATTTTCTTGCATGTCAACATAGTTATGTTGCATGTTGGCATAATTATCTTGGATGTCAACATATTTATCTTGCATGTTGACATATTTGATAGAAAAATAACTTGCACACAAGGGGCAGAGATATGCCACCATACGTATTAACGAAAAAAGTCATATAACTTTTTTTCTTATAACGCAAACCAGCAATGGCCTATGGATCACATCACTCACATGAGCAGCGATGTCTTTCTTTAAAGCAAAGAACTGAACCATTTTAATACAAAAGATTGTCTAAATGCATTGATAGCCTGGTTTTATATTTAACTCACAAACTAGAGAATGTTTTTTTTTAAATATTAATTATAAGGTGGTATACGTGTATTAATTACTCCATTTTGAATGACAGTGTGTCACATTGTATAACAACTAAAACTCGGTCCTGTTAATCCATCCTTACCTTATATTTTGTTCTTTAACATTACAAATTACTTCCTTATTACATGAAAAATCAAATATTTTAAAGAAATTTTTGTTTTTGTTTTCTTTATCTCAGTTGTGACCCCTTCCTGTTCCCCGCGGGAGAAAAATCATCCAAATTTAAAAGTAAATAGTTCACGACCCTAGTTTATTGCGAGGATCTAGCATCTTCTATTATCAGATTTTTCCTGGGTACAGAACAATTTACCTTATCCATCACCGTTTGGAATAGCGTTAAAATGTCGAGTATAAACCTTTTTATTAAATTTGAATATAAAACTAATGACTGTAACATCTTTTGAACGCGCGTTTTTCTTGTTTTCGCGTTATTAAGCGTTTAAGTTTTGGTTCTTTTTTTTTGTTGGTAACATACCAATTAACTTATAACGTTTAATCTCGCGGTGAGGCTTCTGGTGTAGTGTAATATGATATTAGCACCCTCTCAAGTGACTTCATAGACTAATATAATGTTACATTAAAGTTTTGTAACTCAAAGAATTCAAAACTACAATATGTATATCTAACAGATTGTTATAGATAGTTTTGACTTTGAATTACAAAACTTTAGTGTAACACATATCTTAAATATCTTACAGAAAAGTAAGTATACACGATTTTCTCACATTACATTTCGTTCAAGGTGCAAAAATTTAAAGCCCTCTTTGTCTTATAGATAATTTAAAAGAGACTTATACATGATACTATTGAAAAATATACCAACGAGCATAAAGTCTTCAGAACATGTGTTTCTCATATAATGCGGAGCGTAAAGACAGTGCGTAAAGACCGGGGTCAAAACGCATTCACTAGAAACCACTAAACTCCTGGTTCATGGAAAAAGGGGGGTTGTCCGATTGATTAAAAGTGACGTGGAACTTTAATTCAAGTCAACAGAGATGTCGACAGTAAGTATTACCGAAGTATAACATTATACTGTCTAATATAAGTCTTGAAATTTAGCTTAATAGTGTCATCCATGTCGACCACACTAGAAACAAGAAACAACCGAATTATCTCTACCCGTCATGTTGACGAAGGTGTGTCTGTTTGCCAGCTGGGGAGGGGGGGGGGGTGTTAGGTGTGTATCTTGATTTTCGAGTTCCAAAACGTAAAAATTCAGGTAAAATAAAAGATTGTATTATGTATTATGTTAGGTAGACTGTTGCATTTTGACAGGTTATCAGATTTTAATTTATATATTTATGTCTATCAGGTCTATTTCTCCTTCAGCTGTATATAGTTACATCCTGTTTGATTTTTATACTCATATTGATCGAGAAGTCGCATTCTATTGGCCCTTTCTTAGAGATCAGAGTCATTGAGTGTTGAAGTTCCTCCACTGTTGTATAATGTCCTAGTGCTGATACATATATTCAGCAGAGTTGAAATGCTAGATTGCTTGTTGAATTTCCCTATGTACATGTAACACAAATTTTGGCGAGTGTTCAAGAGCACCTGCTTTGCTGAACTCGCCTCAGATGTGACACAATGTCAAAGCCTATTTCTAATATATCTCAAGCTAGTACAACGGGATGGGAAAAATAATGACGGACCAGAACTGGATTCGAACCAAGAACCCTTTAATCTAGTCGGGTGCACCGTCACACACGGTGCTTTACCAACAGAGCTTTCTGGTGCCGGTATTCCAACTGGTCTGGCCCCGCCGTCACCATAATTTCAAATCACTCTACTCAGTCCTCAACTGAAATCCTTGAAAGAAAAGTGTATGAATTTGAGGTAAAAACTCAGACTTGAGGCTGAGTATTGACTTGAGGAAAGTTGGTGACGTGGGGCGGGATCTTCACATTAGCAAATCTAAAGACCTCAAGACTAACAGTCGATCTTTACTTCTATATTTGCTAAAAGCTCTGTGAATCTGTGGTAATCCATCTGACATTAGTATACTCTGTCATGAGTTTTTGCTTCCACCACTTTTCGCTTGTCATGATATTTCGATAATAAATACCTTTGTGCTCAAACTATGTTCATCCACTAATATGAAAAATGTCCAGATTATATGTTTTGAAATGTCCCCTCTACCGCTTCAGGTTTAAATACACATCCCAAAATAGAAAGTGTACGGGGATTTTGCATTGCATCAGCCATTAATAAGCCCGGATGATAACGTTGAAAAATTGCGTGAGGTGTCCCGAGTACTTCCGAACGGAGAAAAGATGTAAACATTTCCCATTATAAATCTCCGTAAGAAATTTGTTTTCATTCTTGTATACTTTTATGAGTGAATAGGGATAATTTGTCAATGAAGATATCTTGGATATTTTCCATTTCATCGATTTCAACTGTATTTCTTTCACAGGTATGTGTATTTTTATTAAAAATCATCAAAAAATGATGGAAGCAATAACTTGGGACAGACTATAGTACTATTCTAATAATTGATATTATTTGAATTAGTTGGTAATATTATAAAGCATTGATAGTTACTGACCATTCAGTATTTATCAATAGCATTCATACTTCCTAAATCAGTAGTACACTAATATGTTCTAAAGCACTTGGTAAGGGGAGACTTCCTGATTCTATGTCAATTGCTTATAGCATTGAAACCTCCTGAATATGTAGTTCTATGGTATTGACACTTCTTGATTAGTGTTGTATTTTAATATGTTTATAGCATAGATACTTCCTGAACCAGTGTTCATAGTTGGCAGCATTCATTGACATGTTGATAGTCTTTGAACAAGTGGTAATATTCTGTAGTATTGATACTTCCTGAACCAGTGGCAATGGTTGGCAGCATTCATTGATAAGTTAATACTCTTTAAACAAGTGGTAATATTCTGTAGTATTGATATTTCCTGAACCAGTGGTATCGCTATAATATTGATACCTGCTGAAGTAGTTGTAATAGATGTATGTATTATGTTTTGATACAATGTTGACACTTGCTGAATCACTTTTGTAATAATATTAAACTCATCAAACTATTAATTCTGATCAGAAGTACTATAGCTCAGTCACTTCAGTCGCACCAGTACATCCATGACCTGCAGTTATAAATCTCTATAAGTGATAGTACATGAACAATGGAGTCTCATTAAACAGCTTTATTCCATTTCAAATTGTTTAGATTAATGGAGCACCGGAATAAATGAACTGGTGATGTTAGAATATTTCAGATCATTCTGAGTTTCCATTACTTTTGGTCATGAAGGTGAATCATCCAGATTATTGACATCTGGGTTAGTCTGATTTCTGAATTCCTACTGTACATGGTCCAGAATAAGCTGATACACCCGGTTAATGGTTGCATGGTCCAAAAAAAGTTGATTCACCCGGTTAACAGACTCATGGTCCAGAATAAGCTGCTACACCTGGTTATTGGACTCATGGTCCAGAATAAGCTGCTACAACTGGTTAACGGTTGCATGGTCCAAAAAAAGCTGATTCACCCGGTTAATGGATTCATGGTCCAGAATAAGCTGATACACCTGGTTAATGGACTCATGGTCCAGAATAAGCTGCTACACCTGGTTATTGGACACATGATCAAGAATAAGCTGCTACACCTGGTTAATGGACTCATGGTCCAGAATAAGCTGATACACCCGGTTATTGGACTCATGGTCTAGAATAAGCTGATACACCCTGTTTATGGACTCATGGTCCAGAATAAGCTGATACACCCAGCTAATGGACTCATCAGTCATGGTCCAGAATAAGCCGATACACCTAGTTAATGGACTCTTGGTCCAAAAAAAGCTGATTCACCCGGTTAACGGACTCATGGTCCAGAATAATCTGGTACACCTGGTTAACGGACTCATGGTCCAGAATAAGCCGATACACCTGGTTATGAACTCTTGGTCCAGAAAAAGTTGATACACCAGGTAAACAGACTCATGGTCCAGAATAAGCTGATACACCTGGTTAATGGACTCTTGGTCCAGAAAAAGCTGATACACCCGGTTAACAGACTCATGGTCCAGAATAAGCTGATACACCCGGTTAATGGACTTATGGGTCCAGAATAAGGTGATGCACCCGGTTAATGGACTTGACAATGTGTAGACCAGAGACAGGGGAGTATATACTAGTATATACGTCCCTGCCAGAGAGATGGAATATGGTTCTTTAAATTACTTTTAATTTAAAATAGTCTGATTTGAACATGATTGATGTACAATAAAAATAAAATTTTTAACCATTATAAGTTGTTATACAGTAAAATGTCAGAACTGTAAAATGGATGGTAAAATTAACGGTAAAGTTGCCTTTAATATTTATCATTTTACTTGTATGAATTACCGTAGATCAATTTTCTTTGTCAGAATGGTGTGGAGGAAGTCTTTTTATTTGACCCTCAGCTGTTGGCGGATCTTCAGTTTGAGGACCAGAAGTGTGCCACCTACAAACCAGAAATCAGCCCTACCCACCCAGGGGAGGGGCTCACCCTGAGGCCGCTGTGTGTGTCAGACTTTGACAAAGGTATTCCATAGTTATCCTGTCAAATACCTGAAAATTTGCTATACCTGAGAACATGGAGTTAATTTGAAGCACATTTTATGACAAATTGATCAATTGTTGAATATTGAAAGTTTATAGAAACTTCAGTAGTAAACAATACTATATTTGTTGTTCCTGGTTTTTTTGTTTGCATTTTGTGACAAAGATGACAGCCATTTTCTTCCATTCTGTAGGATACCTGTCACTTCTTACACACCTGACGAAGGTTGGAGATATTTCTCGTGAACAGTTTGAAGGTAACTGACAACCGTGATGAAAAAAAAAAATGAAAATCTGTCTAGATTTGCAAGTGATAGTTTGATACGAAAGAAAAACAGCTGATAGATTGTCTCCATCAATGAAGATTTTATAAAATGCTGCATAACTACATGCTCATTTATCACATCAAAATATTCTATTTCAAAGAAATATACTGTAAACGTACTATATTTGGCTGTGTATTCTATGTAGCGCTTTTGGCGGAATGGGGCTTCCGCTAAATCAAGTACATCGCTAAATGCCATGCATATATGTATAAGAAAAGTCACATTCAGGAATACGCTAATTCAAATCTACGCCAACTTGTTCAAAAACTAATTTCCACCAAATGTCGTACACGCCAAATAAAATACGTTTACAGTATTAATGCTGTGTAACCTGTCTCTGAATGAGTTGGAATCTTGAAACGTTTATAGTCCTAATATTTTGATACTTTATCAAGGAGATAATTTGGACCTGTTGTGGTATTTCAGAGCGCTTCCAAGCGATGGTGAGGACCGAACCCAATCTCTACTACACAGTGGTGATAGAGGACAATGTCACCCACCAGGTTGTTGGATCTGCCACACTGGTCAAAGAAATGCATTTTATACGTCAGTGTGCATCTGTAAGTACTTCTGTGAAACACACACCTATAAAGCACTGAGTAAAGCATAGAAGGGGGTTTAAGGGTCCCCAACAGCTTTGGGAAAAGTTTCACAAATCAGCATGAACTAGTTTTTGGTTTAAAAATAAAACCAAACATCAATTTTAGAAAAAACCTTACAAATTTGTATTGCAATTCATATATAAAAGTTCTTTCTAAATTAGAATTATGAACCTGCAGCCTAGGTCAGTAGTCTTGGGTATATTCACTGTATTGCAAAGTTAAACAAACATATCCTTGAACATTTATGAATACAGGTAATTTCACAATATATTTTAATTTCATTATTTCAGTGTTAGAACCACATACATAAAAAGTGTAATTCATGGGGTGTGGAGACCCTAGGATCCATCTCATTGCCCATAGTATTGGTTAACATTCTCTAATATTTTATTATCAGAACCACAAATGTTCATACATGTGTACTTGTATGTGATAACTGATCATATGTTTGCCACATTCACAAATATTGTAGTGAATGAATTTTTAATCACTTTCTCATTTTTTGTGAAGAGGGGAAGAATAGAAGATGTGGTTGTGAATAGTACATATCAAGGAAAACAGCTGGGCAAACTGTAAGTACCTTTTGATACCGTAAACCAACTTTTATTCGCGTATGAGAACATTTCGTGAAACCAGGATAAAAATAATAATTTTTTTTTTCGCTGTGAGTTAATATACCATGTACAGATAATCGTAATTTGGTTTGAATTTTATGTTTTACAAATTTTTGTTTTCCACAAATTCAATCTATCGCAATTCGCTGCAAAAGGAAAAATCGCACTCTTTTCCAACCAGGATTTTGACCTGCTATTCAGTAAACTAAAATATCTGTATAGCTTAGAGAAGTCATCTTTTAAAGATCTCTACAGCCACTGTGAAACCATCGTAATGAGAAACATTTTCTTTTAACTAAAGCATTTACAATCAAAATTAAGACTTCAATGCAAGTTAAATGCTAGTCCAGGTAGATATCTGAGTTTCAAACAATTGACATACAGGTTATATCTTTCATGGATAAATTAGGCCTGAAAACAAGTTATATTTATACCAAAATTAAAGACCACAAAAAGCTTAATCGGTTAAAATCGTTTAATATAATAATATTTCTCTGACAAATTGACTATCGGTGTAAGCGAAATCCACTGTATAGACATTTACATATATGTAAGTACACCTCACTATTGCGGTCGCCTGAGTGTGTGTTCTGTTGTAGACTTGTTGACGTGCTGACACTGCTGAGCAAGAAGGTGGGATGTTACAAGGTGTCGCTGGAATGTCTGGACAATATGGTGCCATTCTACTCCAAGTTTGGCTACGTCAAGGAGGAGGGCCAAAACTACATGTGTCGGCGATACATCCCCAAGTAGCAGGAGGAATAGCCTGGGACTTATTAGAATCTCTTAGGAAGCTGGATCTCTTCTCTGGATCTTGAAGATATCTGTGATATCATGTGGTTTTATTTATTTTCTTTTCAGCAGTTAGGATTTTATCTAATTCTTTTCTTCACTGCATAATAAATTTGGTCCTCAGTAGGATGAACTTTGACCTCGATTGCTGGCAGTGGAGGAAGCTGTTCATCTGTAAACATATCAGCATAATTCAGACAGCATAACGTCATATGTCCCAGCATAATTCACAGAGCATAACGTCATATGTCCCAGCATAATTCACAGAGCATAACGTCATATGTCCTCAAAGACTAGATCTTTTTGAAATCCAGACTATACAAAATGAGATACAACCAAAGATTGTGAATGATATAATGTATACAGGGGACAATACTTAAGTCCATAAAATTTATGTTTTGGTGCATTTTTGCTAGAGTGTGGTATAGCTCTGATTGTCTGACTTTCAATGTACATGTATGTAGAAGTAAGAACTTAATTTACTAATTTCTCACATGTATTCCATGAATTCATTGTAAATGGATCAAGAATTTATGCATTGTTTATAAATCCTGTGCTACTTCAAAACAACAGCAAAACTGGTGATTTTTATCCGTTTTCTCGGCATTGGTTTGACATTCCTTTGTAGTACTTTTGTTTAATCTGACAAGGTATATTTTAATATGCATGCCTTGATTTACAAATACTACTTTATGATAGCCATATTTGTCCAATAAATTTAATTCTACTGTCATGAACGGAATATGTGTTGTGAGTTACCATAACATGGCCTTGGCTTCACCAGAGGTTTTTATTGATTCATCGTTATTGTGTTACCCAATCAGCTTGCTGTAAAACAGACACATTTACTTAGTATGCTGGATTTACTCGAGAGAGCAACTGTGGGTGGCAAGACACAAATCAGTCAATCTTTAAATGAAATATCAGGTTCTGTTTTGAGTCTTAGTCTAAACTGTGTGTTGGCCAAAATCATACAATGCTTGCATTGATATACATGTACATGTATAACTGAACAATCCAGATCCTAGCACAGATAGGATAACTACTTTAATATTGGATACTTGCATAAATATTCATGTATCTTTTTGGTGCTAGGCAGGGGCTGGTAAAATTGATACGGTCTTATATTGGACCTGGGTACAGACAATCAAGAGTCCTGTCTTAGCAATCTCTTACTAACACATGTTGAAAGCTTGCAGTA
This sequence comes from Magallana ariakensis, assembly GCA_020458035.1. Lineage (NCBI taxonomy): Eukaryota > Metazoa > Mollusca > Bivalvia > Ostreida > Ostreidae > Magallana > Magallana ariakensis. The sequence goes on along the minus strand of CM035816.1, from coordinate 3,313,969 downwards.
ACATTTAATGCTTACATCTGCTAAATCCCAATTCACCATCAGTATTATGGTGGACCATAGTTGTGAAGCATTAGTACCTCAGAGAGTCTTCCATTTTGTGAAATGTGTTGTGTTACAATTATCAATATTCCAGGATGACTACTTATATCCTTTGTCATGACTTTTACAGAACTGGCAAAGAACACATGATAATAATTTATATTTTGATGTCATTTTATTTGCTGCCTTGTTTGGCACCTGAATTTTTGCTTGATCAAAACATGGAACACAAGCTGGCACTATATTTTTTCATTTTGTGGTTAAGTACTTAACCTGCTATTACCCTTTAGACTTTACAATGGATTATCTTTTTTATATGTATGCAATTCCTAGGAACATAAACTATGTTGGAGTCTGCATCTTCTGAATGGCTTTTGTAGGGCATAATAGTACCGCAAAAATTCTTGGTTAATGTCTTAGATTGTAGTACATCTACATTAAAATGTCAAATCAAGATTCAATATCTTTTAAATTAAATTTTGTGTAATTTACGTTAATAATTTGGGTATTAAAACTGACTTTTATTATTACATATTACATGTATTAGAACCATTTTAAAAAGACCTTGGACTTTCAGTAGGACGTAGCTATCTATTACTTGCGTCAAAACAAGTTAAAAATGACGCGGGTTTCAAGCGAAATATGCACCAATTGTGTAGTCTTAGCTCAAAAGCCAGACAAATCTTGTTGATTTCAAAGAGCCATGGCTGAGTGGCTAGCAATGTCATATTGCTGTTTGACACCACTACCCAAAGTCCAAGCTCTTGTTAAAAGGTTCTATCTATTTTCTTGACTATATATACAGTGTATATGCACAGTACAATATAATATTTACTAAAGAGAAAGAATAAATTTATCTCCATAATATAAAATGCATCTTGTTTTTGTTTATCTCACTGAGAAAGGCAACAACTCTGCAAATATTTATGATCTGGTTTAGGTATGTGTGTGCAAGAAGCAGAAAGACATAATTATGGACTGTAATAGGGTTTAACATTGATTTCACTTCTGACACTATGTCTATAGATTTCATTACTGGTAACAAAATACACAGGAATACTTGTGCATCACATACAGTAGGCCCTATAGTGTCAAAATATTTAATGTCTCAATCTCATTCATTTGGGTATATTTATTTCTTTACTTGAAAAAATTCTAATATGTCATTACAAAACCATACATGACATGTACCGGTAGTACATGTAATATACATTGTATTTGAAAAGTAAATTGAGCAACAGACTGGGAATTGCAAAGATAAATTACATGTACATCCATATTCCACACTGCTGTTGTTAATAAATAAAAGCATTAAGATTGAGATTTTATGACCAGTTTATGTCATTAAGAATAAACACCCCCACTGGTAAAAGTAAAGAGCATAACACGAGGAATCTGTAGACTTCAGTAAACATTGACCACATGGTCCTCCAGGCTGTAGCGCTCGTAAGCATGCTCCTCTTTGTGATTCTGATCCTTTAGGAGAGCTATATAGTCAATTTCCAGATTGAAAGGTCCGTCTACATTGTCCATCAGATTGATACAGAAGAACGCTATCTCTGTGGTGTTGATTGGAGCCTGCTTATCCTGTACTATTCCTTTGTGACTCAGGTAGAACTTACTGAACGGAATCTGTTAAAGGAAGGAAATCACAATTAATTGAGCTAAAATAAAATTTCATGACTGCTTTTAAAAATACTTCTTTGAAGTTTAATACGAGTTGTTGAACATCCTCAAAAATGCTCTTTGTATAGAAATAGTAATCTAGAGAGATAGTCCATTTGGGATGGTACCTTGACCGTCTGCCAGTAGGGACCCCCTCGAGTAAACAATGGGTAATGGAACTGGTCATTGGCAGTCAGACCCATGGTGAAGTCCAAGTGGTGACTCCTCTTATAGTTTGTCTGCAAGCCCAGGCCATAGGTTCGCCCATCACCCCTCATGCGTATCACTAGGTGGGAGAAATCCGACCAGTTATAGGTTTGACTGACAGACTGCAACAAGTAAGACAAAAATGAATGATAAAAGAAAAGAACTTTGATCATAAGTTAAAAGGTCATAGGTAAAGATGAAGATCAAGGGGAATTGGAACAGCAACTTAAGTTTTAACTATAATTTCTATCAATCATTACATTTGCACTGCTGGTTTAATACAAGTCATATCAGTGAGAATACAGCTACTGTTGTGTGTTGAGGTTTATAAGAATTTCTTTTGAAATTTTAAAACTCTTTGCATTAGAACCACAGTCAATTGTTTCTGCATTAAAATTTTTCCTCCATTGCATAATAATAACAACCAAAGATATATTGTTATTGAACTCTGAATAATTAATCTACAAGCTCATATTATTCTGTGCTGCTGTGTGCAGTTGGAATGTTCGTTTGTTTTAAAACACCTTTGACGCTGTTGCTTTGATTTATAATCGTACAAAGTCTGTTTGCATGAAAACTTTGCCAATTCTCTGCAATCTTTTTTTATAACGTTATGTTCCTTAAAAAAATGAAAATTTGTATACATGTATCTCCAAGATAGGGACCTAATAAGATGTGAATAAAAAATGTAAAATATAAAATAACAAAGATTGCTTTTCTTTAAATACAACAAGTGAAGTATGCCAAAAAATTAACAACAATTACCGGTAACATTAAAATCAGAATTGAAATTAAAATCAATTTATTATTGAATTAATTATACCATTATTACGAAAGAGGGAACAGATATGGGGCAAACAAGGATTATGGAAAACAGACTCATGCAAACAGGTAGATAGGGTACTACAAACACACCCAATAGTGTGCAGTTTGAAATTAGATACCTTGTTATTATTGTAATGGGGTGGGAGAAATAATGATGGACCAGACCAGGATTCAATCCCGGTCACCTGAATCTCTAGTCAGGTGCTCTACCAATTGAGTTTAGCTATCTGGCACCAGTATTCAAACCCGGTCTATAGTCTGTCCCAAGATATTTATGCAACACATTTTGTCGATTTTTAATAAAAATGAACAAACCTTTGAAAGAAATGCAATTAAAATCGATGAAAGGGAAAATTTCCAAGATATCTTCATTGACAATTATTATTTTTCCTCGAAAAAAAAAACCAGGATCAAAAATAGATTTCTTGCGGAGATTTATAATGGGGAATGTTTACATCTTTTCTCTTTTCAGAAGTCACTCGGAATACCTTGCGCAATTTTACAACGTTATCATCCGTGCTTACTGCAATACAAAATCCCCGTAGACATCACATTTTTTAGCCTTGTATTGAAACCAGTTAAGCTAACGTGGGTGTTTCAACTGAGAAATCTTGGAAATTTTTCATACTTTTGAATGAACATCGTTTGAACCCTGAGGTATTTATAAATATTGAGTAATTAAGCAAATGTGAATCGAGGATATCTTGGGACAGAGTATAGTCCATTATTATTTCTCCCATCCATTATATTTGGTGCCTTGCCAACCCCTGGAAGTAACAGGTTAACTCCTGCCAGGGGAAAGAACCTGGGAATGAATCTTTGAGGGCAGAGGTCATTTAAGGGGGAGGAATGTGACCGTCAGACCGGTTCAAGTACTAGCCATGCAGATAGCTCAGTTGGTAGAGCACCTGACTAGAGATTCAGGGGACCTGTGTTTGAATCTTGGTCTTGGTCCATCATTTTTTCTCCCATTCTGCTACATTAATACACTATGAGGCAAACTTTCAATGAATACAGAAACAAGTGTCTGTGATAGAAACATACAGGATTGACCGGACTCCTCAATTGACAGTAACCAGCTCGTGTTAGCTCTCCATCCTTTGGAACATCCGTACACAAGTTCCCATAAAACAGAGCCCTTTTGTTACGACTCAGAGCCAAGAAAGCTCGTGTAAATCCCTGCTTATTGTCTGAATCTGAGGTTACAACCCAATCTTCAAGTTTCCTATCACTGTCGAATTTCCAAAAATAGTTAAATTCACCGTGAAACACAGGAATTTTGTCTACACACTTAAGGGTTTCCCGGACAGATAAATCTATCTTAGTGAAAATCTTCGGAAAATTGTCTCTCTTCCATCTGAATCTCTCGATTTCGGACTTTTCTCTGAATTGTGGTCTCCCTTGAAAGTCCACAGAAATGTTTCTTCTGCTAGTTTTGCGTAAAGAAGAAAGTGGCGAGAGAGTGATACAATTATGTCTGCATAACTGACAGATCGGTTGCCTTAGAAGCATGTCTTAATAATATAATATAAATAAATAAATAAACAAATATGCACGTCCTTCGTTCTTGATATCATTCAGACCGAATATCCTCTGTTACATGGAACAACGAGCCCGATTCCTTGATTTTCCTTATCTGATTTTTTTACGTGCTCTATTTACTCAAATTATTTTCATACTTTTCGAATTGTATATAGTTCAAAGTTATAACTGGTTGTTGGGATATTTTGACAATGATCTTTTTTTCGAATCGGGATCGACCTTCTATAATATTTCCTTCTTTCCCCCCTTTCTTCCTTCCTGGAATGCAGGGTTGACAGCTGTTTGTCAGGCTAGTGCTTCGATATTCCTAATCAAAATGGGCAGCAGAGCATCTATTCAGCTTCAGGAAACGGAATTAAATGAAATACAATCGGAAACTGGATGTGAGTAATTATTTTATAACTCTTGGTCTATTACATAGACTGATTTACTCAGTTATTTGTCATGAAAAAAAAATTCCATCCATATTTATATTTTCTGTTATTTGTTACACTCATCTACTAAAATCCCATTCTATATACTTACAGTTTCCCACAATCAAATAGTACGCTTATACAGTAGATTTACAAGTTTGGACAAAGGAGCAATTGGATGCTTAAGGTAATTACGGTAATGTAAACTTTGCTTCTAATAGGTCCAGTACAATCACTAGGTTTAGCTACGTAGCTTGAATTACCTACATAGCTTTATTTACCTACCAAAAGTAAGTTTATTTAGCTACCCAATTATATTTTTCTCTTAAATGGGCATTTGTTAAAAAAGTCGCGCTTAGGTGTAGCATTAATGTTTAACTTTGAACTGATCTGAAAACAATCCATGAAAAAATCACTTTTGGAAATAATGCTCATTCAGCGCAATTGCAGTCAAAGTTTTAAAAGTTTTGAGGCTATGTATAACTGTTTATGTGTTACCAAACAGCTACTTCTTAAATGGAATAACAAAGAAGAAAGTTCTGGCAGAGACATAAATAACAGAGATTGGCAACTGATCGAAATCTCGCGAAATCTCGCGGTCCCTATTGTAATGTGTTCCCAGTTTAAATCAGTATATCTTTCTAATAAACAATTATATCGAAATATAAACTGCTAAAACCTATCACCAAAACATTAAAAATATTATATTTTCAGTAGTTTATGTCATATAAACAATATTAAAAGAGGAGTTTTAGGAGGCAGTTGGCTACCCGTCGTCCGAGATTTCGCCGATGTTTTATAGTTGGCCAATATATTTTCTATATATTAATCTTATTTTTCAATTTTTTGTTTTAAAAATGTCTAAAACCTATGCACACTTTTCATTAAAACAGTTTACTTTTGGTTTAAGATCATTATCTCAGTTTACTAAAAAGTAGTTCTCAAAGTAAGGTTGGTCCGTACCATTTTTTAACAACAAATCACGCTAATGGCGGAGTTGCCAATCTCTGTTATTTATGTCTCTGGTTCTGGTTAACATGATAATTGATCGGTAATGATTCAGCACAATGTGAAGTAATCACACTTATCCATGCCTCATCGCACACAAGGTGTCATACAGTTACTCAAACAATAGAAATGCAATGCCATGTTTTGCTTAAAACTGCTCAAAAGCAGCGATGTTTTAACTTTTTGCTCTGGGTTGCTTTTATAAAACTACACAGTACAAATATAGGTATACAGTTCCTTGTGACTTTTTGTCTGTTTTACATAATAAAAAAGCAAAATTTCATAAAGGTAGCTAAATAAACCTATTTCAGGTAGGTAAATAAAGCTATGTAGGTAAATCAAGCTACGTAGCTAAATCTAGTGATTGTGCTGGACCTGTCTAAATTATGAAGAATGATCAATCCTTTCATACACTTCATTCCAGTTCATTTTGACATTTATATGAAATACTTTGAAAATTATTCATGATACATATGGAGTTCATTACTATCAGAGTATAAATTGTCTGACCAGCAGTTGGAGACATTTATAAACCTATAGATAGTTGAGAATAATTTAGGTGATTCAGAAGTTTTTATCGCAATGAATTGTTAATTCTGTCTATATTGTGGTAAACAAATAGACAAATATCCTTGGTCGATGCTTCAGATATTTATCTTCCTTAGAAAAGGTATGGAAGGTTTTGTACAAACCATTGTTTTATTTCTGTAACAACAGACATATCATTCCACTGAATAATCTACTAACTTAATTACATGTACCTATGCTTGTTATGTTGCAGTCGAGAGGATTTCCTTAGAATACCAGAGTTAGCTATTAATCCACTAGGAGACAGAATTGTGCATGCATTTTTCACTGAGAGGTAATTGTAATTGTCTTTTTTCAAATGATTACATAAGATAGTTACTAAATGAGGTAGGTGACATTATTAGTAAACATTAACTTTGTAAAAGACTACAGCAGTTCTAATTGGACCCAGTTAATCTTTGTCATAATTTCGAGCCCACTATCCCTCCATGTTGACAGATATAAAGCTGGCCAAACAATTTTTATAGATCTAAACATAAAAGCAATCTATATTAATGGTGTGTTCTGAACTATGACGTTTAGTTTCAGACTGAATCATAATATTAAGTTCTGTTTTTCCAGTAACAATGAGACAGTGAACTTTAGACAATTCATGCGGGTGTTGGCAAGGTTCCGTCCCACAAAATCAAACCAGAACAAAAATAAACTGAACACAAGAGAGGAAAAGCTGAAATGTTTGTATACAAAGTTCTCTCTTTTTCTCTCTCTTTCTCTCACTCTCTCTCTCTCTTTAATCATTCACTGCAATCTGATCACCTTTTTTAAATTTCATACTTCTATCTTTTTATCTATCCTTTTGCTTTAAGCATAAAAATGTACCAATATGGAGAAATTTATCAATGAGGATAGAGAAAATGACTTTTGATGTTTTGATGATTTTATTTAAAAGGTAAACCTTGTGATGTTATTTTTCAGTTGCTTTCCGGATGTATGACTTGGATGGAGATGACAAGATATCCAAGGATGAGCTATTGTCAGTGCTGCACATGATGGTGGGGGCTAACATTTCAGAGGAACAGGTAATGATGTTAATCAGCTTCCTGTTCACACATCTTTCTCCCACATTTTTCTGTAAATGTTGACATTTTTTTACTGTATGAGTGTGTTTATTGCTGTGTTTGTTTTAGCTGGGCAGCATCGCCGACAGGACAATCAGTGAGGCGGACACAGACGGAGACAACCAGATCTCATTCGAGGAGTTTGTACAGGTCAGTCCTGGTTTGATAATATTGTTTACATGACTGAATAATTGAGTCATGTAGAACTTTTTTGTACAGGTCAGTCCTGGTTTGATAATATTGTTTACATAACTGATTACTTGAGTCATTGAGTCATGTGGAACTTTTTTGCTTGAACTGTTCTAGTTGTTTCTCTTTTATGCTGGAATGATTCTGCCCCTTTGATTTTGATAATAGTTATCAACTCAGAGGCTAGTTCAAAAGAAATTGGAAATGTTTTGACAGTCTTTTACTATGGGAGACTGGCTTTGGTGTCCATGACTACAACGATCCAACTGCTGCTCATTTTGAGATTAAATATGTCTTTTCAGGCTATGGAGAGAGTGGATGTGGAGCAAAAGATGAGCATTCGTTTCCTGCACTGATTTCTGAACTTTCTCTACTACTCTCAGACTTAACTCCCCCTGCAGAGGTTGACACAAACTACACATACTCCCCCATTGTCACACAGACAACTTTCAGGTTTTCTTAAACCTGTCAATGTTTTGGTTTTTATTTGCTTTGTTTTATTGTTATGAGTCGCTTATTCCAGCTTCATTGACAACTATGCTAATGTAATTGTTTATCTGTTAGGAAATTATGTCAGATAAATGTAACATGTATGTATAAAAGACAGGCATGATAGATCCATAAAGTCAGAATTCAAATGTCAAATGTCTGTTCTACGAAGACTCATCCGATTGTGATAAAAATCCCCAGAAAACAAAACCAGATTGTCATATCCCTGACACAAGTTTATGCTGCCATTTTCTTAAACTATATTTGTTGATTTGAATATTGAGACTTAACATTGTAATTGTATACTTATTTATATGATATTCCCAGGGTATCTTGTTTGTTGAAGTATTTTGATATTGTTTGAAATCCTCTTGAGATTTGATTGATTATCTAGTACATATACATACATTGTGTGTATAGTTGATTATACATGTACTTAATAATGAATTTCTGATAGTTATAGATAATTAGTTATTTCCTGTTACACACAAATACATGTATTAACCTCATCTTCTCTATAAGTTAAACAGACTACAATCAACCCTTTGTATTTGTAATTGTTTGTTAACTAAGTTTAAAGCAATATGAGCTGTATTTTTTTTAGAATTTTAATGCAAAAACCTGCTAGTTTGATAAGTCTGCATGTAACTTAAACTTTTATGATAAATAAGATTTGAAAAATCTTTAATTTTTGTCAGAAGAAATATTTCTCTTCTAAGGAATATATAGCAGATCAATTTTTGTACAGGACGAAAATAATTCAATTTTGCTCCAATTAAGGCTTCTTAATGGCTTTTCCACAAAAATATGGCCAACATAAATTTAAAAACCATAATATTTTTTGTCATTTTATTAGAAAAAAACATTTATGTAAAAAAAAAAATCATGAAAATTGCAGCTCATATTGCTTTAACTAAATTCAAGTTTTTGCCAGTAGTTTCAGAGTCTTCCTAGTGAGTAGCAAGGATTTAATCACCATTAGATTTGTACATGGAGTTGTAGCAATATCAGAAGAATGTGTATTGTTCTTAAAGTGTTGTGATTTTCATAAGAAATTGTCCATCATGTGATTTCTATGTCAGTAATAGTTTGAAACTGGTTACTATGAATATGGTTACATGAAAGATTACCTGTGGCCATACATCTAGCTGATCTAAGGTGTTGTACATGTACATGGCATTCAGCCACAGGTAAATCTTATCAGTTGTCATGGGTTTGTTTACCTGTGGGCATCAGGTGATGCAAGGTGCTATAATGCAGGCAGGTGTAGTCTGTCAATGTGTCTCTGATAATTTCCACTTCATACTTAATGCTTGAATATACACTGTAGGTAGATGTGCTTTTTCTTTTTTGTATACTCAAGAGTGAATATATTTTTGATTGTTGATCATGTGATAAATTATTCACTGTTATGATAATTATGTAACAATTATTTATTGATTATTCGTGTAATGCCATAAATAAGTTTGGACGACTGCTGTTTTGAATGGAATGAAAATAATGAAGGCAGGTTCTTTGATTGAAATAAAATTAGCAAAATTTGACTGTGTGTCATTTATCACTTAGAAAAAACAGGTGTGCAACTAAAGACAATTTATAAAATTAAAATTCAATACATAAAATTCAAATTCAACGAAAAAGAAAAAATATTACAAACATGAATTTAGAAAAAAGAGTTACGGTAATTTGCAAGATGTGATGTTCAGTAATATTATTTTGGAATATTCAAACGTGTGTCAAAGTGACAGGGTTAAAGTTCCTTCAGGTAATTTCAAATACAGCTAGTTGCTTTGACAGGCTTGACTATACGTGTTAGTATCTTAACTCCTGCTAATTTGTAAAGAAATCATTGGCAAACAGAAGTCATGTTCATGTATATTCCATACGCAGTCAGTACATAACCTTCCTCCCATTGCTCCGAGCACTTATGATGTCATTCTTTGAGTATTATGACATCATGTTTTGTACCCAAATTGAAACTTGCAACTTTGTTATAAAATGTTACTGTTAAATTGGTTATTTACACTGGTGGTAAAGTAAGTGTTTTCTATAGGTATTATTATGATGCATGATTTACCACACTAAAGGTTTGAGTTTTTTACCATACACGTGGGGGTATTTTGCACTGATTTTACCATACACGCGGGGGTATTTTGCACCGTTTTAAGCTAACCACGTAACTAGTGTTTTCCTCAACGCTTAAAAAAGCACTTTTACAGTAAATGTTTATTGATTTATTCATTATTTGCCATTTATTCAAAGGCAGTCAGTGAGATATAATCAGTACATGGTTTGTAGTTGACCTAATATGGTTTATACATGGTCAGTTACATGTAATTCAATATGGGGGCTTGAGCTCCACTCTCGCCCCATATGGAATTTACTGACCACATACATACACATATTTGGTCAACTACAAACCAATTAATGTCACACCACCCAGTATGTCCACATATCAGTATGAAGTAAACATTATTCATTGTTTGAGCTCAGAATCTTTTGTCGGAGGTTTATTTGTCAATAAGCTCAAAAAGGACTGCTTGTTAAAGATTAAGAACATTGGTTGAGCAATATTTTATTTTGTTGTACTTCTGGTTGGAGAGAATACACAGAGAATCATTATTTGGATAAAAAAGTAATACTGGTATATCCCAGTCAGTTATAAATGTACCTCTTATAATAGGGTAATTGTAACCTAATCATTAGGGAAAATCTAGGTTAATAAGATTTGTCAAAGTACATTGTACATGTACTTCAATCCAAAACAAATCTTCAGTAATGAGCAAGTTTACCAGTATCCTTTCGTAACGTTTTCTACACATTTGTTAACAATAGTGTCAAAATATTGAAATCTATGGTTCTACATGTACAATATACTAGTGTTGCTAAATTATAATAACTTTCACAAAGCACTTTTGATTTATGATAAGTAGTCTTGGTTTTATGGTCTTCACATCAGGCAAATCTTGTTAAGACTACCTGTGTTAGCTAAAGCTGCTATAAACTGACAAAGGTTCATATTTCACACAGTGCTTCATCGCATGTTTATTTTGATATTAACCATCTACAACAAATTTATAAATAGCATTCACACAAAATCCACATATACATAACAAAGCGTAAGTCATATAATTGATAAAATTAGGATCCAGAATCCATTCACTGCACATATCCTTACAACCATACATCAAACTTCACACATAAAAGAATGAAATGAAATCATCTTTAATAAAAAGGACACAGTCCTAGTAATAGTGTCAATAATTGCACGGTTTATCTGTTGATGACATACAGGGGGGAGGGAATCCCTCTGTACTTGGCACAAGGCAATGCTGTAGTGACCCGGGGGTCACCGTGTCGCGTAAGTGAGTCATTTTCGTCGATGACGACCGTTCCTTATAGCTCTATCACGATGAGCTGGACACAGCAAGTTTCTTTAAATGTTCCATAAACACCTGTAAACTGACGTCGTCTGTTAACACAGCGGCACCACCATCCTGAAAGTCAAAATACAACAAGTATAATCAAATGTCACTTGGCTCAATATTAGTAACATTATGAAGGTGTAGGACAGTAGTTTTGGGATATCTTAAATAAAAAATAGCCAAGACACACTACACCAACCAGGAAATATCTATAGGAAAATATTTATCAACCAGTGCAAAAGAAGAAAACCCAGAAAAACCCCTGAAAGATCCTTGAAGTAAGGAGAAGAAAAATCAAATGACTACAACACAAAATTTATAAGGAATTTTATACTAGCTCAATCATAATTTTACCATGTATAAATCGATGTCTTTATGTATTTGTACTGGCATATAAATGTATGGGCTCTTTCAACATTACATAAGAATGAAGACGTAAAAAAACAAAACAGTGTGTGTTACGGCCTTCCTGGAAATATTGTAATCAGCTGAATAGTAAGTTCACATTTCATCCATGAATGACTCAACAACAATCCTTAATACTGCTGACTTTTTTCTGCTTTATCTAATCATGGCCAAATAATTCTTGAAACAAATAATGATGAAAATTTAAATGAAAAAGAGCTACAGCAAAGGATAAGCTGTCAAGTTGTCAAACATGGATAGTACATCATAAATACTACATGTACATAAACCAACAGACATTTAAACATTTAAACATGAAATAAATTTCCGCATGCATTTCCCCCTTTCCATGCTGAACCCTGAGATGCCCATGTTAAATACCTGATAGGACTCAGATGAGCTTATGATCTATAAGAGAGCAACATAATTCACTGGACCTTGTATTAATACTAATATACAACTTATTGTTATGGCTGAATCAGTGGAATTAGTTGTAAACAGCTGTTATTCCAAAACCTGTTTGTGTCTGAAACCAATCTACTTGGACAATTCTACAGAGAGGAACTTTACATCTGTTCAAAATTAAGACATCACAAAGAGAGAAAATACAAACCATTCCAGATGATTGCTGATGAAATGTAAAAGTTATATACAGTTAAAGTTGGATGCTACTAGCATATAATATGAACCATCATTTATAATTGAGATTTGGGTACTGTATAAACAAGTGATTTATATGTACATTTTTTGTACATGTGTAGATTTGCATAAGGTACTTATGTTACATATATCAGAGAAACTATTGAGTCAATGAAGGCCATCCTTACCTGTCCCCATCCATACATGTTGTTGTGTGTCTGTGAGGGATTCACTCGGGAAAGCAAGAAACGAGACTACAATACAGAAAAACAACAGGGATAATGTACTATTATAGCACTGCCTCTCTGTCCATATTGTAAAGAAATTTCAACATTTCCCTCTAAAATTGTAAAAAAGCAATGGTATTAACTGGACATGGAGTATTTGTGTATTACCTGAGAGCCATCGTGCTCTGTGTCAATGTATCGGGGCATTGGGAACCTGGTCTGTAGGATTTCCTGAGCATCATCCACGGGGGCGTTAAGGAGTTGTTTAAAGTTCTCGTATTCTGGCTGGTCTTGGTATCCCTGTTTCCTCCACTGGGCGATTGTCTGTAAAACACAGATAACCATTAGTATGTGAGTACTCGGAATTCTCTCTGACTTTGCACATCCAACACTCTCTGTCTCAGTGTCTGGTGATATAACGGGTAAATCTTACCTCTCCGTGGTACAGCACGATCTGGAAGAATGTGTCCATCAGCAGGATTCTGTCCGGCTGTATACTGCTGGTATCCAGTAGAACAGGCTCCGGGGTTCCGTTAAAGGAGTAGGCGTACAGGATAGGTTGTATCATTATAAGGGACTGCGTCAAGTCCTCTACATTCAACATGTGTCTGTAAAGGTCAACATGCAGCATTATTGTGATTTCAAAACTATTGGTCATCTTAGTTTTGAAAAACATAAATTTTTAGCCCTTTTAATAAATCTTTTAAACACCTTTAATCAGTATACAGAATTGGGTTTTTCCAGTAATTGACTGTTCTCCTAATCATGTGTTTTGTTGTTATTTCCAGTTATCTTCATGTCTTACCTATAGTAGGATGTTTCATCAGGACTGTTGTTAAAAACTTGTAAAAATTGTGAGCGTCTCAGATGGAACATAAATTGAGGATAGAGAGAGAAATTCTCTGAGAAACGGAAAGAGTTTGGGTCATCTTTTTGGTAATCTCCGAACTTCTGACACTGAAAGTCATAAAAAAAATCATTCATATATAAAAGTATACCTTCTCTAAAATCAGAGTTAACAGTCTAGAAGAGTTCAAACTATTGTATGACAAATTAAAAAATTTTTTTTTAGCAAAACAGACATGTTATAATTTTATTTTCTTGAAAATTAACTGTGTTTTAGATTCATGTGATGTAAAAGTTCCCATTTTTGTTTACTCCTTAGCAAGTTGATAGTATCAACATAATAGTACTACACTGTACAATAATTACAGTAGTTTCTTCCCAGAACTCACCAGTCTAATCAACATTCTATCTAGCCAGCGTAGCACATCCGGTCCGTCATCTGTCTCCGCTCGGAACACAGCAGTTCGTGCCATCAGTACAGCTGCCGCCTCCTGATCAAATCCTGCCGCGATGTGTTGAATGTTGGTGCTGGCATCCGCCCAACTGTTGATAAGAGAAAAATTGACATGAAATAGATGTCTGATCAAATATAACTCTTAAATGTATCTTAAGTTTATATTCAATGTTACAAAATTTACTTAAAAGGTAACATAGCCAGCATATAACTATTGGTCTCAGATGTACACAGAATGTATACAGGTTTTAGAGGAATGCTTTGTGTTTTCTCCATGGGTACTTACTTCCTGGCCAGTGTGGTGACCCTGACCCTGCGCTGTCCACTGGAGTGCTGGTACTGGGTGATAAACTGTAGGTAACCTCTCCCTCCCTGGGGGATCGGAGCATTGTGCTGCAAATAAAACAATAAACAACTAATACACAGTATAAAACCTCTATGCACTCCAACAAAGTTCATTTAAAATGTCTATTGATTCTACATACCTGACTGACAACCTCAAAGAATAGAGACAGGGTGGTGTTGGGGTAGAGTCCACACATCTTCCACTGGGAGGTGCCCCCTAGGCCCATCTCTGTGTCTGACACGCTCGGCCCCTTCACCCCTAAAGACACACAAGGTCCAATGGCTCCAGACACCTTTAGTTCCCGGGATGTCTGCCAAAAAATAAATACAGCCATGGTCAGATATTAAATTACAGGAGGACAAACATATTATTCAATAGCTTCCTCAGGTACATGACAGAACTTATTTAATGATTGGGAAACAAAGCTTGCCTTGACTTCTACAGTAGCACCAAATGCCATCTTGAATTCTCCTTTAGCATCCTTGGAGAACACTCTCTGGAAGGTCTGCTTAAAGAGGGAGGTGTTGAAGGAATCACCCATCACCATGTGACCACTGTGTCAACAAAGTGGGATTAAATATTTCTCATATAAGTCACATGTATGACAAAAACATCTTGTTAAATCATTGTGGTGCATTATCACTATCCAGTAATGTAAAACCAATAAAACCAGTGAATGTTTACCCCGTATATCTTGGACAGAACTTCATCTCATGTAATCCTGTCTGGTCCAAGGCACAAGCATATATATCCAAAACATGACCATTCTTAGCCGCTCGATTGGCCAACATCTCATAATGCTGAAATTGGAAAGGATATACTTTACATGCTGCTCAAAACTCACTATATTCAAATGATCACACACTGTATTTAAGCAGTTTCCTTAGGTTCGTTATTCCTTTTTGTCCCTACCTTCATTGCTTTCTTCATGAACTTCACATTGTCCTTCTCGATGTCCAAATGTTTCCTGATGGGATTCTTCAGCTCGTCATCGACCACCATGCCTGGTCCTTGTGTACAGGGTCCACCGGCAAACAGCATGATCCTCGCCCCAGTGTTTGGGAATGTACACTGCAATATACAGTCACTAGCTTGTTCATTGCATAATTTGACGTAATATTACGTATAAAAGAATTTGATTTACATGATAAACATATTGATTAAAAATATTTTAGAATGACAACACAAAATTATATTAAGCAGAAATGACATTGAATCATCATAAAGAAACAAATTTCATAGGGCATCTCCTAAAATGTAAATTTATACAGAATGTTCTCCTGCGTACCTCTAACAGACCCACAGCTATAGACATGGCCACACCTGTTGACCTGAGGGGTCTCTTCCCCTGGGATACGGGCCAGGGATCTCTTTGAAGCTCTCCGAGCAAGTCTGTCAGGTTCATGTCACACTTGTGAACTGGTTGTAGAAATCTGTGGAAGTAATTAAGTAATTTGTTTTAACATACAGATTTTACAAAAACATTGTACATGTAAATAACAGAAGGACTGGTCCTAATGAGGACACCATTATTGTTGCTGACCTGTTTGAGGGCAACTGCTGTTGTTGTTGCTGTTGAGGACCCCTCTGTTGCTGTGTTGTACCACCCCTTTGTAATCCCAACATGTCCTGAAGGAGAAACAATAGTAAGTATAAGATGTACCAGGTAGTTTTTCCAGCATTAATAATGTAACTCTGGTCAATCATGCTGTCTATAAGTCAACTGAAAAGTCATCCTATAGCCCATGCTTACCTGAATCTGTTTAGCTGTCAAATCCTTGGTTCCCCTGAATACGTAGCTCTTTGAGCAGCCCTCACAGCCCAGCTCATGGACTTGAACCATTTTCCCGTACGTTATCAACCCAATGAGGGCATTTGGTGGCAGCAAGCTCAGTGACATTTGTAAAGACTCCTACAACCAGCAAAAAATAATTTCCTTACAATTCGTGAGGATTTTACAATCAACAATAATTCTTCAATCAACAATTAATTAATGAAGCCATAAACACTTATTCATTTATAAAACCAAAGTCAAATCAACAGATAACATTCTGTTAAGAACTCCTCTGAGACAATTACCTTGACAGCCTGCAAATCCTCTTCATCCATACAGGTGTCAAGAACAATTAGATAGACAGGAGGATGACAAGTGGCTCTCTGAAAATAAATAATTTACCCGATATTGGTAACTATTTTAAAAACATACAAAAGCAAGCAAAAAAATAATAAGTTCTCATAAGCTGTTTTTCAAACCAACATCAAAATCATCAACACAACCCTATATGTCTTTATTTATATCATACATGTATTTAGTTTTTAATGGTTCTCCTTTAAAATACAATGAGGTAATCTTGAGCCTTACTGTGATTGTGTACTCCAGTGTTGAGAACTGGGGGATGATCTCAGCAGGTTGGTGTTGATCTGAAATAGCTGCATACTGGGGTGGAAACTGAAATAAAAAGCTTCATAATTCAACATAGTGCTTTATTTAAAGATAACAATTTTAATCTTCACTAATACTGACTGTGATACCTAGCTTTTGGACATTACGATAATTATTCTTCTTGTTTACTTTTTGATTCATTGCATTCAATATTACAGTTATGTACTTTTTTCATATGCAAGTACCCACACAGATTACTTGTTATAACATTATGTGGATAACTGGAAGCTAATATTACAAATCATCTAAAGTTTAACTATTATAGTATTCATTTGACATACAGTAAATAAAAGAACATACCGGGTTTCTTTGGAAACAGAAGTTGCAGGCCCAGACCTTAGCCCTGTAATCCACCTGACAGAAAGGATTAAGGATGGCTCGACATGTAGGCCTAGTACATAGCACGGGGTCGTACTGAATTGGTGGCAAATCTGGTCGCTCTTTTAGAGGTGTAAACAGACATCCTAGTGGGACCACCATACGGGTGGCCTCGATACGGCTGGAAGGCCAGACGTTCCAGCTGAAGCGAACGCCATCTCTGTCCTCATTCTGTTGGATAAATTCTTGATAGGTAGCCATTGAGTATCTGGTGTAAAAATAAAGAAAAAAAAATTAGTTAAAGTTATGATAAATATCTCTGATTGGCTTGGTTGCCAAGGAGTACCTGGAGCAAAAATCAAGAAAAATTTAGTTGTATAATTATTGTATAAGTATCGTATATTATTGGCTCGTTCAGTTTTAATCTTTAAACAAATCAAGCCGGTTTTAATTTAATAACAAGATAGCATGTACCTCCTTTCTCCTATTGAAAACACCCTCATTTTTGATCCAAAATATATTTAAACTGACCAAAGTAAAAATAATACTAGTCAATAGTTACCTCCAACAAAAAATGGGCTACGTGTATATTTTGTAACGTAAAACAGCCTTGTCTGGATGACTGAAATGCCACGTAATTTTCCAAATGGCCAATTTGACGTCACTGGGGAATCCTTTTCCGGTTGTGGATAAGTCGTACATCAAATCGAGGATGTAGCCTGTCTGCCTGTATCAGTGTATGTGGCATTCTTTGGATAGTTTGCAGCCATGGCAAACTATGTCATTGCAGTTCATTGTGGTATTTCTTATGCTTAGTTATTACTTTTGTTTTTATACATGTATATAACCAAAAGATTAGTTTGTATATATCTGAGTGGTAATTCGAAAGTGACTCGATGTTGATAAATCGTGCATAATTTCAGTCGACCTTTTTTTTTTTTAGCTCACCTGAACTTGACGTACTACCGTGTTAAATATTTATGTCTACCGAAAAAGTAATTAAAGTTTTCTGGTTGACTATTATTTTGGACACCCCCTCCAAAAAACTAGAGCCCAAAATATTTATTGTAATTTCACAACGTGCATTTTTTAAAAGCTGCATATGGTCCGATTTTTCGCTATTATAGTATCAAATAATTTTTCATACAAACCAATTGTCTTTGAAGAGTATAGACTTTTGCCTTTTTACACCATTAGAATCGGTCTCCTTTCAAAGTTAGAAATATTCAAAGTAATAAAAAATATTATAATATTGTATTTTTTCCAAGAATATGATTCAATTTGGTTGATTGCTGTGACATGATAATGCTATAAATTTTGTTATAGACCTTACTATACTTAAACTAGAAAATTTATTGACCTCACTATACTAAAAATAGATTTTCACGACAAAATGCCATGGTTGTGACATCATAATAGCGAAATCAACACCAGGTCTATATATAATGTACAAAATATTTTACTATTATACA
This sequence comes from Magallana ariakensis, assembly GCA_020458035.1. NCBI lineage: Eukaryota > Metazoa > Mollusca > Bivalvia > Ostreida > Ostreidae > Magallana > Magallana ariakensis. Next base: position 3,295,371 of record CM035816.1, on the reverse strand, counting down.
CTTGAAGAGAATGAAGAGAATTATAGAGTATATCAACCTCGGATTTTGTCCTCGGTCGATATACTCTCATGGTCAGACTATAAAAACCATGTATTGACCTCATCAAAAGGCTATGATTGTATAATATCTGCCAGTGTATGGGAACTCTAAAAAACTTTAACCGAATGCAATATCATAGGCAGGTTTAGAAAAAGGGAACCATTTGGTTTCATCTCCAGAAAGATTGAGTTTATTCAACCTGCATAATATGCATTGGTTGTAAACAAATCAAACTTCTACAAGATTAGTGAAAAAATGTAAACAGGTTTTTTTTGATTTGCCAAAACATGACCTTTATTTATAGCAATGTCAAAGTTATAAATACAATCATACCCACCTCGATGTTGGGGGCGAATTTTAATATGGGGCGAAATGAAGCGGTACTCATTTATGTCAAGTTTGTTCTGGAAAAAAATTTTGTACATCACTTCCTCATTGAAATATTGCTTTATTGACTGGGAAAACTGCTGCGATGTCTATTATTATACACATACTTAGCATAACCATACACATTGTTTAAAAGCGTACACAAAATTTAATATATAATCGGACTAAGCAGCTTTAATACATGTAACTGGTGTATAGTGTATACCGGTAGTGAAAATCTGAGGTTACATAAAATAAAAAAAAAAATTAAGACGAAGAGAGCAATATAATAGATAAAAGTAGGAACTGCTCTGTAATTGGATGAGCAATGTGACCCATGGGCCTCTAAATTTTTAAAAGGTGTTTTAAACTGTTAATGATATTTTAAAGCAAGTTTTGAGTATTATTGTTTTTTAAAAAGAAAAGATTTTCATTGGCATCGACTAAAGACATCAAAACATTTCTTTGCTATCTGTTTTCTGTTAATTCGAAAAATACCAAATTAAGCGATGCATCAGTAGGGTAAATTATTCTCAGCATATGATATGATTTTTTCCTTTTTCCCTCTCTAGGTGCTGGGTATCACTCAAGACAAAAGGAGGAGGAATACAAGAAATTGTGTAAATCCATTTGTTTAAAGGTAGTACATGTATTTTGTTTCATAATTGGAAAACTTTGAAAAATACCTGTTATCTATTGTTAAAAATCCAGTGAAATTATATAGACAAGATCAGTCCTTTACAAAATACTTAATGTGCAGCTGATGGACTACCTTCAATTACTATTTTGAAGCAAACTTATTGTAAACCAGTATGATATGCATCTAATGCTATTTTGCTGTAATTTTGGTAGTCATGCTGTACTGATGTGCTGTAATTTTGATAGGTGTGTCACATGTTGGAGAAGGGCTCGGGGGCTGTGGAGGGTGTGACTGAGGCAGTCAAACTACTAGAGGTATGTGACTGAGGCAGTCAAACTACTAGAGGTATGTGACTGAGGCAGTCAAACTACTAGAGGTATGTGACTGAGGCAGTCAAACTACTAGAGGTATTCCTCGAGTTTTTCATTGGTAGAATATGGAATGTGCTTTTTTCCTTCAATTTGTTAATAACGAAACATTCAATGACATGTTAAAGATTATTTGTATTCATATAGGGAACTAACATGTCAACATGTATTATCTTTTATTTAGTGTTATTTCAAAGTACAGTTTACTAGATGTACACTAGTTATAAGTTTTCTTTACCTGTATTTAACACTGATTTTTAGGACTCTAAGTTAACCAATGCAGGTCGTGGCTCTAGCTTAAACATCAGAGGTTGTGTGGAGTGTGATGCCTCTATTATGGAGGGGAGGAAACTCATGTTTGGTGCTGTTGGAGCCATTTCTGGTATGACATCATTACTGATTGTGTTCACTCAAGAAATATGATCAGTGACATATTGCAGAAATCTATTGAAAGTATTGTAACAGTAATAGGATAAGAGGAATGAGCATATAAATACATTGAAGCAGATGGCTGGACCGGGAATCGAACCTGGGACCCCTGCAACTCTAGTCAGGAGCTCTACCACTGAGCTACCTAGGCCAATATCCACAGTCCATATATCTCAAACTATTACATTCCTTTCTCCTAAAATGATCTTCGCTCTCAAGATCACCCCAGGTTCTTTCCCCTGGCAGGATTAACCTGTCAGTTCCAGGGGTTTGTCATGGCACAAATGTAATAGGAAAGGAGAAATACTGTGAACATATTACATTTGGCGGTGTATTCTATTTAGCGTTTTTGGCGGAATGCAGCTTCCACTAAATCAAGTACCCCGGTACATTGCTAAATGTCATGCATATATGTATAAGAATAGTCACATTCAGGAATACGCTAATTCAAATTGACGCCAACTTGTTCAAAAACTATTTTACGCTAAATATCGTAAACACCAAATATAATACGTTTACAGTAATGATGAACCAGATCAGGATTCGAACCTGGGCCCCCTGAATCTCTAGTCAGTACTCTACCAACTGAGCTAGCTATTCAAACCGATCTGACCGTCACACTATCATTGGTTGAGCTTGGTTTAAAAAGGATCCCAATTTGAGATACAAACTAGAGGTGCTGATTTCAGGCAGTAAACACGACATTGTGATGTTTATATTTATCAAGGTGTCCAGAACCCAATCGAGGTGTCGGCTATGTTGGTCAACAGACAGCTAGGGGAGAAGTTATCCCTGGGAAGGCTGCATCCCAGGTACGAACCAATATATCAGTCCTATCATAAGTATATAAACTGATTTTTTCCACTTTAGATAAAGAGCATTTTGATAGAAATCCATAAACATGTAAATGTACACATACATGGGGTATCTTGCTCATATCAAGTGTATTCATTTATGACTCAATTCCCCAAATTTCTTGAATCAGTGAAATACCAATGTGTGCATGGACTCTATCGCCTGGAATACACCATTTGCTCTAAAATGGGACTATATGGGTTTTACACTGACACAAAATATCTTATGATGAATTCTGGAGACTGTGACAGATATCTTTGGATTTATCTTGACATGTATTACTGACATGATGAATTCTTTGCACAGTGTTCTTGTGGGAGAGGGAGCTAGCCAGTGGGCCATCACCAATGGGATACACAAGGTGGACCCTCAACACCTGATAACAGGCAAGTATTGTAGTTAATACAGACAGTAGACCTCAGATCTCTTTGCTTTATGGTATTGTATAGATCTGTATCTTGATCATCAGACTGCCTGATTCCTGATAACGAGTGAGTATAATGGTATGCACATGGTGAACTCTAGATTTCTGACAGCTAGTGAGTACTGTACAGGATATACACTGAGTAGTACTGTACAGGATATACACTGAGTAGTACTGTACAGGATATACACTGAGTAGCCGGGATTTATCATTTTTTATGCAGAAGTACAATATGTACCAGTAGTTTGGAGTTGTTGAATTGTACTTGTTTCTCTTTCATTTTGCATCTAGTTATTGACTGTTGACTACTGGGTATTTGGCATTGAGTTATCATGACTGTTGATAATGTTCTTCGCTATTGAGTTATATTGACTTTTGAATTTGATAGATGAATCACAGAAAACATACAATAACCACAAAAGAAAACTTGACTCTCATAACCAGAAAGTCAGCAAGAAGAGAAAGCTAGATCACCAGGTAAAATAGAAATACTATAACTCTCAAACTCTTTGAATGGAAATGAGCAGATCACACCATTTTTCTCTCTATAGAACATGAATTAACATTTTTAGCTTGTATTTTTGCAACCAAATATAAAAAAAACCCATGCCTGAGTTTTGATTTAGTAAAACAAATAATTAAAAACAGGATTCTGCTTGAAAAATATATATTGTTGAAAAACTGTAGATACTTAGATTATGAAAACCATTGGCAAACAATTTGTGAGAAGTTGTAACGAATTTTATAACATCTGTAATGGTTTGAACAATATTTCCTTCCGAATTATATAAGTGACTATAAAATTTGATATACAATGTATGTACCCCCCCCCCCCTTTTTTCCATTTTTGTTTTTTGTTGTTTTTTTTTCTCTCACTTTATCTTATTATACCCGCACTTTCTAAAGAAAGTTCGGGTATATTGTTGTTGTCCTGTTCCGTCCGTCCGTCCGTCCGTCTGTCACGTTTTACTTTCTCAAACTGCTCTTACATCTTATAAACCAGCAAACTGAACTTTTGGAGTTTGATTTGGGGTATCATGTTGTTTTGTAAAAAGGTTTCAAAAATTCTCTGGTAGTCCTGGGGGTCAAATAATTGGTAAAAAATGACGTTTTTTCACAAAAAACCTTCTTCCTCGAACTCCTCCTACATTTTCAACAATAGACAAATCATCTTTTGGAATATGTTTTGGGGTATCCTATAGATGCGCAATAAGGTTTCAGAAATTTCAAATTTGCCCTGGGGGTCATTTGGTGGCTGAAAAATGACGTTTTTTTACAAAAAATCTGATTAAAAAAACGTCATTTTTTTTTGGCAGTAGCCAAATGATCTTCTAGAATATGATTGGGGGTGTCATTTTGAAGTGTGATCAGGTTTCAGAAATTTTTTTTTCAACACAGGGATCAGTGGGCAACAAAAAACGACGTTTTTTTGCAAAAAAAGTATGGTTCCCAGAACTCCTTTTACAACTTTTGGAGTAGCTCTGTCATCTCTTGGGATATGATTGGGGCTGTCCTATAGATGTGCAATAAGGTTTTAGAAATTTTAATTTCATCCAGAAAGTCAAATAGTAGCAGATAATTGACGTTTATCTCTCCTAAACAAAACCTACATCCCAGAACTCCTCTTATGATTTAATGAATAGACACATCATATCTTGGGATATGATAGAGGCTGTCCTAAAGATGTGCAGTAAGGTTTTAAAAATTTAAATTTCATCTAGGGAGTCAAATAATAGCAGAAAATTGACGTTTATCACTCCTTAAAAAACCTAGATTCCAGAACTCCTCTTATGATTTAATGAATAGATACATCATATCTTGAGATATGATAGGGAATGACCTATAGATGTGCAATAAGGTTTTGAAAAATTTAATTTAATCCTGGAAGACAAATAGTATCATGAAATTAACATTTATATCCCATGTGCAGATCTAGAGGGGGGTCAGGGGTCCAGATCCCCCCTTCAAAATTCAAATTTCTTTAAATTACATTTAATTTAAAAAATTGCCGAAAAAATGCTTCGGACCCCACTCCCCCCCCCCCCCCCCCCCCCCCGGCAAATTCAAATAACTGTTGCCCGCCCCCCCCCTTCCCCTGGAAAAATTTTCTGTATGTATGTATCCCTACTTAGACTTTAAATAAAATGACGGTTTTTTCTCTTAAAATAAAAAAACCTTGCTTAAAATTAAAAAAAAAACCTTACATTTACACTTTTCTTAATTGTTGAATGATGTATTAAAATTAAAATATAATTTGTGGTCTAAAAGTTTTATAAACTGGTAAAAAATGTTTTTCTTAAAAAAAATATCACATTACACCTTGCATAATTGACAAATGATCTATTGAGATATGATCAGAATTAGTTAAATGTTACACATGGAGAGAGACTCATCACAAGAACAAGAAAGCATGGAAACACCAGAAGGAGAGAGAGAGAGAGAGAGAGAGAGAGAGAGAGAGAGAGAGAGAGAGAGAGAGAAAGAGCTAAAACAGATAACATGCAATGGTTCGGACTGGGGTGGTGTGGTTGATTATGGGTGATGATTCTGATATGTTAATCAAAGTAACAAAAATTATAAGATATACATGGATAATTAGAAAGATAAAATGATTAGTATTGTAATAGGGTGCATTTTATGATAATAATTAAATTCATGCATTATTCATATTTCATCAACATCATCATCTTCATCCTCCATTTCATTTATATTTTACATGTACATATTTAGAAACAGACTATTATCCCTATAACTCCCTGTCTTTTATGCACCTATCAAGTAATTATTATCTAATTATCTATTCTAGTGGCTTCTGATATTTTATAGCCTTAAGGCATTTCACCTGTATGGTCACTTTAATATATGTGCACATGATCAGGTGGTTTACTATAGCCAATAGAATCCTTTAATCTCTATATCTGAATAAATGAAGAACCCTTAAGTGGACTTGTTAATCTTTGGGACAACCCACTATCACAGTATCATTCACCTTGGGACTTAAAATTGAGTCTTTTCGATATAAAAAGGTACTAAATTACAGCATACTAGTATATATACATGTAATACATGTTGTTGAAAAGTAACAGAATTTTAAAAAATGACTGAAAACTGCAACATTGATTTAGGTTTAAAAAATGTGTATTACTACATTTATAGAAACGTGCATTTATTTCTTCTGAATTTATGCTAATTTAACTGATTAGGGGAATCCAGGTGGACACAGGTACATTCTACCTGTAACCCCTTAGAGGACCCCATAATTGCCTAAAATAATTAGGTGTTTGTTTTGGCGAGTAGCCGTTCGGGGAATAAACCATCAGAAGTCCTTTTTTCTGCCAATTATACAAGTTAAAATTAATAACAATAAATGATTAAAATTAAATGTTTATCCTCCACACCCCCCATCGGATTCAGAGTCTTCTTTAAGGTACCTCACTACACCCAGACTTATAATTTTTAAGACACTACGTCACAAGATGGCGATTTAAATGTTTTGTTAAACTATTAATATCGTTCGATTCGGTTGTATATTGTCGTAGCTCAGTGGTGAAAGTATTGCATATGGGTTTCTGAACCGCAGATCATGAGTTTGAATCCGCCTGGAGCTTTTATTCAAGTTTACTGAATTAAATTTTCTAAAATGTAATTTTTCATCCAAAATTGCACATTTTTTTGCCTATTTGACTTAAATACTTCTTATCCATTATGATATCTATCATAATCAAGTAATTTTCTGCTGATTTGAGAAAATATTTCAAGGTGTAGTGAGCCACCTTAATACGTTCTAACATGTGTACAGTAGCAAATTTTAAATCATTTCTTGATTGGTATTTTTCTCTAGATGCACATAAAGATTTTGGAAATTGCTTTTTAATTCTTATCGATAAGATAAACAAAATGTTATATGTATTCGGGGCAATTGTAATCCTAAACAAAACAGGGTCATCAATAGGCTAGAAATTACCAACATGGATCAAACACTATACATATGAATAAGATAAAATACTTTATTATATCCAGTTCTGGAAAGTCAGGGTGTCTCCAAGGGGGCATAACCTATATACAATTTGATGCGCATGCACAAAGAGCAAGAATAAATATGGGGAATCTCAAAAGTTTAAAATTATCAATGTTTATCATCATTTCCTATTTCAGAGGGGTGGGGGTGGTTTAAAGACAACTCCTGGGGGTCATGTACTTGCACCATTTGATGCATCATAATGATTTTAGAAACAAGAATATAGTTGGTTAAGTGGTGGGGATCTCAACAGTTTTCAAGATTAATGGTATTTTCCTGTTTCATTGGGTCAGAACAATCCCATAGGGTCATGGCCTACATTTTATTTGAGCATCATAATACATTAAGAAAAAAGACCCTTTCCTCCCAATTAAATAAAACTCATATAGACATGATAAGTCTCTACACTTATTTAAATGTAATACACAAATTTAATACAAACTGTCACAGGGTTAATATGGGGTCAACTTAATATTTAAATCTGACAAATGAAAAAATAACTCTTGCAATTAAAATGACAGAAACTGTACAAATGTGATAGGATATGTTACAATGATGAGCTTATTTAGATATTTTAAAAAAGATGATGATACAGTATGCTGGCAAAGGGAGATCACTTATTTAGAAAGTGAAAGTAATACATATGTATACCGGTGTCTCATAATATTGTGCGAGTACTACATGTATTATGCTTACCTATATTGGTCAACATCATAATGATAATCCAATTAGAGCACAATATGAATCCATTAATTAGCTGATCATCACAAAAGAAATGTTATGCATGTTAATTAATCCTATTCTGCACATGGAAAACACATACCGTTATGTACACCACGTGAAAGCCATCTAACTGAAGAGCTGGGTAAAACTAGTACCCGGTAATGCGACCTGTAGACCTGTGTTGTGTACATAACTTCGGACAAGGATCATTTTCTTGTAACATGCATGTATTTTCATGACTTTATTCTTTTAAACCCCTTGTACTGTTTTATTCGGTAAAAATATGTAAAGCACACATTTCAGCTTTAAGGTGGTACGTACAGGACACCTGCATATTGTAATGAACTCCCTATTGCAGAAATAAACAATAAAGTATAAATATAATAATTCCCCCCAAAATAATGTTACCTAACAGTGAAGTGCAATGGGCTAGAGCGTTAACTACATGTCTGTATAGAGTTCAAATGCTGCTGGGGCTTTTCTATATTTTACTTCAGATTCCAAAATTTTAAAAATTTATCTTTTTTTGCTACATACCTGTATTGTAAAAATTTAAAATTATTAAACGTCACTGTGAAAGAATTTTGATTATAATGCACTTTACTACATGTACAGGCTTTCGTTGTTATCAAAATATTCTGATGTTTCTTTATCCATAAGGAGTGTGTGTGTGTGGGGGGGGGGGGGGTGGCAAAGTAGTATGTAACTGTGTTTGCAGGGGGTGGGGGGATTGGGGTCCGAGGTGTATTGTTTGGTAATTTTACTACATGTAATTAATATAATGTATTAATATAAATTATTTTTTTCAAGGGTGGGAGGGTCTGAACCCCCCACCCCCCACCCACTCCAATCCCATCTCTAAATCTGTGCACGCGATGATGTTGGCACCTAGAAGCAAATCTAAATTAAGCCAGCAACCGCCGAGGGAAGGGGGCATAATTTAATTTTGTTTGTAATAATTATAATTATATAGACCATACTTTCTATGAAATGAAAAGATTATTGATTAACTGAAAATTCACATGCAAACAGTTCAACCACAACTGTACATAAAGGGCCGCTCATGTGTATTATCATCGTCGGAACCCACAGGTTTTCTATCCGTTATACTGCATGCAGTGTAACGGATAGAAAACCCGTGGGTTCCGATGATGGTGTATTATGTGCACGTGGCCTTTGTTTTTACTAAAACTGGTACAAAACAGTGTTATTTAGGGGCAAACACTTGGTGCGGGTATTACTGTCTAATGACAGCATCTAGTTTTGTATTGTTTACTTTTATTCGCATTTCCTTCTCTCTCTTTTTTCTCTCTCTGTCTACTATTATTATATTTTTTTTCTTTTTGCAATAATAACACATATTTCACTCCATATAGATAATCTATCAATGAGATATTGCCATAATTAGAATGTTAAAATGTATGAAATATGTTTATCCTTGTGTGTGAATTTATGTAATTAAAAATAAAAAATTAAAAAAAAAAAAAAAAAAAAAAAAAAAAAACATTTTTAGCTTGTTTAGGTTGTTTTTGAACACATACATTTTTTCATAGACCAGTTTTCATCTAACATAATGTATGTGGAATATTTTTCATGACAATATTTTAATTCAGGGTGATGACAAAAGCGAGGAGATTGAGGACCTGCTGGAGGAAAAGGATGTTGTTCAGGATACCGTGGGAGCTGTTGTTATGGATACCAGAGGGAACATAGCATCAGCAGTGTCGAGTGGGGGGATCTCACTGAAACATCCGGGGAGGCTGGGACCGGTAGGTTGTTAGATATGTTTAGATAAGTATAGTCATAGCAAGGCTAGGTGTATTGACAAGACCAAGTCATGGAGAGGCCTGGTCCAAAAGGATGTAAGATTTAAAAAAAAAAACATATCAGAATTCGCAAACCTATAGATTTATTTTATTTTCGTATGGATATTAAATCACTTATGTTTTAAAAATTATGTAATGTACATGTTCATTTGATTTCAGGCAGCCATTTATGGTGCTGGGTGTTGGGCCTACAACCAGAGGCGAGGAAAACCAGGTGTAGGAACAGTTACTTCAGGTAAATGCCGGTATGTGGTGTAGGAGCAGTTACTTCAGGTAAAAATAAGGTTTAGGATCAGTAACATCAGGTAAAAACTTGTACATGTTTATGGTAATGAAGCTGTTGTTTCATGTAAAAATAAGGTAAACAAGCAGTTACTACATTTGGTGAAGGAGCAGAAACTTTAGGTGAAAAAAGTTAAGGAGCAATTAATTCAGGTAAAAAACGTACATATATTGTAGTAGAAGTTACTTCATGTGAAATAAATAATTTCACTAATTATAGGAGAAGCAGAGGTAGAAAACGTGTATGAGCAGTTACATCAGGTAAACATAAGTTGATGCAGCAGTAACTAGTACTTAAGGTAACAATAAGGTGTAGGAGCAGTTACTTCAGGTAAAAAAAAATGTGTGGGAGCAGTTGTTTCAGGTAAAAAAAAAAGGTGTAGGAGCAGTTGTTTCAGGTAAAAATAAGTTGTAAGTGGAGTTACTGCAGGCAAATGTACGGTGAAGGAGCAGTTACTTAATGTAAAAATAAGTTGTAGAAGTTCTTCAGGTAAAAATAAGGTGTTAGTACAGTCACTTCAGGCAAAAGGAGTTAAAGGAGCAGTTACTTTTGTTTCAAACATAGGGTCACTCTTGCTTTTCATACATTACAATTTGGGATGTAAACAGTGGCATATACAAAGGTCCTTTGTACAACATCTACAATATGTATTTTTGTACAGATTTATACATACATGGTATCTTGTTCTGTCTTTAATCCCTTCACTGAACAGTAACTATAGTCTCTGTTTGACCTCTGTACAGGTAGTGGTGAGCACATCATAAGGACCGTACTGGCTCGGGAGTGTGCGGTGTCCATACAGAGGGAGAACAACGCCAGCCTCGGGCTGTCTCAGGGCTTCAAACAGAGTCTACTTGGTCAGTAGATACTCCGAAAGGATATACAACCAATAGGTTAATCTTAAAATATGCACATGCAGAATTTATTAAATGGTAGTTGGGGGTTGTCTCAGGGCTTCAAACAGAAAACAAGTATCCTAGGTCAGTAGATACTCCAGGAGGTAAATAACCGATAGGTTCATCTTGAAATAACAGTATGTGTGTGCAAAATATGAACATTTATATATCAGAAAATGTCTCCACATGTGAAATTTTTTCAAAGTTATGGGTGACCAGTCAAAGAGCAAAGCATGTACTGGTAATGGGGTTAACTATGATATTCAGATATATGACATCAGTTTTCTAAGGACAACTTTATTTTGACAGAGTCTGAGTTTTTATCTGAGGAGGAGGAGAAGTTTGCTGGCGTTCTGGCTCTGGTCCACAATGAAGATAACACAGGTAAAACATCACAGATGTGACATGGGTGTGACACAGAACACTATTTATAGGTGTGACATGGGTGTGACACAGAACACTATTTATAGGTGTCAGAGTAAGTCTACCTAGTTAGAATCCTTCTATGCTTAAATTCAGCAATTCTAGTAATTTAAGTAATGAACAATAATGATAATTTACATAGTGGTTTGACTACCGGCACCAGATAGTTCTGTTGGTAGAGCACCTGACTAGAGATTCAGGGGGCAGGGGTTTCAAATCTGGTCCATCATTATTTCTCTCATCCTGTTAAATGTTAACTAAAGTAGTAAGGATCAAGATTCTAAATGGTACACAGCCCAGTAACCCTTTAACCTGTGATGAATTGTCATGCTCCATCACCTTATACAATTTTGCCTTGACCTACATGATACACTGACCATCCATGATCCAAAAGTGATTGTTATAGTTTCCTACGTGTTTAGTGCTCACTGTTATTATTTAATTAATGATATTTTAACACCTTCCTTTACAGCAGAAGTATTGTGGGGCCACACCACAGACAGCATGTGTGTGGGGTATATGTCCTCCTCACTCAAAAAACCCAAGGTACATGTTGAACTTAGCATCGATTAAGAACCTGTGTTAACAGAAATAATTAATTGACATGTAGTTTCAGAAGGGAGATAACTGAAGGAACAGACAAAACAATTGTGAAATTATTTTACTTGTTTAAACTAAAAAAATTATTTAGACATAACACAGTGTAATAGTTTATGGTAACCTTTACTCAGAGTCCATGTCAGATTGACATGAAAGGTATGTACATGATAATTATGTATAAGTCATATAATGGCTGATTTCTTTGGTCATAGGCTATCATGTCTAGACTCCCAACAGGGGGAATTCCAGGGAAATCCTTCACCATGTTGGGCATGCCTGTATGAAATGATATCCTCCAACGTGAGAGATGAAAACAGCTCCCTGGGATCAGAATACGGCAGTTAATCCCAGATGTCAGCACTGGAGGAGAATAACAAAATAACCTACTCTATTCTGTGTCATAGAGAACTGACCAGTTTGGTGTGATAAACGAGAGAGTTCAGCGAAAGAGATGAGCAGTTTGAAATGACTCCTTGGTAACATAAAAATCTGCCAGTAGATGCAGATTCAAACATGAAAATACCGACTCAGCTCAACAGACATACCGGTAGAGCGAAAGGAGGCCATGTTAGCTACAAGTTCCACGATGACAAAGATTTTAATGTTAAAAAATAAGTCCGGTATACGTATAGCTACATTTTGTTGTGTTTAGATAAAACAATGAAGTAAACAAATTCATTAGAAAGTCTCAATGCCTTATTTGAATTTTTTAATTCATTATTTAATATGTAAATTTTTAAATCTTAAATCTTGTCAATCTTATGTTAATGTCCTATGGTTCCAGTCATATCAAACTCCTGAAACAGGGTAATGTCTTCCAGAAATTCCTGATAGTTTTTTTCCATGTACTTGATGTACACAAACTTCAATATCACAAGATGCACATACAGTATGTAGTACGGACTACCGTATCTACTCCTGTTCAATTAAGGCTTCCAATTTAAATCAGCTTAAAGCCATTAAGTTATTTCTCCTTCTTGGGATTTAATCCTTTGTCTAATTCCTCTTCCAGGGATTTGATATCCTTGGTTAACTCATCGATCCTCTCAATATCCTTCAAGGAGAACTTGGCAGATCCTCTCTGTAGAGGTTTGGGCTGGTAACAAAATAAAAAAGGAACGTTTCAGGAAGGTTTACAGAAAGTTTGATGACAACAGACTGAAAGTTCATCTGTCAACCAGTTTACCTGAGAAGGATCAGGGGACCAGGCAATGAAATTCACGATCTGGAAAGTAGCTGCTAGTCCCTCTTCTGTACTGTACATTTCTACAAATACAGACATATTTATTTAATTCACCAGTTTATTTAATCAACTCTCAACTAATTCTCTATTTTTATTTTTTTCCATGAGCTATAGGAACAAATTATCACCCTTGACTAGTAATTATGACACTCTTCTGACATTCTTTTTTTCCTATCAATTTTGACATTTTCATATTTTTCCACAAATCATATGTTTTACCTTGATATTTCTTCTCAGCTAATTCTATGGTGTTACGATGAAGCATGGGTCTTCTAGTCCAGACACAGTTATTTTCTCCCATACCTGGCCAAAATAAAAACAAACTTATTTGACGATTAGATTCTTTCTAAATTACACTGCATCTATTTCAAATACAACATCATTGTATGCTAAATCACTACCTTTCAAATCCATCATTAAGGATAACATATCAGCATATGTGGGTTTTACTTCATCAACATCCTGAAATTAAAAGGAATTTATTTTGAACTTGCCTATCCATGTTACTTGCATAGCATAAGGTTACATAGCTAGGTACATGTACCACAGTGTTTATGATTGACAATAAAGTACATGTTGATTACACAATCTATTACTCTCAGTGTCAAAATAACAAAATCAGAAATACTGTTTATGAAATCATTAATTGGTTTTGATTGCAGGGATGAATGTAGAAGACTTACTATAGTTAACATAGTGAATCCAGCACGATTTAAAAGGTTTCCTAGATCACGAACATCAGTAAATGGTGAAATGTGTGGACTTATCCCCTGTTAAACAAATAAGTACATGTAATCTATGAATAGATTGAATAGGCTAGTTATTTACAGTACATATAATTTAAATGTGCAAGTGTTGTCAATGATAGAAAATGAACTAATTGAACTTCATAAAATAAAGATCTAATTTCTTGGGTTTTATAGGTACTGTATACAGGGTTAAATTCACCCCATGTTATTTTCACCCTTTTTCACTTGCAAACGATTTCGCCCCGTCTTGAATTCGCCCAAACAAAGTTGTGTTTAAGATATAATATTTGAGACACTGGAGTTCGTCCAGTCTTAAAGGATGACTGCACTTAAGGACAGGCGATATTTGCGAGAAAATAAACTTTTAAAAGAAGAATTTTTCTTTCAATTGCAGAAATTGTCCACATCTAAACTGCAACTTTACGTAATTGCGTTAAATAAAAGTACATGTATGTTGTTACCAAGTACGAATTTGTTTTCATAGGCGGGGGTCATCACGATTTCTTGAATCTCCATACGATAATGAACGCCCAGTTTTATACTGACTTCATACATAGTCAGCGCATGTTTGTCTATTGTTCTCCGTTTAACAGTAGTTGTATATTTGCATTATCAAAGTTATGTCAATAGGAGATTAATAGACAAACATGCGCTCATGGTTAAAATGAGAAAAAACTGCTTCTTCTTACTTTTGGTTTTCCTGTTGTAACCAAGGGTTGATGCATGTTGAATATTATAATTCACCACGTGATTTCTCACCTCAGGTAACTTTGTGAATACAAAATTCTATCACGTGGCGTGTAAGGTAGCGTGTTATGTGCTAACTAGGACAATGTTTTCGAACACGTTAAGTTGTCAAGCATTGATTTCTGTACTTTCCTGGGCGTGGTCAAATTCTTGAAACCATAGTAAATAATATACTTGTACCATATAGAATAGATAGGGTTATGATGAAAGAGTGCCCATACAAAAAAAAGTTATACTTAGTCATAACTTTTCTGTAACTAAAGTGTAACTTTTTTGTACCCGAAATTTAGGTACAGAAAAGTTATAACTTTTTTGTACCTATATTGGACTTAAACTTTTGGCACTATAACTAAAATGTACCTACATGGAACTTAGAAATTTCTCAGTATAACTAAAATGTACCTACGTTGAACTTAGAAATTTCTCAGTATAACTAAAATGTACCTACATTGAACTTAGAAATTTCTCAGTATAACTAAAATGTACCTACATTGAACTTAAAAACTTTCAGTATAACTAAAATGTACCTACATTGAACTTAGAAATTTTTCAATATAACTAAAAGTGTATGCATCAACATCACATTGATTTTTTGCAGTAAATGCCATTTGGACATAATTTTTTTAGTGTCTTATCCAAAATATTTAAGTCTAAAGTAGACTTTTTTCCCAATAAATATAAAGATAAATATAAAATATAGTTATAGCTTGTCTTTTTTTTTTTTAATCACCGTAAGTGTTGGGGGGGGGGGTACAAGTTGGTATCACACACTGGGTAGTTAAAATCACTAAGATTAGTTTTAAAAACAATGACATAACCATCGTAACGGGAATCCAGTTCATCAATTGCAACAAAAACACCTGTCCAAAATTCCATTGTTTTTATAAGACACGAAACACAGGAAATCACTTTCCGCCTGAACGCACACACATCCTAGGTTAACAGTAAAGGGTGTCTAAAGAGGTCATGATTAGTCCGTGCTGTGTTGACACTGATGTTTGTTTAAGATAAAAAGTTCTATGCAGAAGTTATTGTGTGTGTTTTGATCAGTAGCAATTTTTATTTTGCTTCTCAGCCTCTGCAAGTATATTAGTTTGTTACGTGTCTGTTGAACATCATAAGACATTCATAATTTCGTTTTTAACAGTTAAATACTAAGAGGCAGCATAAACTTTATATTATCACTGAACAAACTTCAAAAAGTAACCAGTAGGCCTACCCCATGAATGACGGAATAGAGTAGATCTCTTGAAATTGATTCAGAATTTTCCCATAAACATTGAATGCATGCGAAAGAATGGGGTAGGGGAGGGGGGCTGGTGGTATTGTTTGTTATGATGAGATGTATTCACATGGGCTTATAAATTCACATACATGTATTTGATTAATAGAAATGTTAACAAAAGAACAGTGTTGCTATTTCCATCTGTTTTTTTCCCTGCACAAACTCTCATCGTAATTTATAACAGGACATGGCTAAAGACTCTGCTGTTTACTTTGTGAAACATGTTTTATTAAAAACGATGTTATAATTGTTGATTTAACATATTCATCGCTTGAAAAATGCATTGGTATTTCAATGCATACAGATTTTAAATTTCCCTCATGTTGAAAAAATTATTCAAAATGGCGGCTCTTGAGACCGGAAATGCCGAGTTTTGATGATCGGTTAATAAACTAAGAGGTTGTATTGAAAGAAAATATTACTTAAATTTATTTCATTAAAATGCAGAATTCTTACGATAATATTTAGTAAATAATATTGTGTTTTAACTAAAAGAATTTTAAAGATTTCTTCCGGTATTAATCGTGTCTGTAACGTGATTGGTCAAAATTTCAAATTTTGATTACCGTGAATTCTGATTGGCCGATTGCCATTCCGCCATAAAATTTTGAAATGGGCAAAGGAGACAGGAGCTGTTTTGAAGTTTTCCCTGATTTATTCAAGAAATATGCAGAATTACAGCTTCTTGTATGTAGTGATGAGACTGCAAGCAGTCTTTTCATAAAGATAGACATTTATATGACCTGGATAATATGGCTTTACTTGTGGAGGACCATTTCAATTCAGGGCAAGTCTAATATACAAACGAGTCATTTTAAACAGAATGTTAAATAAATCATTTTTGTTTGCTCATTTCAATTTTCAGATTATTATTATGTACTTGGAAATGAATCCCATTTTGAATTTTTCTAGAATTTTCATAAGAAGTGCATGATTTAATTGTCTATTTATAAAAAACTATGCAGGCATGATGTATATCTAATGATCACTGATGATATACATTCTATAATCAAATTATGGCCGATTTTTTTTTTAAATGGTATCATTGTTTTGCAGAAAAATCCCAACTAAGTCCAGCAGACTGTACACCAGATTGAAGACACATCATTAATACAAGATTAGAAAAGTAAGTGTCTGTATTTATCAAGTATTTAAAAATAAGATATACAGATTTTACCAAATATTTATTGTATATTTTTTAGTAAAATAAATTATTGTAAATCAGAGCATATAATGGCAACTGCTGTAAATTTTTTTTCAGTGTTACTGATATTTAACTACAATTTATGCTACATATATTGAAAATTGTCAAACAGTATCATGTTTCAAATTTTATTGCATTCTTTTAGATTGATAGAGGACGAGGATAATATCATGAAGGAGATCAAGTGCAGTCCTATTTAAAGCTTCCCATAGAAATACATGCAGCCGTATGTTAAAAGAAGCCAATTTTCACCTGCCAGATGCTGGTCACATATATATTCAACATGGGTATGATATATAATTTTCTGTTTTATGTAAAAGTTGTCAATGATTTTAACAGTTTAACAGTTACTATGTAAGTACATGTAGTAAGAAATTGCCATAATAAAACATTCTTTTTTTTATACATTTTAGGAACAGATTCAAGAAACAGATCCGGTTGTTTGCTGATAATTAAATTACTGCAGGTTATTGATATCTAAAACCAGGACTGTTTTGAAAATCACTAGCATGTTAGGAACCTTAAAAACATGTTTTATAAGAGTTGTGGTCAATTTTTGGTTTACATAAAATAATGTTTTTCAAACTCTCTTTTCAAATTTAGTAAGAACATTTGACATACATGTAATCCCAAATGCTTTTATGTTAGATTATTGCTTTAAATCATTTCCAAAACTTACAAATAGGGTCTGTAATAGTTTGTGATGGTGTATGATTTCACTTGTTGATCGAGTGATTTCTATCTCCTTGCAAAGGCTTGGGGATAGAAATCACATAACTTACATGTAATTATTTGATAAAAACCATTTAACATCACAAACCATGAGATATTCTCTTTATCAAATGTTTTAATCATGATTTATTACTTCTTGAATAGAATTTTCCATGCAATACTTTGGAATGCCATTTCAAAAGAAAAACTTAAAATCCCTTGTGACATTGTCACAGTGTAATGTCAAAAATATATTACACAGTGATATCCACAAAATATTGAGCTTACAATCTGATAATTATTTGAACAATCAAGTGCTTTATTTGGTAAGGCCATTCCAAGTTTTTTCTATGTTTAGCGTCCGCGGACAGATTGGTTTTGAGATGTAACAATAAAAAAAAACCACAATAATTTTTCTTAAAATTATATCACTTTTTCATATGTCGGGCTTGGAATCGCAATTTTAAATCGAATCGGAAATCAAATATTCATAATAACAACATTCAAAATGGAAACCATTGTGGTTATTTATTATTTTTGTATTTTTGTTACAAATTGAAGAAAATGCTTAAAAATATATTATAAATTTTATTTTGTTGAACTTTTAAAGTTGTGTGTTTTTTCTAAGGTTTGTGGTTTTTTTCCTGATAGAAAGATAGGTTTTTGAGTTTTGGGTGGATGCTAAACAAAGAAAAAACTTGCAATGGCCTAATTTATGATGGATATGATTCTAAATGTGGCGACATTGCAGAAAAAATACATAACCTGCATTAGTGGGTTAGGTATTCTTAGTTCTTAATTTATTATAGGTTTTGACCAATCGATAAAAGGGGCGTGTAGATTTCAGTCTGGCTGTTTCTATAGAGCTATGAATTAACTATAAATTTCCGTAAGAAATGGAGAAAAACATACTCAGTAGATGAAAATATAATTCGATAAACTCTATAACATATTGATTGACAAAAACAATGACTTATTGTGTACTTTTGCTCACATGAACAGATATGATTTTAAATTCCTATTCAAGAGCCAAAACAATTTGATGAAAAGTTCTTTGTGTCAACATAGGGGACTTTTTTTCATCTGTATAACACCTGTACCTGTTTTTTTATTTACCTGAAGTTTATGATAAATATTTTGAGCCTACATCTGTAAATTTTCTGTGTAACTTTTCTGTACCTAAATGATAACTTTTATGTACCTAAAAGATAACTTTTCTGTACCTAAATGATAACTTTTTTGTACCTACATCTATAACTTTTCTGTACCTAAAAGATAACTTTTCTGTAACTATATGTATAACTTTTCTGTACCTAAATCTATAACTTTTCTATACCTATATGTATAACTTTTCTGTACCTAAATCTATAACTTTTCTGTAACTATATGTATAACTTTTTCGTACCTAAATGATAACTTTTCTGTGCCTACATCTATAACTTTTCTGTACCTAAATGATAACTTTTCTGTAACTATATGTATAACTTTTTTGTACCTAAATGATAACTTTTCTGTAACTATATGTATAACTTTTTTGTACCTAAATGATAACTTTTCTGTAACTGAAATTTGTAACTTTTCTGTACCTAAATGATAACTTTTCTGTAACTATATGTATAACTTTTTTGTAACTAAATGATACCTTTTCTGTAACTAAAATTTGTAACTTTTTTGTACCTAAATGATAACTTTATTATAACTTTTTAATAACTTTTTTATACCTATTTTTATTTTATGGAAAAAATAAATTGTCAATAGTTACACTTTAGTTATGACTTTTTTGTACTTAAGCAAAAAGTTACAATATAGGTATAACTTTTTGATGCTAATTTGGAACCATAGTTGATCAGATGGTTCCAAATTGTGCTAACTTAGTTATGACTTTTTTGTAACTTTTTAAAGGGTTCATAGGTATAACTTTTTAGTGCTTTTTTTTGGTATGGGTGATCACATAAACTTTTATACATAGCATTGTTATTCATGCTAGTCTAATTTTAGTACCATTCTGATAATGTCAGCTCCACCTCTCATGCATATTAATATCGATCTAATGTTTGGTCAAGGGCAGACAAGCAAAAATTCTCCTTTTTTCGAAAGTTGTAAGGAGAAAAACATAGAATGAGCTTATTGTATCACAGTCTAAAATCTTAATTCATGTTGGAAATAGACTAGACTCTTTAAAAAATTAACAAAAGTGATATTAGGTTAAGAAATAAACGCAACAGAAGCGACCGAAAAGGGCCCAAAACCCGGCGCTAAGTGCAGTCATCCTTTGCCCTCTGACACCGAAGGCGAAAGGTGCAAAAATAAAATGGGGGCAAATATTTCCCTTTATACAGAAGATAGAATGAAATATTTTGAAGTATAGACTGGTACCGACCCCCTGTAACTCCTGTTCAGCTAGCTGTAGTGAGACCCTGAGTTCAAAGAGGGTATCCCCACCAAACATGCTCCCGATGAACGGACGGTCAGGCTTCAGTGATTTCTGGACCTGTACAGAACACAAGTAAATCATAACACACGGTTCAGTTAAATTCAAGAAAAGCTAACATCTCTATGGTTTTCTGCTTCTCTAGTGATAGTTATTAAAGAAACAATTGGATACGTACGGCTTTAAAACACCCAGGGAGATCATTAACCCAGTGTAAGCTGTAACGCAAGAGGAAATTGTCCAGTTAGAACAAATAACTTTATAAATTTGACATAAAAAAGGAAACACGTTGAAAGGAACAGATACAAGATGTAGTGACACAGCTCCATTGGATGTGATTACCTTAGACTGCTAACAACTACATCAAGAGATTTATCTTTAAAGGGCAAAAACTCTTCATCAACAATCAGCTTATGTGTGGGTACCTCTGGAGAAACCTCTGCCTTTCTCTGAAAATAGAAGCCAAAAAACAAACAGGTATATACTATCATGAAACTTCAATGTGTTTATCCTACAAGTAATTTCCCTCCTACAATATTTTGAAATTTTCTTCGATATGCAGATATTTTACAGGATCTTGAAGAAAGAGGATGTAAAGTATGTTAGGGGTTTCACCAAATTTCACAAAAACTAAGCCATCTGAATTCAATTGATTTCAAAGAACGTGGGTATTTAATACGCTGTTGTGAGATTAACCGCTCTAAAGTTTTAATTTTTGTAACCATATGGGTGGGGGATATTTTACATCATTTTAAGCCTTAACATGTAACTACCGGTAGTGTAAATTTCCCCCACATGTAAATAACCACTCTTACAATATCAATAGAATCGTACCCATACATGTATGTAGTAACTTACACCTTTTTGTGACATTTCTAAGCATTTAAAATAAAGATTGACAGACTTTAAATACCATAAGTTGTCAAATTCTAAATCAGTGAATTGTTGGTAGCTACCGTAGCTTACTAATACTTATATCTGGGAGCTGACTTACCAGTAATTTTTCCGACATTTCACACTGGTATATAAGTTTAGCGGTGTCCTTCGTGATGTGTCGAGACACATAGCCCAGGCCACAGCCCAAATCCACAGCCACATCAAATTCTCTGTCAAATGTAACACACTGAGAAATACATAGTCATTACACTGATTACATTGTGCAAAAGAAAAAAAAATTAAGAAATAGAAATATATAATGTACAACTCACAAATGCAGAATTAACTTTCAAATAGATAAATAAAAACAACATTACAATACATTCACAAGCTTGATAGAAGTAGTTAGAGGGGGACTTTGATGTTTGGTGTTTTCAAGCCCTGTCTACAATGAAATCTTAGTAGTTCATAAAGTTTATGCTGTGTTTCATCCTTTACTAAAAGCTAAACATTAAGATGTGAGTTTGTTATGACGAGATATCTCATATTCTCCAATTTTTAAATAGTACTATATAGTAAAACATGATCTAAACCATGCTTAATGTGAAGTGTGAGTGATAAACAAATTTGATTCATCATAAATGTATGAAATTAGGTATATCTGATTAGTTTACATTATTCAAGACTATGGAGAATGAATATCACAGAATCGTAAGGATGAATTCATGATAAGCATGCTCCCTGTAATCATGTTTTAATATAGTATGTGTGACTTGTGTCATAATGAGAGAGAGCCTCAAACAAACATAAAACAGCAATTTCTATCACTGATCTATTTTCTAAGTACCTTTTTATGTCCAAGAGTCTATCATATGTTCTGTATCCAATCTGAAAGATAAAGATAGGTCCTAAATCCTTAAATAAGTAAGGTTTAGCTCAGAATACAATAAATCTATTAATACGACTTTTATAGTCCGAAATATCTGTTGTTTTCCTGGCTCTTTTTTTAACAATTTTGATAATTTACATGCCAGGAAAACGTCAGAACCAGCGCCATTATGAAAACTGGAAATTGGCAGCCTCCAACTGGAGGCGGCATTCTCGGCTCGATTTAAATATTTACGAGTTGAATTAAATGTTTCACTCACAACTAATTAACAAAACCATGATTTTACTGCTCACTAATATCGCTTTTATGGGTCCTTACATCCCATTATCAGACTATTGAACACATTCTATCGAACTGTTGAGATTTGTTTTGATTTCGTGCATTTTTGAAATCTCGAGAGAAAATAGGTCTACAACATTATTGTTTATCAGTGTGATTATCAAAATGTGCAGTAAAATTATATTTTAAGCGGTATTATTGAGTTTAAAGATATATCTATTTAAAATCGAGCCAAGAATGCCGCTTCCAAACGGAGGTGGCGAATTTCTAGGTTCTGACGTTTTCCTGGCATGTAAAATATCAAAATCGTTAAAAAAGCCATGAAAATGAGATATTTCGGACAGAGACATAAATAACATTTATGTTATTTATGTCTCTGATTTCAGACTACAACTTTATTGATAGAAAAGCTAATTGGTTGACTATGGGGATTGCAGTGGAGCCTTTGCATTTTCACCTTTAGGGCAAAAGAGTAAATGTAGGATGACAAAGAGATGAAAGTGGGGACAGTGTAAATTATAGTTATATGCAAATTAATGACTTTACCTCTTCCTTTAAATATTGTGATTCTTCAAAATTTGGTAACGTAGTTGATCTATCTCTCTGAAGCCGCTTTGCTTTTCTGTCAAAGACATTCATAATGTTTTCATCCTTTTTTGTATAACATTGTTGACTGTGTCCGAATTTCCTCTTTAATACGTTACGCAAGAAATGCCTTTCCAAGCGCGTTTTCAAATGACACAAATTTCTACTAACCATGGTGATAAGTGTTATATCAACTAACTATTCACGGGTTCTAGTAACATTTGTTATCAAAACTTGAAACTTCTCATAGAAATGAATTTTCAATCGTGACCGTCAATTTGCATGTTTTCAATGGGCGCTGCCATATTGTTTCGCAAGTTGGGCGGTACATCGATTTACCCAAAAGGACCCAAAAGAACCCAAAAGGACCCAAAAGAACCCAAAAGGACCCAAAAGAAACCCAAAAGGAACCCAAAAGGACCCAAAAGAAACACAAAAGGACCCAAAAGGACTTTATGAGAACAATTTTATAAAGATTTTATATTTATTTGAATAAAAATGTTGCAATAAACAACTTTTTCAGAAATTAATTGTAGTAAGTTGTTGAAGATATATATAAAGATATTTTTACTAGTTTCTGTCTTTGCACATTGATTACATTGAAATATTCTCGGATAGTTGAAATAACTTACAGCTTGTTATTTATCATCAAAGCTTGAGAGCATAACATTATATTCTTAATGCCGAACCTATCTAATTAATGCCCCGTTAATTGTCAACACACTAGAAACAGATATATATACCGTCGGACTCTTTGATTTTTTCCTTTTTTTTGTTGTTGGTCTTTATCGGTGGAACGGTGGTTGCTTTTGCAAAGTTTTCTTGTTTTTCCAACGTATTGTTATGAGCAAACCTTATATACAGCTTATGAGATAAATGCAATTCAGTTCAAATTATCGACTACATATACCCCATTTGTATCAATTATGATATAGTGAGATAATTATATGAATACCGCAGGGCTACCGCTCAAGTTATGTAAATTTATTAGTATTGTTAACGAGAAGGCTAAACCTCCTGGTTATTAATTCCTATATATTTATCTACATTAAAAATGCATATTATACTTCATATATATTATGTACAGAACCATTATAATTGTTATTTTTCCATTCTACTCACGCATAAAGTGTAAATTGTGTATATGTTTGTAATATTCTCTATGTTGTAAACCACAACCAAAGAGATAAAATAAACTGTTCAACTGTTCAACTGCTACACGTGCCATTAATTCTTAAAACAACACGATGATTATAACTTTGTTGTTTTAACTATTTAACTATTAGTGATAAGGCTTCTCCCTATTATCTCAGTCATAACACCGCTTTCCACCTGAAATTTACCTGTATCATTCATTAAGT
The DNA here is from genome assembly GCA_020458035.1 of Magallana ariakensis. Classification (NCBI taxonomy): domain Eukaryota; kingdom Metazoa; phylum Mollusca; class Bivalvia; order Ostreida; family Ostreidae; genus Magallana; species Magallana ariakensis. The sequence goes on along the minus strand of CM035816.1, from coordinate 3,271,121 downwards.
TCATTATTTCACTTATTTCACAAAATATATATTATAGTACGTGAGGTACAGAAAAGAAATATTTTTATACATACAAAAGAATAAAGTGATGCAAGATCGTTTAAAGTAGTATAGTAATTTAATATTATTTTAGAAGACTCGTGGAATTTAATGATTGTATAAGTAATCTTTTAAAATAAATTATGATGATAAATTATTCCTTCTGCCAGTTTCTATTATGAGGTGATGGTAAGTAAGTGTAAGTAAATGGTTTATTATAGGGACATGTGTTTCAAAAACAATCACAGATACATTAATATCATTGAATAACGCAAGGAATGAACACCCGACCAATTCGATCAATATGACTAAAACTAAAATCAGCTTTAAAAGTTTGTGGTTCTATATCTAACAAATGAATTAGATGTAGTGTATTATGTACGTATAATGTATTTTATTGTATTGTTTATTACCAAGAACCATACGATTCATAGATTTAACATATATATATAATTAAATTAAGTGCACAAACATATGTAGACATTGTATATCTTTCATACCGATATGTAATAAAACAATACTTATGTTTATGCATATACATGTATTGGGCCTTTGCCAATTATTGTAATTGTGTTTGTGCCAATAAAATATTTGTATTTGTATGTAACGTTCAATTGGGATTTAGTTTTAACAATTTATACATATGTTTGAATTTATTTGTTTTGCATTTAGGAGCTTTTCATGTGGGAACTTTATAGTGGTTTATGGTGCATGTATGTATATATCATTGCTTATTTTTACACTATTAATTTCTATGGTACGTTAATTATTTATTTGCTATTCTTTTTCTAAAACCACTCCTTCAAATATAATAATGTAAACTTTTTCATTTCTTTTATAAGAAAAAAGGTCTCCTTTTTACATTTAGAAAATTAACTACCTCTATAATGTAATTTTTTTAATCTAACACTTTTTAACAATTTGGACCTTTGGCTAACACCGTACACTTCTGAACAATTATTTTTTAAACAACTCTCCCTCAAATAGACAATATCAGGTACATTTATATTGTTAAATATGACATTTAGTCAACATCATAAGTTCCTTTTGGGTCCTTTGGAGTTCCTTTTGGGTCCTTTTGGGTTCCTTTTGGGTTCCTTTTGGGTCCTTTTGGGTTTCTTTTGGGTTCTTTTGGGTCCTTTTGGGTTCTTTTGGGTCCTTTTGGGTAAATCGATGCACCCCAAGTTGGGTGGATCTAATTGCCGAAATGTCTACAAGATAACTTAGTTTATTCGACATCTTTGTTCGAAATTCCTGTTATTTTATTGCTTGATAAAAAAACAAAAAAAAAAAGTTTCGTTAATCTACTAAATTTATTTACCATAATTTTATCATCTTTCGAATCCATTGTCAAAGGTTTTGAAGATAACAAGAGGCCCAGGGGAAACATCGCTCACCAGAGCAACTATAGCCATTAGTCTGTAGCTCCAGATTGAAAAAAATCAAGATGGACGACCTGGAAGCTAGTTCCGTATAAAACTAGTCCAAAACTAGCGCAATTTTTTGTGCTCAGAAAATTGCAACATTTTGACACGTACGGAGTTGTTGCATCTGTAGGTTGTCCATCCGATTTTTTTCAGACCAGGAGATATAGACTTGCGGGTAAATTCTAATTAAATCAGCTTAATGTTATCAAATACAAAGTATCTGGATAATTTAGTAGAGTAGATCTTGTTTACACATATTTTCAGTTTGTGTTTCCCCTACATACTCTTAGTTTTAAAGATTGAGCCCATTTTTGTTGTTTCAGTTTGGGAGAAGATTCATGGCCTATATGAAATTTCTCCATTGCTGTACCACTCTATCACCGGAGATCATGCTTTGAACATAAATTTACACTACCTGTAGATCCTTCCACACAAGTTTCAGCTTTTCTGACCAAATATGGGTTTTGAAGGCTATGCCTGTCCACTTCTCAAAAGTGAGAAGACAAGAATTAAAAAAATAGCAACAAATCAGTCTTTAATAATTCTAAATAATCTTCCCTATGGAAGAGGCGTGGTCCTTCATTTTAACAAAACTTGAATTCCTGGATTCTTTGTGCAAAGTTCAATTGCGTTCAAATTATTTACATTAACCATCTCCACAATCTGTCGCAAATACCTGTATGTATCTGACATATCTGATAACATCATCATGCACTGTATCGTCTGACAACACATACAAAACGACACGGTTGATTCTATTTTGTGCTTTATTACATTTACACTAATCAAAAATATATCATGACATAATAATGACTCGTACATTGACCGACCTTTGCAACCATAAGAGCTGTGAAATCTGTAACATAGTCAGTAGTGTCCCTCCCCCTCCCCCCGTACCACGGAGAACCAACACCTCAGTTCCTCGCCGTCAGCCTGTGACTGGACCTGATCGAGGGCTTGGACTGCAGAAACTGTAGCTCCTTCTTTAATATGGACTCAGTCGTTTTCAGAATATTTTCTTCGGTTTGTAGCTAAAATATGTTATTGATTTTAGATAATTACCATGTTGCAAATGAGGTCATTTGACAAAAAATGAATTTGACTTAAATTCAGATACTGATATCAAATCACGTCTACATGCAATCTTATTGTAAACGATTATTAAAATCAAACATCTGCATGTATACATATTCATTTTAATTTGGTTCCAGCAATTCATTATCCATTATTGAAAGACTAAAATGTATACCAACCCTCTTAATATCGCGCGCTATCTCCTTCCGCCGTGAGACAACTCGCTCCGTGTGTTCCAATAACTTCAACAGATTGACGGTGTCATCGTCTTTGTGCATTGCCGAAGCTTTCCCTAAAAATAAAATTACGAAAAATGTCATAAACATCTATATTCATTGTCAACCGTGTGACTTTTGTCATTTTGCTTTTGACTTTAGTTATGAAGAATTAATACATTAAAACCATCAATTTCAATTTCGGAATATATGAAGCTTAAAAGCAATACCGGTATGTATAGTTCAACTTATTTTGCTTTAAAAGCAGATTGAGACAACTTATCAACGAGAAGCCGATCTTACGAATATCAGTCTTTTTGATTTGTACACTGTATACACAGAAAATATACGTTAAAAGTCTTTTGTAGGTAGACAAATTACCGTATCATGATAATAAACTTAGTATAGTATACGTGTAATTATCAACCCACAATGGCGAGACTGTCATTTATCTATTAATACTAACTGGATACCGGGCTCTGGCAAGATTTCGTCACGAGGGAGGAACTGTTTCGTCGGAGTTTCGAGCCCAGGACCGGCTTCGGTTTGACCGCTTTCTTCGGTCCCAGTGACTTCTGCAGACCCCTCGGTTTGGAGGTAGGGACTGCAGTCTTTGCCTTAGGAATGACTTTTCTCGTCACTGGCTGAATGTGGCTCATTAATGGTTTCGATTTTGATTTTTCTAAAGTGAAAAAATTCAAAAGACGTTCATTTTTTTCCTGACAAAGCATTTCCTAAATACACATGTAAATCACTTTAATTTATTCAGGATATGCAAAGCTGCTAACTATATCTATAGTTCATTTAGAATAATACATTATATGTTATATTGCTTTAATTTAGTTTTTACCTGCATCTTGAAGTTTCCTTTTCTTTAGAATGAAATCCCATGTAATGGGGCTTGTCACAGCTGACGTCATGGGAACTGGTGTCGTCTGGGTAAAGATTTCCTACAAATTATACGTAACAGTAAAAATATAACTATTTCAAACACACCCCCACCCCCACCATAAAAGGATTTATGGACATAGTTTAGGACTATTTAGATGTACATAAGTTGTTATATATAGTTCGAAAGCGCTTCAGAATCAACTGATTCGCCGTAGATAGCGCAAAATTTGACAATATGGTACATATATACATGTTTTTGTGGGGGTGGGTGGCTGGGGGATGTGCAGGGTAGGGGTCAGACAGGGGTACCTTGATTCGATTACTGGACTTGAAGGCGTCCAGGAGACCACAGCTCTGGCTGTACTGAGCAATCGTCTCCGCATCATTGTTGATTCGAGCCAGAAGCTTCCTGTAAATTGGACAGTAACTATAGCTTGGAATTTGGTGTTTTAAATAAATAAATAAGTACGGCAAAATTTTAAATGCCCTTCATTTTAACACCATCGTTGTATACCTGATTTCGGGTGGAATAAATCCTTGATCCGCTGTTATATCTCCAGCACTTTTTAGATCTTGGTTCTTGACCTCAGGCGATCTCAGATTTGAAATATCTATGAGAGTACAATTATTGATTTCACAAAACGTATTAACTTTATTTTACATATAGATAGAAAAAGTACCTTTTTAGGGGGTTGTATCATCTAAAAACTATATTGATGCATGCATGCGCGTAGATTGTTCAGCGTTTTTGCGAAATAGAATGACGCACACGCCATGTGGAATTGCATGTACATACCGTCATTATATATCCTTCTTTAATATGAGGTTTTGTTATAAAACAAGAAACGTGGTCCTCATGCCTTTATTTTTTTTAAAATTCCAATACAATCTAAAAGATTCTCATTATCTGAGTGTGGAATATTAATTTTTCTGCGATTTTATGGCATATTCTAAGAGGTTCTGGTAGCAATAGTGTATATATATACTTAACCTACATTTTCGTCGATGGTGACGCTTCCTTAACATTACAATATACTATATACTTTTCATTGTCATTCGATTTAAACACAGGAACGTTTGAGAGATTTTTTATGTCTTGCACTATTTTTAGTGTCATTTACTTTCTGACAAAATGACGTTTTTGGTGGCATTTGATATCAAAGACAGGGACGTTTTAGCGTCATTTGATATCTAACAGAGGAACTTTTAAGCGTTACTTGATATCTTTCACAGGGATGTTTTGGCGTCACCTCAAATCTGTCACACGGATGTTTCAGCGCCAGTAGGTATCTGACACATGAAAGTTGTCACGTCATTTGATATCTGACACAGGAACGTTTCAGCGTCTTTTGATATCTAACATAGAGATGTTGTTTCATATGTGATCTGACACAGGGATATTGTATCATTTGTGATCTGAGACGGGAACGTTTCTGCGTCATAAGATATCTGACACAGAAAATGTTTGAGGGTCGTTTCATGTGTTTTTAAGTTTTCATACACATGGACGTTTTAGCGTCAATTTATATCGTTTTATAGTGCCATTTGACATCTATCAGACATTTTTTTGAGCGTCAATGATATCTGACAAAAGAACCTTCTAGCGTCATTTAATATCTGATAAAGGAACCATAGCGTTATTTGATATCTGACAGAAACGTAATGTCAACGTCATTTGATATCTATTATCTAATACAGGAATGTTTCGGCGTCATTTGATATCTGACAAAGAGTTGTCACACATTGATGTCTTAGTTACCAGCGAGCGGTGACCGTCTACTGAACTCCTCGGAGATTTCACAGAAGATCTCTAGGAGGTCCTTCAGACTCCGGGGGTCTCCCTCCGCTATGGCCTCCCCGGTAATGTGGTCCAGGGGGAGCCCGAACACGTCGTCCTCCAGTGTGTTGATCAGGAACTGACACATGTTGGCTTCTTGCCGTCTGTTTTTGGTCTCCCTCCACCCTATACATAGGGCCCAAAGTAAAAATATCATACAACTCTAGACATTTCAACACATAAAGATAAATATTGGTATTACAGGATTAAACAAATCTACATGGGATGGTTGACATCTCCTGGGACATATCAAGTAAAGTTAAAAGTAAAAGATTAAAGGTTGATGATAAACAATATCTGCACTGGTTTTTACTTGAGTTACATGTACATGGTATACTATACTGACGTAGAAACATAGAAATACCTGGAACTGTTTCACCCGAAACGACCTCAAACAGTTGGAAAAAATGGGCGGGGCATATGTCATCTATGGACTCAAACTGCTGAAGATGTTTTAGTGGTCTGAATGCTCTCTTGGCCAAACCAAGGATCTCTTGAAAGATCAAACAATCACTCACATTACGCGAATCTATCAGATATTTTAGTTTATTTTCGCTACATCCTTACAACACGCGTTTTCTTTCGAACACGCACAATTCATCATTCGAATGACCATCACTCCATCATTCTAAAATTGAATCAAAGATTACATGAAAACATTACCCTTTTCGAGATCCTTCACAGGACCACTCTCTATTTGTGCATGACTGGTCGCCATTTGTAGAACCGGGTCTGTGTTCATGGTCCATGAAACGTTTATTTACAGTGGACATGGCTGAGTGATTTGATGCATACCACGCATGAACTACCGGCACATCACTAAAAATGCATCGTAATATAATTACTCAATAAAAATATTGCTGGATAAAGAAAATATAATTTTCTCAAGGTGTAAACATATAGTTTGGTTCTATGCATGGAATTACAGTTCGAAATTACACCAGATGTTGGTCTGAACTTTACGGGAAGAAGAAGAATTACACCCAGCTGTTAACCCCTCAGTTATTGTTTTAACCTTTTCTGACTCTTATCGTAATTGCAGACCTAAAAAATTGCAGACAAGTTTGCAATATAGAGTGGTTTATTAATCAACAAAACAACCGAAATATTAAAAGTCAATATTCATGTAAAATAGAAACCCCCGCGGATTTTAAAACCTCCCTATTAATTTTCTTTGGATTGTGAATTTCTTGAATTTTAACACAAACTTGGTGCCTTGCGATATTATATTCTCAAGATTTGATACAATCGCAGAATAAAGTATTTGAGTAAATAAGGAATCTACAAAAATTAATCACTTCATTTAAATTTTTACTAAATGACGATATTTAAATTGTTATGGTAAATTGCCAACCAAATAAACGGCAAACAAGCCCAAATATCTGTATGCATACATTTTTGTTAATGATGCTAATAAATAATTTTTTTCCTTTTTCCCCCATTTTCGCCTTTTATTTTCCAACTGCAACTGGTTTTTAATTTTTCCCAATTCATCGTTTTGTTCACACTTCTCTACATTTTGCAAAGTCTAAATATAGATTAGTTCAAAGCTACAAACATATACTTAACTATATGGTGATATCTGTACCTTGGTCTCTAATGGAAAGAACCAATATAGGTACTGCTGTTTAATCCATATTTACTGTACATTATGAATGAATAAAATACTTCTTAAACTTAACTAAAAGACTGTAACACGTGGTTAATATCCCCTTAGTTTATTCTCCTTAGACATGTAGCATCGTTTTCAAAATAATAGACTTACCAGGAAGCTTGACAAGCAAAATGGGGGTGATATGGGTAGTCCGCTGTACCTAAAATTTCTATTATAATACTATATTTGTTATTTTCCTTATAATTTTTCACTTTATCTCTAAAAGTAGGGGTCTAGTTCCTTTAAATTTTCCATTTGTTAATTAAAATATGAAAAAAAACCGGAAGGGGCCGAATGTAAAATTGCTCCCCTTTCTTATGTCTGTGATATAAGAACAATTTAGCACTTTTGCTAACTTTTGTTATTGGGAATTTGAAACTATTTACATGTATTTATCATACCCAATCAATCTCATTTCCTAATCCCAACAGGTATAAATGGATAACATACCATTCCCTGCAAGGTTATTAGTGCAATTTTAGTGGCATGTAACATGCAAGGAAACATTCATATTGCACTCTGTAAAAAATCAAGCACAAAGCAATCTTGGCTTGAGACGAGAAAAATGTATAAAACCATTTGATTTTATAGTTTTATTGTCTAAGCTTGTTCACACAAGAGATGATTTCTTGCTGCTTTGTCCCCATCTTGTTGACTAACTCATTGACTTCTTCTGGCAGAGATTCAGACACAGGATCTAAATGAGCCATCTGTAGAATAACAAATCAGCTATCAATATCAAGGAAAGAGTATCAACTTAATAACCTAAATCCAGGCAATTAAATATCAAGGTTTTGTATTACAATAGAACCATTACAATATCAACAAATCATCATACTTCATTGATATCAGTATCCTATTTACACATAACTAAACAGATTGCAACGTAACTTACTAGGCTTCATAGATATTACTAGATATTAACATGAAACTAACAAAGATATCAAAATGACCCTTTTACAGATATCAACAATCCTTTCATGAATATCAAAGCGACACACTGTATCACTACTACAATACTTGCTCAGATATGGGTATAAACCAGGAAACATCAAAAAGATTTATGTATACACAGATATCAACAAGACCTATACACAGATATCAACAATCATTTACTGAACATCAAACACTTACACAGAGCTACATTGTATACTTGAAGCGCAAATAGATAATTCACACATACCAACATGACCTTACATGTATATCTCAACATGACATATACATAGATATCATTATAGTTCTGAACAGATATAATCATAAGGTTAACATAGATATCAATAAAACAGATATCAAAATAAGGTGTATTTAGATATCAAAATAACAATAATTTGTGTCTCCAAAATGTTTTTGTCAATTCATTCCAAATCATTTATGCCAATATGTTTTTTTTTTGTTAATGCTGCATGAATTTCAGTACATTCAGTACTTTGATTTTACCTTGATTTTGGCCTGTGTGCTTTTGAGCATCATTTTTGCAGACTGTAGTAGAGAGAGTGATTCTTGTGTGGATAAACCTTTATCACAGAAACTCAAGTACACTGGATAGGGAAACAGACAATGACAATTAATTATCTACAACATGTTCATTTAAGATTGATCAAATCTTAAAATTTCCAGTAATACTATTGAGAGCTACAAAAATTGTTAATGTTAAAGCAAACTAATTTTAAACAACAAAAAATAAATTTAAAGAATTTGTTTTAATGTCCCTATTGATCTGTATGAGGTTTGAGAACTTACAATCAGCGAGCTCCAGCGACTGCTCCCCTACAGTTTTACATTTGTCCACTGACTTCTCCCAGTTTAATTCTTGTGTCAAACATCTCTGTGATTTCTGTAGATACTGTAAAACCTGGAGAACAAAATCATCTTATGAATCCATACTCAATATGTATGTTTTCCAATAATATAAGTGAATGTACATTTTATTTTCGATATACACCAAATGAAATTTTCACATGACCACCTTTTGTTGTGTTTCCGCCGTCTGTCCTGGGAGACTGTTGGTAAGCTCAGCATACAGACTCCAGATCTCACTCTCGCCCACAACCTGACAAAATATTCAACTATCACTGTTTAACTGCTACAATGACATCATTTGATCATTCATTCCCGCAGTAATTGCCATACCTTTGAGGTTATCCTTCCAAACAGCTCCTTCAGAGCTTGCTTGTGGTGACTGAAAGGATTCCCCTGTGAGTCCCGGTAGTCCCCTGTACAGCCCTTGACTAGAACTCTCAACACCTGAAATTTAGGAAGACTGGTACATGTACTTTTACCTATAATTGCTTAATCTCTAAGTGTCACTGAAATATACAGTGACAAACATGAATGACCAACCAATAAATCAAAAAGTCTTGTCAAAAATCAGTTCGAAACAAGTGAATAATATAAGTTTTTTTTTACCAAAAACAACTTCTGCAATGATCAAGCAAAGTAAAGCTAGCTTCCTGTGGCCTCAATACCTCGATATTGGCCCACTTCTCTCTTACCTTGATATCGGCCTACTTCTCTCTTACCTCGATATCGGCCCACTTCTCTTTTACCTCAATATCAGCCCACTTCTCTCTTACCTCAATATTGGCCCACTTCTCTCTTACCTCAATATTGGCCCACTTCTCTCTTACCTCGATATCGGCCCACTTCTCTCTTACCTCGATATCGGCCCACTTCTCTTTTACCTCGATATCGGCCTACTTCTCTCTTACCTTAATATTGGCCCACTTCTCTTACCTTGATATCGGCCCACTTCTCTCTTACCTCGATATCGGCCCACTTCTCTCTGAGGTCAATCAGTCTGTGGTAGGCTCTAATGGCCTCCTGGAACTCACCACAGTCTGTGGCCACCTGTAACAAAATGACACTTTTAACATATTTCCCTTGTTGGTTACAATTACCATAAATTCTTTATTTGATCTAGATCTAAAATTTTTCTACATCTTTTTTCTTCTTCGTTTTAAAATTATGTTTGATTTTTTAAAGTTCTGACAGTTGTCTTTATTCCATTTGCGACAATGACAAAGTAAAAAAAAAATTGTATAGGCTTTTGCTACATCAAATGATTTAAGCTTCATTAGTTTATAATAAAAGGTAAGCTTAAAAAAGGCAATACTGACCACTAAGAGATTCTCCCATATTCTCCAGTTTTCATAGTTACATTTTATGGATTCTTTTAATGTCAGGAAGGCCTTTTTCCTAGTAAATGAAACAAATTTTTAAGCAAACGACAACATTCTAGATAATCTGGGTAAATGTATGTTAATTAATTTGACCTACTTGTCTTTGAGCTGTATGTAGGCCGATGCCATGTTATTCCAGGCCTCAAAGTTCTGTAAAATGTGGAAAGTCTTTCATTATCTTTGACTTTGTATGAACTGTACTGGACAACTATGCACAGATTGGAATAACAACTTACATCAGTATCAATATTGACACATCGTTTGAAGGCTTTCACAGCCTCCTGGAACTTCTTAGCCGCCATACAAGCACAACCGAATGTAAACCAGACAGGAACCTGAAATACACAGAAATCATAGCTCCATTTACTGCTTAGAAATGTACTGGTATAGAAATTTAAAAATATATGCCTATTGAAAATTATGATGTCAAACAAGGTTAATATGTGAGCTCTACTGACCTGGAGTGAGTTTATACTGAGGGATTTCTGGAAACACTCAATGCATTTCTCATACTGTCAAAACAATAACAGAACTTTATTATATTTTTATCTTCAAACTACATGTACATATACATTTGAAAATAGAAGATTCACCTGGTACAGAAGAAAAGGGGAACTCTAAATTCTTGATATACACAATTTTATGTGTAGAACAAAGATTCAAACTGATATTCTTGTGTTTCCTCATTATCATAAATGAGATTCTATCACAGAAATAAATATATTAACTAAATTATTTTTTGAAATGGACAAATTTTATCACTAAGTTTCTGTTTAGAAAAATTAGAGACTGAACGTTGTCCAACATGTCACAACCTGCTCCACAAGCCAACATAAGTGACCACAGTTGACTGTTTGTGACTGGTAAAACCTCCTCTTGCCCCATGTAGAGGTATCCCAGACATCGCTGGGACCGGGCGTGATTGTTATTACCTCCTCTTGCCCCATGTAGAGGTATCCCAGACATCGCTGGGAACGGGCGTGTCTGTGTCCTGACATCTCCCATGCCTTCAGGTAATGACTGACGTCCTGCATCACGTCTCCAAGGAAACACCACAGGTTAGGGGTCTCCTGTATCGCTAGCTGGTCTCGAATTATGGATTCGGCCTGAAAATAATAATATAATTGACATCAGAAACTTAAAGATTCTTCTTATTTTTTTGCATACATATCAATGTATCTATACTTAAATTACTTTTTTGCAAGGTTTTGCATAGATCAGTATATTATCAAAACCTGATAGAGGTTTAACATGGCATGCTATAAGTGGAATAAACCTACCTTTCCCATTTTCCCAAGCCTTTTGTAGCACGTGATCACATCCTCCCACAGTTGTAGTCTTTCAAACACTTCTACAGCACTGCCGATCGCCCCGATACTTAACAGGAGCTCTGCCAGCTGCCCCTGTCAAACATTAAATGATAACAGATCTACATAAAATACCATAAATTAAGTAAATCTGATGATGTAGACAAAACCTGAAACACAAGCCCTGATATACTTGTATTATAATTATATTATGTCTATTACTAACATAGTTTCACTGTGTTCACTTTAGTAAACATAGAAATTGTAATTCTAAATTTAGAGGACTTACCTCCAGTTTCCAGAGTGGTGGAATCTTGACAGAATAAAACAAGTAGAGTCGCTCTGTTGCTGGGGGATCCCTGGACTTCCTCTGATTCACAATCTCCTTCAATGTCAAAATCATGAATAAAAACACACCACACTGATCTGAGGCGAGTTTAACAGAGCGAGCGCTCGCTAGTGCTCACCAAAATTCCCTCTACCCGCAACAGAAATTTTGGCGAGCGCTCGCTCTGTTGAACACGCCTCCGATAAAAACTGACAGCATGATGCATACCCCTGCTTGACAAGATACCTACAGTACCAGTTACTATAAAGCTGAACTGACCTCTATTTGCATCATGGATCTCTCCACTCGTCGTCTGCTACCTTTCTCCAGACATGACCTTCGATACAGAGAGGCCAAGGTCACACTCCAGCACTTGGCTTGGGACAGGATGCACTACAATGAGAAGAAATCCCAGTGAGTGTGGTTGACTACACCTGTAATAGTGTTAGTATAAAGCAGAGTCAGCTGACACCCAGGGAATCACCTCTATGTGTGCAGCTGCCTCCTCCTCTGTCAACTTCTCCTGATTGGCATGGGTCCGCAAATGATCCTCCCTGAAAAAACATGATTTTGAGTACATGTAATAATGAAATGTCATGTATCAGATTATGAGTATAGTCACATGTCATTTGTACATGTATACATATACATGTATTAGCATATTTGCATCTGCACATAAATGTTGAGGCTGAGTATGACCTTGACTTACATGGTTGCTAAGACAACAGCTTGTTCCACGGGTGACATATCAACTGCAAACTCTGTGTCTGGTTCAGTCAAACTAATTTTTTCCAACACAGTGTCATCATCCAGATTCAAAATCTGAAAGAGAAATACATGTATTCACAAAGTTCTTCAGCTGACTATGTAAACTACACTGTACATGTAAAAGCCTTGGTTTGTAAGTTTTAAGAATCTTGGTACCTTTGGGAGCCTCGTCTTGATATAGCTCTCCTCTTTTGGGCCTCCTTCCCTCATGACTTCAAGGAGAAGCTGAGCTTTGTCTTCTGTCTGAAATCTTGTTCTTTTTCCCATAGCACCTTACAACAAAATTTAATGAACATAAAATAATATAATAAAAAAGCTGTCAAAGTATAATTTGCAAGAAAATAAAGACAGAATACATTTGAAATACACACTTTAATAATTTTAGATACAAAATTTTCATGTAAACCTTTGCAAAGCTTACCAGTTAAACTGATCTGTAGCCCTGTACATTTCTTGGCTGCCATTAAGTGTTCATGAGCCAACTTGTAATTAAAGAATGTGTGACATATGTAACCAACCTCCATGTGAAACTGGGCCACTAGCTCCCTGAAATATGTATAAAAAGAGAAATAATGTTTAGCTGTTGAGAGCTTTACTTTCTTATTTTTGCATTCATTCACTCCAACTTTATGAACACCTTTCACTCAGTTCACATATACTAGTATTGAGTCTTTTTTCACCTTCTACATCTTTATATTTGAATCAATTTTCCTGACTTTGTAACAGTTTTTGTAACATTTACATTTACCATTTACTTGTTGCCTTTACATTTGCTCACCACACAAAATCTTTTCAGCAAGCTATGTTCACTGTGCATTATCACTTTGATATTCACCACCAATTGCTCTACATTCATCCAGCATTTACTCATCTTTCATTTAGAATTTGATTCTGTTCTTTCACATTTCATGAGATTGTACCTGTTCTTTCCCATTTATGAATCTTTGCTTAGTTACTGTATACAACTTTTGATATTCACCTGTTAGCATCATCTGTCATCAAGGGCTCTCTTTTGGAGACTATCAACAGAAATGAAATGTTGAAATTTTATCAAACTCACAAGATATCATGACTTATGAGAAATCATTTGTAGCAATTGGTACCGGTACATGAATGCTACTTTTCCTGGGGCATGTTCAGAAGAGTGAGTGCTCCCTTGTGCTTACCAACACTTGTGTTACAGGTAAAGGGAACCTGGGGGCACCTGCTCTGCTGAACTTGCCTCTGGACTTACAGTAAAACAATCTCATTCAAAGGTTTATCTTTTGGTAACTTATTTTCTCCACAACTAATACACTGTATTTCACATGAACTAACAATTCAGTATTCTTATTATAATGTTTATCTTGAGCATCTGATTTTATACACACCTGGTAATTCACCTGTACTCACCTGTATCAATCAGAGTGTGAACCTGTTCTCTGAGGGAGGCACACTTATCCCCCAGAATCTGTTGATACACATACACACTCCTCAACATCCACCACTCAACGGTCTGAAGGATCACAACAAAAATAATGTAATTGATAAAATATCACTGTCAAACATTACCCACTGAGAAGCATAATCATACAATCATATATCAAGATCACAACAACAGAAAATTAATAGATTAATTCACATTAGGTTTGTCATGATATATTACTACATTATAATACTGATGAAAATTCATACGATAGAAATTGAGTGGTGTTGGAGTTAAACTCCTATGATTTTTTTAATAGTTTTTTTATAGAGTTTGCCTAAACTTTTGTTAAACTTTATATCAAATTTAAAAAAAACCCATTAAATAGGGCGGAGCGATGAATAGGGCGAGGTCCACGTGTCAAGGAAAAAAAGTATCGACCTAAATTCCGAAAAATACGGTAAACAAAGGCCACACCACTATTCAACACTACCCAAGTACCCATCAATGAGCATAATCTTGGAGATTTATGAAGCAGTTGCTGATAACACCACTTGATTAGTACCTGTAAGTTCTGGCAGTGAGATTTACAGCCCTCCAGAACACACTTCGCTCAGTGCGCTGTAAACAAGAACTCTATTATTCTCTGACAGTAAGTATGGTACCTGTAAGTTTTGACAGTGAGATTTACAGCCCTCCAGAACACACTTCGCTCAGTGCGCTGTAAACAAGAACTCTATTATTCTCTGACAGTAAGTATGATACCTGTAAGTTTTGACAGTGAGATTTACAGCCCTCCAGAACACGCTGAGCTGTAAACAAGAACTCTATTCCCTGACACAGACTGTAGACCTCCTCTCCATCACACATCATCTCTTGAGCAATCTCTCTACGACACTGGGTCACCTAAGAAAGAAATGGAATAATAAACGACATTTTCAAAACTTATCAATTCAACACAGTTTTCCCTTTCTTTGGCCAGTTTTTTGCTGTGATGTCTAGAATAGAAGTGTATTAGAGAGAATATCAGTTATCAAATTAAAACATAAAGGTGTTCAGGAATCCAAAGAGATCTGGATTTCATAGACTCCCTTTATACAACCTCTGATAAGAGCTTAATAATATTTTTAATCTCTTTTTAACATCACTTATTTCTTGTAAGTACTTAGACAAATCAATGTAGTATATCATAACCCAGATGATAATTATGTTAATGTTTTTTTCTATATGTGAGTGAAGTTAAACTTGAGACCTACATCTTTGTAACCTGACAGAAGTTTGACGATTTCATCAGATACTCCAGTCGATGGTCCAAGCCAGTTTTGACAAACAAAGGTCTGCAGACATGCGATGGCCACACACAGAATTTCCAATTCACTGAAAAAAACCACACAATATACATTGATCTATCAAAAAGAAATTTAAAAAAAATACAGCAACAACAGAAATCACAAATTTCTCATCATTCATCAATTGCCTTATTAAGTCACATATTCACTTTTTGTTACAGATTAATATTTTCAAATGCTTGTGAAAAAAAGGAAGTTTTATGAGAAACCTTCCAAACCAATTCAACAAGTTACCATTCTCCTGTTTGTTTGTCTGTCTGGGTGATGATCTTTTTCACATTTTCTGCTACAGCAACTTTTAATTGAGAAAGTGGCTGTTGGTGACTGGCATCTAGTAAATCTCTCACAATGGGTAGGTGAAATATTTTATCATAATCTCCACAGAGGATGAAGTTAAATATCTCATTATTATCTACAACAAACCATCAAAACATAGAGAGATTAACAAAATCCAAATCAGCTTTTAAAATCATGAGAGAGAGAGAGAGAGAGAGAGAGAGAGAGAGAGAGAGAGAGAGAGAGAGAGACGAAATCTTGTTATATGACCAAAAATACAAAATACTAGCTAGAGTAACACAAAAATAAAGAACTGAATGTTGATGCAGTTGTCAGGGTTCCTGGTCAAGCATAAAATGATGAATACTTCCCTCGTTTCCTTTAATTTTATACACCGAGTATCTTACCTTGATCATTCGATTGATCTGTTGATTTCTTAGGTGTAACACTTAAAAATAACGTTTCAATTTCCCTCAAATGTTTTATTTCGTCACCCATATTTAATAAAATAATGTCAAAGTTGTCAATGTTTACAAATTTCACGTGTTAATCATATGGGATCCGCCATTTTTTAAAAGTAAAAAATTCATTAACTCGTACATTTTCAGATTCGCGTAAATACTTTTTTTATATATATAAAAAATTCGTCATTGGAATCTCACAACTTCTTTTCCCTTTTACAAAGATTTGAGTTTTTTATCCAAAAAGTAGAAATTTATTTAAAAACCGATAAATTACATGATCTCTTTTTTCACTATTTATTTCATAAAACTTCATTAAAAATTAGTGTAAATTGATCTTTATTATTATTATCTACAATATCAATTTAAAAAGTAACAAAAAATTAAAAGAAATCTTTAAGTTTTTAGGTTTTGTATGAAAAAAAAATAATGAAATAAAACCATTTATAATCATTTCCTTCAAAACGCGCATTATGTCTGTCAAAGGATCGCCCGAGGCAGAATCCTGAGGCAATACATCATCATGAAATTTACAGGGGTCAAAGGCGATCAGTGTGCCGTCTTAACGCCCCCGGAGAGACACGTGTAGTACAGGAAGGAACGGCCATTTATTTACAAACTTAACATAAGGTAAGCAACGTATTATTATATCTTAATCAATTATAGTTTACTTTTCAATCATTCCTGTCCGAATTCTTATCTTTATTTTGCCAAGAAATCACAAGGAGACAGACTTTTCGCATAACTATCATAAATATAAATCCACGACAAAAATAAAAAACATTGTCATTTAAGCGTTTACATATGCTAGGTTAATAAGTTCAATTTTAACATATTGTCATGGTAATTGATAAAATGCACATATAGTTATATAACGAATAATGTCTTTAATCCTGTATTTCAACAAGTGCGTGTGGTACTTGCATGTAACTAAACATATTTCATTTTTTAAGTTTTGAAAAATTAAGGACTGAACGTTTTTATGTACACTTGTAACTTTTGATGAAATTGAGCACTTCCATATGTAAATTATATTTATCTAACGTGGTTATTTGATTTGTTATGGTTTTATAAATCTACAGAATTTCAATTCAATTTACAGCATACTGAAATGAAAATCACTTGGATATATAATCAATCGATTGACACACCCTTCACAAAATGCACCTAAAGTAAACGATAGGGATTTCAATTATTATCTGAACTCATATAGTAACAAAATCTCAAATAAAAAAAAAAAGAACAAATGTGATGTATGCAGAATAAAATACTTAGCAAAGGCGTCCAAGTTCTTATAATTAGAATCTATTTTATAAATAGAAGATAATTAATTATGCTAATTAAACATATTAATTTGGTCTGCATGATTTCTTCCCTCCATTGTAGCTAACATGCGCCGCCTGTTTCTACTCCTGACATTGGCTGTCTGGTGTTGCTATGGTCACGGTAACCACGGACAACAGGGTGAACACCCGGGTCAAAACATTCCAGCTGACCAGTTTAATATTCACGACCCTAAGATCACACAAGACGAAGCGTAAGTTTTCAATATACATCACTCTGCAGTATTGGCTACCTTGATTTTATACACATATTCATGGAATCAAACAATGTTTAATGTTTTACAGTCACTTGAAGGAGCATCTGAAGGACCAGATAGACACAAACAAACAGATGACACCAGAGGAGATGGAGTTCCACTACTTTAGGTACACCCTGTATATCTTACAATAGCGCAGGCCTGGGCAGGAGTGAATTTTAAGGCATTACTATAGTTTTGGGAAAAGGGTTACCTATATATAAGCAATCTTGACAAAAAAGGTCCATGATCAACATCGATCACATGAAGAACAATGCCCAACTCTAACTTAATAACTATCTTAGTAGTTAACTTTAGCTCTCCTATATTTATCGATAATACAATTCAAAACATAAGGCCCGCATCCCATCGTATTGACCATTTTCAATTTCTTATCGGGAATTAATGGGGGCCTGGGGTCAGAATTGTTTCGTCAAATGATCATGATCACGACAGTAGTATTCATTAAAATTTGAAAAAGGGACACAATGTTAAAAAAATCGATAAAATAATATAATAAAATAGTGGGGTACAGACAACAACCCGAAACTACGTGCCTGCTTTTTACACGTACATGTAAAACAATCTTTGTTTTGTATGCTAGGGCGATGAACTTAATCTACCCTGTTACGTTGTAACAAATCATGGCCTCTAACTTCCCAGTAAAACTATTCGAACACACGTTAAGCTATTGATGCGATTAGTTCTGTACGATAATAAACACTTTTTCCAGGTTACACGACTCAAACAACGACACTAAACTGGACGGACTGGAAATCATGGCGGCTCTCAACCACATGGGACAGATGTTCAAACTCCAGCCCCACGAGAGAGCGGGGAAAACACCCGAACAGATCGCCGCTCTGGAGGAGGAGAGAGAGAAAGGGGCGCTCAAATACTTCACAGGTGATGCCACTATTGCAACTCACTTTAATTTCAATAACATTTTGTACGCCCCAAAATACTAAATTGCTGTGCATTTTAATCTATGCATTTCCATGGTTTCTTTGTTATGACTGTCTTTGTATTTTGCAGATATCATTGACCGAGTTCTTGTGACAGATGATATCAACAAAGATGGCTACATTTCCTACCCGGAATACATGAACGCCCGGAAACGTGACTTTGCGCAATATCAGCAACAGGTGAATGCAATGCAACAGCAGCAGATGATGCAGATGCAGGCGGCGCAGTATCAACAGTTCCAACAGTTCCAGCAATTTCAGCAACAGCAAGCTAAATTATCACAACATCAGCAACAACAACCAAATCAACAACAACAACATCAACAGATGAACGCGCAGCAATTCCAGCAACCCCCGCCCACCGGCGCCGCCAAAACCTCCTAGTAACCGTCTGATAATGTTTATAGTCAAGATATGATCATGACAAAACATAAGTCTAGATTCCTTTTTTAAAATTTTTTAAAACGGCATTTATCAGTTTTATAGCAAAATATAAAAAAAAAAAACAGATGCCGGCGTTTTAATTAAGTTAAACATAAAATCTTTTTGGATACCTGGTAAATTTGATGGAAAAAAGTTAAGTTGTGAATATTTGTACAGGGTAAAAGCATATGAAATGATTGTTCGTATAGAAAACTTTGATAGATGATTAGATGTTTTTACATTTGTGTGTGGTTTAAGGCTGTGAGTAGCAGAGAGAGAGAGAGCGAGAGAGAGAGAGAGAGAGAGAGAGAGAGAGAGAGAGAGAGAGAGAGAGAGAGAGATATGGTCACAACGCAGATACACGACAGAGTTTAAGATTTATCGATTGTCTTTATAAATGATGTGTCAAATTGTGGAAAATTTTGACAAACTTGTTATTCTAAACTTGTTTTTAGGTTAAAATGATTTTCGTGTGTACATATCCAAATTCTCATTATATACCACAGTATTTATTATGATAGAAAATAAAAGTTCTTGTTAATTACTTTTTGGTTGCTTTTCAATTAAAGAACGGGTCCATAATAAATCAGGTGAAGTATAGAGCATGGCAGGCGAACAAAGTGGCACTCAAAGTCTCATACAATTTTGATCGTGATTTGCGACTAATACTTAGTCATTCTTTCCGTCTTTGAAAAAAATAATAGATTCGAAATTATTAACTCAAGGATTCAGAAAAAAAATGCTAAAATTTCTTTAAGAAATGATGTTTTACGATGCTACCGTTGTGGCGAGTGCAGCAAGAACTACCCATAACTTGCATCATTGTCAACTTAGTGATATTTTGACAGTTTTTATCTATCATCAAAGAATATATATATTTTTTTTTGAGAGAGAGAGAGAGAGAAGAGAGAGAGAGAGAGCGAGAGAGAAGAGGAGAGAGAGAGAGAGAGAATTATATAATATTTCTAAGTAAAAAAAAAAAATCTTACAAAATACATAGACTTGCTTAAAACCGTAAAACCGATCTTTGCTTTTGGAGAAAATTGTTCAGTCTGTAAAATGTAATTTGCATGCGCGGATCTAGAGGGGGGGGGGGGTCAGAGGGGTCCCGACCCCCCCCCCCCCACCGAAAATAAAAATTTATTAAATTTACATAGTAAAATTATAGCAAATATGCCTGACCCCCCCTCCCCGGGAAAATAATTCTGGATCCGCGCATAATAAGTGTTTAATTTGATGTAAAGTGTAAATACAGTATTATTTTTTCTTTTGTACCTTGTTGTTATCTGACTGTTATTTTTTCTTTCTTGATTCATATTTTTTTTACTGAAATTTGTTTATTCTGGCATACGTTATATCCGGGCCCCGGTCCTAGCTGTTTGTAGGTGTGTATTTTCCCATTTTCCAATTTAATGGTTTGACAATATGCAATATCTGCATAGATTTTTAAACTATTTATTTTTTCTCTTTATTTTTTATTATTTAGTTCAAAATGACTTTTTAAATTTTTTTAATTTCCTCCCTACTTGTACTTACTGTTCATGCACGCAAAATTAGCTTAACTCTTGCTTGTATATATAATATCTCTATCAAAATAAAAAATAAAAAACACTAGAAAATAACCCCCACAAATCATCTAAGTCAGGTATCGAATAGATGCCAAAACTTGATTCATCAAACCCTCTTCATACGAATAATCTATTGTACGACCTGTTATGTCTCTCTGATCCGGAATCAATTTCCCCGCAAAACTCAAACTGAAACTGTTGCCGGCCTATCAAAATTTTGAATAACTTAAACAATGGGAGAAGAAATAAACATAACAGAGGATGAAGCAGCTTTGTATGATAGACAGATTCGTTTGTGGGGACTGGACGCTCAGAGGAGGTAAGGCCGTCAATTCAATCAGACAAAAAGGTGTGCCGAATTTCCTCTATATGAGGATATACAATGGGAGAAACCAAGCACTTGTGTATGTAACACGATTTTAGAAACCAAACAGGGACGTATAGTGGTATATACACATATGTCACAGTATACAACAGTTTAAAGTAAGTACAAAGTACTTATACAAATTTTACACCTTGCAATCAAAACTGCGGAGGAATTTCGAAACCGAATGGCTCAACAATCTTCAAGGAGTACCAAAGTATCAAAGTTCAACTGTATGTATCTTTAAGCTTATGTGACTTGAATTTTCTATTGAATTCTTTAATAAGCAAAGAAGTAAAATTGGATATAATTTAACCTTAAGTCAAAATTTTACCAATTACATGTGTAGTACTCTATGCATTGATCTAAGATCTACCGGTAATATGTAACTTCTTCTTCTTCTTCCTATCCTGTGCTGACCTCGATATCGAGTGTAAGTAGCACGTCGAACACAGCTAAAATCCTCTTATTTACAAGTTAAAAACTGGTTAAAAACTGAAGTTTGGCAGGTTTCTAAGGGTAGTAGGAGGCAGCCATGGTGTTAATTAGCTGCTTCTTGAAGCTCTCGATGGTACTGGCTTCTTTGACTTGGTCTGGCAGGCTGTTCCAGTCCCTGATGGTTCTCGTGAAAAAGGAAAACTTATACACGTCACGATATGTTGGTGGCTGACGGTATTTACTGCCCCTTGTCCAATTATCCCCCGGTGTTAAGTACGATGTTGCTGGGATATCAATTAGGTTGTGGCTGAACTTGTACATCATGATAAGGCGTGATCTCAGTCGGCGTTTTTCAAGGGGCTCCCAATGTAATTCCTCTTTCATTGATGTTACACAGCCTGGTGTTTTCTCATAATAGTTGCTTTTAACAAATCTTGCTGCTCTACTCTGGACACTCTCCAGCATTTGTATTTGAGTCTGTTGATAAGGGTCCCAAACCGTTGCTGCATACTCCAAGGTGGGCCTGACCATTGTACTGTAAGCAGTAGATTTAATGTCAGTAGTGTAGAATCAATTTTGTTCAAATCATTGTCCCCGGGGCCAAGGTGGGGCCACAATGGGGGATCAAAGTTTTACATAGGAATATATAGAGATAATCTTTAAAAATCATCTTCTCAAAACTCTTTTAGCCAGAAAAGCTGAAACTTGTGTCGAAGCATCCTCAGATAGTGTAGAATCAAGTTTATTCAAATCATGGTTCCAGGCGGTAAGGTTGGGCCACAATGGGGGAGGGTCTAAGTTTTACATTGGAATATATAGAGGTAATCTTTAAAAATCATCTACTCAAAAACCATATGGCCAGAAAAGCTGAAACTTGTGTGGAAGCATCCTCAGATAGTGTAGAATCAATTTTGTTCAAATCATTGTCCCCGGAGGTAAGGTGGGGCCACAATGAGGGGTCAAATTTTTACATAGGAATATAAAGAATTTTTTGTAAAATCTTCTACTCTGAACATGATTGGCCAGAAAAGCTGTAACTTGGAGTTAATGGAGAAAAATCTTTAAAAAAAAACCCCATTTTCTTGAAAAAGGTGCAACTTTAGTGAAAGCAACCTTAGATTGTGTAGATTCAAACTCATCAAAATCATATTTTTCAGGAGTAGGGTAGGGCCACACAAGGGGGTCCAATTTTACAAAGGAAAATATTTTAGATTCACCAAAACTCAAATGTTACAATCTATGGTTTTTAGCTCACCTGAGCTGAAAGCTCAAGTGAGCTATTCTGATCACATTTTGTCTGTCGTCTGTCTGTCCATCTGTCTGTCTGTCTGTCCGTCCGTCTGTCCGTCTGTAAACTTTTCACATTTTCAACATCTTCTCAAGAACCACTGGGCCAATTTCAACCAAACTTGGCACATAGCATCCTTAGCCTAAGGGGATTCAAAGTTGTGAAAATTAAGGACCAAGCCCTCTTACAAGGGGAGATAATTAGGAATTAATGAAAATTTTCGAGAATTTTTCAAAAATCTTCTTCTCAAGAACCATTTGGCCGAAAAGCTGAAACTTGTGTGGAAGCATCCTCAGGTAGAGTAGATTCAAAGTTGTGAAAATCATGACCCCCGGGGGTAGGGTGGGGCCACAATTGGGGGTCGACTTTTTACATAGGAATATATAGAGTAAATCTTTAAAAATCTTCTTCTCAAGAACCGTTAGGCCAGGAAAGCTGAAACTTATGTGGAAGCATCCTCAGGTAGAGTAGATACAAAGTTGTGAAAATCATGACCCCCTGGGGTAGGGTGGGGCCACAATGGGGAGTTGAATTTTTACATAGGAATATATAGAGTAAATCTTTAAAAATCTTCTTCTCAAGAACCATTTGGCCAGGAAAGCTGAAACTTGTATGGAAGCATCCTCAGGTAGTGTAGATTCAAAGTTGTGAAAATCATGACCCCCGGGGGTAGGGTGAGGCAACAATGGGGGGGGGGGTCAACTTTTTACATAGGAATATATAGAGTAAATCTTTAAAAATCTTCTTCTCAAGAACTGTTAGGCCAGGAAAGCTGAAACTTTTGTGGAAGCATCCTCAGGTAGAGTAGATTCAAAATTGTGAAAATCATGACCCCGGGGGGTAGGGTGGGGCCACAATGGGGGGTCGAATTTTTACATAGGAATATATAGAGTAAATTATTAAAAATCTTCTTCTTAGAAACTAATCAGCCAGGAAAGCTGAAACTTGTGTGGAAGCATCCTCAGGTAGTGTAGATTCAAAGTTGTGAAAATCATGACCCCCGGGGGTAGGGTGGGGCCACAATAAGAGGTTGAAATTTTACATAGGAATATATAGAGTAAATATTTAAAAATCTTCTTCTCAGAAATTAATCAGCCAGGAAAACTGAAACTTGTGTGGAAGGATCCTCAGGTAGTGTAGATTCAGATTTGTGAAAATCATGACCCCGGTGGGTAGGGTGGGGCCACAATGGGGAGTTGAATTTTTACATAGGAATATATATAGTAAATCTTTAAAAATCTTCTTCTCAGAAACTAATCAGCCAGTAAAGCTGAAACTTGTGTGGAAGCATCCTCAGGTAGTGTAGATTCAAAGTTGTGAAAATCATGACCCCTGGGGGTAGGGTGGGGCCACAATGGGGGGTTGAAATTTTACATAGGAATATATAGAGTAAATCTTTAAAAGTCTTCTTCTCAGAAACTAATCAGCCAGGAAAGCTGAAACTTGTGTGGAAGCATCCTCAGGTAGTGTAGATTCAGAGTTTTAAAAATCATGACCACCAGGGGTAGGGTGGGGCCACAATGGGGGGTTGAATTTTACATAAGAATATATAGAGGAAATCTTTAAAAATCTTCTTCTCAGAAACTAATCAGCCAGAAAAGCTGAAACTTGTGTGGAAGCATCCTCAGGTAGTGTAGATTTAAAGTTGTGAAAATCATGACCCCCAGGGGTAGGGTGGGGCCACAATGGGGGGTTGAAATTTTTACATAGGAATATATAGAGTAAATATTTAAAAATCTTCTTCTCAGAAACTAATCATATGGAAAGCTGAAACTTGTGTGGAATCATCCTCAGGTAATGTAGATTCAAAGTTGTAAAAATCATGACCCCCTGGGGTAGGGTGGGGCCACAATGGGGGGTTGAATTTTACATAAGAATATATGGAGGAAATCTTTAAAAATCTTCTCACAAAAACTAATCAGCCAGGAAAGCTGAAACTTTTGTGGAAGGATCCTCAGGTAATGCAAATTCAAAGTTGTGAAAATCATGACCCCGGTGAGTAGGATGAGGCCACAATGGGTGGTCAAACTTATACATAGGAATATATTGAGTAAATCTTTAAAAATCTTCTTCTCAGAAACTAAAAAGTATGGAAAGCTGAAACTTGTGTGGAATCATCCTCAGGTAATGTAGATTCAAAGTTGTGAAAATCATGACACCTGGTGGTAGGGTGGGGCCACAAAGGGGGGTCGAATTTTCCATAGGAATATATAGAGTAAATCATTAAAAATCTTCATCTCAGAAACTAATCAGCCAGGAAAGCTGAAACTTTTGTGGAAGGATCCTCAGGTAATGCAGATTCAAAGTTGTGAAAATCATGACACCTGGTGGTAGGGTGGGGCCACAATGGGTGGTCAAACTTTTACATTGGAATATATAGAGTAAATCTTTAAAAATCTTCTTCTCAGAAACTAATCAGCCAGTAAAGCTGAAACTTGTGTGGAATCATCCTCAGGTAATGCATATTCAAAGTTGTGAAAATGATGACCCCGGTGGGTAGGATGAGGCCACAATGGGTGGTCAAACTTTTACATTGGAATATATAGAGTAAATCTTTAAAAATCTTCTTCTCAGAAACTAATCAGCCAGGTGATTCTTTAAAATTGTTTAGACTTTGGCCCCTTGATGATTCTTGGGCCTCACAAGGGGTTCAGAGGTTGATGTAGGTTTATATCCCATACATAAACAATTGTTTAGGATCTTTTTGAAAACTGCAATGCTCAACATGTGTTATGACTATAAAATCATCCTGTTAGAAAAGGGACTAATGATAATAAAAATAAGGGGGAAAAATGGATTTTCATTTATACAGGATCTACATGTATTTAATATAATTTATATTACATTGTCCAGATAGTTTGTATTATGACTCCATTAAGCTCATCATACCTATTGTTCCTCAGGTGAGCGATGTGGCCCATGGGCCTCTTGTTTAGGAATTGTACCAAAGTTACATACCGTTTTGTTCACTACACTAAAGTCTTTTTACTCATGAAATTCAAATGATATTGCCCGTCCCGTTTTATAACTACAAAAGGTCAAAGTTCATGATTTCCAATTTTGATGATGAAATGTAAACAATTTCGTGAAAAAATGTACATTTTATATGTGACTTTTTGGGGGGTTATTAATGCTTTAATGTTCGAAAATAATGTCACTATTTATATCATGATTCATTTTTTTAAAATTTCTAATGAACTATCTAAAAATAGAATAAAATACAACAAAAGTCTTAATTTTGGACTACTATTATGTAAACGAAAACATCTTATTTGAAACCTTTTCAGGTCCACCGATTTCAGGAAAAATGTATCTTAGAATATGTGTAATTTGATGTTCCTAAAACACTATTCAAAACCATATGATGCGGTCTTCGTTTTAGTGGAAATTGATAAAATGCTTGTGTCCTGTTATTCTTTCATTGAAACTACAAAACCCTGCAAAATTAAAAAAACCCTGAAATCAATTATGACGTCATATTAGTTTTGACGTCATAGCTGAAATAAAGGGTAGTTGGTGTTACGTCACAATGAAAATGTGTGAGTTATCTCCCTGTAACCGCAAACCTTACCTTAATGTACTCTATTGTACTTGGTAACTATCATTACTTTAAAATATCTCTATAATCAAGATTTTATTCTTCGTTTAACCAAACTCTAAGGAGCCGATCAGATATTTTGGGAGCCAAAGATTTTCCCTGCTTGTCATTTTTGTACCTTTTTTTTGTTGAAATACTTTTGTTATACATATCAAATGGTTTTCATGTACTTTGACAAACAATGTACATATGACATGGGTCGCTTTAACCTCGGAATACTCCTGATGTTATCACAGTTGCTACACTAAATTCAAAGTCTGATAACTTGAATTTGTTAACCAACAACAAACTCTGCTTCATTTTTATAATGTAAATTATTAATCTTTTTAACATAAAGCTAATGTTTGTTACTTAGAAAAAATTGCCAAAGAACCATTTTATAATATTAAATGTTCTGAAATGCCTCTATATAAGTTATGAAATGCTTATGTTGTACTAATATAATGAAAAATTCATTTCAGCTGTAAAGTTACTTCATTAATCCTAATAATTAATGTTACTTCAAAAAGTTACTTCATTAATCCTAATAATTAATGTTACTTCAAAAAGTTACTTCATTAATCCTAATAATTAATGTAGATTAAGATTTAATTTCCAGTTTAATTTTATATTATTTGTATATATATGTCTGATCCTTGTCTTGCTCTAGTTTGCTTTTTAGTTTAATATACTTTTTAACAGCCAAGAGTTATCATTCTTCATTCAATGCTTTATTAACTGGGAGTTTAAGCAATGAATTAAAAAATACCCCCTTCAATACTTGTTGTTTTTATTTTCTACAGAATTTAATTTGCATGTATTTCAGCATTGAATCATTATTTTTTTAAAAGATATAGTCTCTCATAACTGCAACATTTATTTAGAAATAAGAAATCATTCTTTGAGTATTATGAGGTGATAATTTTGGTCGGGGTGTGGTCAAATCAATTAAAGCCTGAATGGCTTTATGATAGATTTGACAACGTCCGACCAAAATTATCACCTCATAATATTCAAAGAATGATTCCTTATTACTTCTAATATACATGTATATTTCAAATATGTTTCCGTGTATGAATCTATAGAATAGCGAAAACGTTCAATTCTGTATGAACTTTTTCATGACGTCACAATGATTATAGCACACGCTATTCGCTTGGATTATTGTAAACACAATATCTCAGTAATTTTAACAATTCTGAACAATTTGTCTTTTTAAAATGTAAATATAAGTAATAAACAGCAATGTTAAAAAGTTCACCGGGATATGAACTTGGTTGGTACATGATTTAAATCTTCTGAAAAGCCCTTCAGGCTTCACATGATTTGATCACATGACCAACCAAGTTCATATCTCGGTGAACTTTTTAACTTGCTGTTTATTTCTTAAATTTAGCAATTGTACGATTAATTATTAGAATATTGACATATATTATGATTTCCATTTCTTTTAATTATGCGAAACCCCCTTGCACCCCAACGATACGTCATTTGAATTCATTGGTTTGTAAATACAAAATCAATTCATAGTGTTATCACAGACAAAGTCACTGAAAAATGTGAATATATATATTCATATTTGGTTAAAATTTACCATAATACACCATATTATATTGGAGTACTTTTGATGGATATTTAGTTTGTGTAAAGCAGGCATTTTGGTACATGTATTTCTAGCTACCCCAGTTTATTTGTTATGTCAGAAAATTATATTAATATCAAAGGGTACTATTTTGATTGTGTTAATCATATACTACATATTCCAGTCTACAACATCCTTAGTAACAAAGTAAGAATGACCATTGCCCATCACATCTATTGGAATGTTTTCAAACAATTAGTTGGTCTTTAAAAAAACCAGTTAAGATTAATTTTGATGAAGACATTGATATTTTGAACTTGAGTAACA
This sequence comes from Magallana ariakensis, assembly GCA_020458035.1. NCBI lineage: Eukaryota > Metazoa > Mollusca > Bivalvia > Ostreida > Ostreidae > Magallana > Magallana ariakensis. Next base: position 3,242,800 of record CM035816.1, on the reverse strand, counting down.
AGATTTCAGTATTGTAAGAAAGTTACATATTATTTTCCTCTTCATACATTTGACCAAAAGTCTGATGACAAAGTTTGTGGACCTTGCTCGTTGTAGGCTCCGTGCAGCGAGGGTCCTGCTGGTTGGGCTGAGAGGACTGGGAGCAGAGATAGCCAAGAACATCGTACTGGCTGGTATCAAGTCCATCACACTCTTAGACTGTACAGTGGTAGGTATTGGCATCAAGTCTATCACACTCTTAGACTGTACAGTGGTAGGTATTGGCATCAAGTCCATCACACTCTTAGACTGTACAGTGGTAGGTATTGGCATCAAGTCTATCACACTCTTAGACTGTACAGTGGTAGGTATTGGCTGGCATCAAGTCCATCACACTCTTAGACTGTACAGTGGTAGGTATTGGTATCAAGTCTATCACACTCTTAGACTGTACAGTGGTAGGTATTGGTATCAAGTCCATCACACTCTTAGACTGTACAGTGGTAGGTATTGGCATCAAGTCTATCACACTCTTAGACTGTACAGTGGTAGGTATTGGCATTAAGTCCATCACACTCTTAGACTGTACAGTGGTAGGTATTGGCATCAAGTCTATCACACTCTTAGACTGTACAGTGGTAGGTATTGGTATCGAGTCTATCACACTCTTAGACTGTACAGTGGTAGGTATTGGTATCAAGTCTATCACACTCTTAGACTGTACAGTGGTAGGTATTGGTATCAAGTCTATCACACTCTTAGACTGTACAGTGGTAGGTATTGGTATCAAGTCCATCACACTCTTAGACTGTACAGTGGTAGGTATTGGCATCAAGTCTATCACACTCTTAGACTGTACAGTGGTAGGTATTGGACAGCTAATTAGACTGTACAGTGGTAGGTATTGGCATCAAGTCTATCACACTCTTAGACTGTACAGTGGTAGGTATTGGCATCAAGTCCATCACACTCTTAGACTGTACAGTGGTAGGTATTGGTATCAAGTCTATCACACTCTTAGACTGTACAGTGGTAGGTATTGGCATCAAGTCTATCACACTCTTAGACTGTACAGTGGTAGGTATTGTTATCAAGTCCATCACACTCTTAGACTGTACAGTGGTAGGTATTGGTATCAAGTCTATCACACTCTTAGACTGTACAGTGGTAGGTATTGGCATCAAGTCTATCACACTCTTAGACTGTACAGTGGTAGGTATTGGCATCAAGTCTATCACACTCTTAGACTGTACAGTGGTAGGTATTGGCATCAAGTCTATCACACTCTTAGACTGTACAGTGGTAGGTATTGGCTGGCATCAAGTCCATCACACTCTTAGACTGTACAGTGGTAGGTATTGGCATCACGTCCATCACACTCTTAGACTGTACAGTGGTAGGTATTGGTATCAAGTCCATCACACTCTTAGACTGTACAGTGGTAGGTATTGGCATCAAGTCTATCACACTCTTAGACTGTACAGTGGTAGGTATTGGTATCAAGTCCATCACACTCTTAGACTGTACAGTGGTAGGTATTGGCATCAAGTCCATCACACTCTTAGACTGTACAGTGGTAGGTATTGATATCAAGTCTATCACACTCTTAGACTGTACAGTGGTAGGTATTGGCATCAAGTCTATCACACTCTTAGACAGTACAGTGGTAGGTATTGGCTGGCATCAAGTCCATCACACTCTTAGACTGTACAGTGGTAGGTATTGGTATCAAGTCTATCACACTCTTAGACTGTACAGTGGTAGGTATTGGTATCAAGTCCATCACACTCTTAGACTGTACAGTGGTAGGTATTGGCATCAAGTCTCTCACACTCTTAGACTGTACAGTGGTAGGTATTGGCATCAAGTCCATCACACTCTTAGACTGTACAGTGGTAGGTATTGGCATCAAGTCTATCACACTCTTAGACTGTACAGTGGTAGGTATTGGCTGGCATCAAGTCCATCACACTCTTAGACTGTACAGTGGTAGGTATTGGTATCAAGTCTATCACACTCTTAGACTGTACAGTGGTAGGTATTGGTATCAAGTCCATCACACTCTTAGACTGTACAGTGGTAGGTATTGGCATCAAGTCTATCACACTCTTAGACTGTACAGTGGTAGGTATTGGCATCAAGTCCATCACACTCTTAGACTGTACAGTGGTAGGTATTGGCATCAAGTCCATCACACTCTTAGACTGTACAGTGGTAGGTATTGGCATCAAGTCTATCACACTCTTAGACTGTACAGTGGTAGGTATTGGTATCAAGTCTATCACACTCTTAGACTGTACAGTGGTAGGTATTGGCATCAAGTCCATCACACTCTTAGACTGTACAGTGGTAGGTATTGGCATCAAGTCTATCACACTCTTAGACTGTACAGTGGTAGTTATTGGTATCAAGTCCATCACACTCTTAGACTGTACAGTGGTAGGTATTGGTATCAAGTCTATCACACTCTTAGACTGTACAGTGGTAGGTATTGGTATCAAGTCCATCACACTCTTAGACTGTACAGTGGTAGGTATTGGTATCAAGTCCATCACACTCTTAGACTGTACAGTGGTAGGTATTGGCATCAAGTCTATCACACTCTTAGACTGTACAGTGGTAGGTATTGGCATCAAGTCCATCACACTCTTAGACTGTACAGTGGTAGGTATTGGTATCAAGTCCATCACACTCTTAGACTGTACAGTGGTAGGTATTGGACAGCTACTGATCTACCCTTACCAAAGAAAATGCATTATCGTTACACAAAACTTGGCTTTATGGGTTTTTTACGGACTGAATTGGGCCTGGCAGAAGTTTCTATATATATTTTCCCAATATATAGTGGAAGTTTTTTCAAAGAAATTAGAAAAAACTTATCTAAAGTCTGTCCCAAGTTATTGTACTGTCACATTTGGATAAATTTTAATAAAAATACATATACCTGTGGAATAAGTATAATTAAAATTGATGAAAGGAAAAATCTCCAAGATTTCTTCATTGACACATTATCATTTTTCACATAGAAAAATTCACAGGATCGAAAAAATATTTATTACAGAGATTTATAATAGGAAATTTTGACATCTTTGCTCCATTCGGAAGTCACTCGGAATACTGTAGATTCCTAAATAAATGAGAGGAATTTTAAAATATCTGTGTAAAATCTTGAGAACATATCTTGCAAATTTTAAAATCATGCTTTTATTTTTCAGACAGATGTAAACTATGTGAATCTATGATAAAAATTGTGCATTTGCGATTTTTTATTCACGCCATTTGATGCAAAATGGTTGAATCGTAGAATTAAGTACTTGTGTAAAATAAGGAATCTACAGAACCTTGAACAGTTTCAGGGTACTTTCAATGTTTGTTGCAATGCAAAATCCCTATAGACATCGTATTTTTTAGCTGTGTGTTGAAACCTGCTAAGCTAGTGGGGTCATTTCAAAAGAGATACATGTATCTTGGAATTTTTTCATACTTTTTAATGAACATTGTTTGAACCCTGAGGTATTTTTAAATATCAAGTAATTAAGCAAAATGTGAATGAGGTATTTATAAATATTGAGTAATTAAGCAAAATGTGAATCGAGGATATCTTGGGACAGAGTATAAGCATTTTTATTTATGTTGACATGCAGAAAAACAAGCCATTTGCTAATTCAGTTTATTACAGTATTTAAAATATAGAGATAAACTGACAGGAAATAAAAGAAAGATTGCCCTTTCACTTGTATAAAAAAGATTGTTTATCAAATAGTTTTCAAGGTTTTATAAGAAAATTTTTTTAATATAGATGAAATTTTAATAGCTGTCTTCCTAAAAACATTAAACTCACACTAGTATTTAATTGTTCCTTGTTTAAATTCCAGGAAGGATGACGATCTTTAATACCGGGTATTCTTCTGCATGAACATGTAGAAATGAAATGTCAATTAAACAAATGAGTTAACTCTCACATAAGAACAATACATGTTTTTAAATTAACTGTCAGAGCATTGCTTAAAAAATAGGTGGATTAAGGGGGTGTGCTTATAGTGAATATGTTATGTCTGACAAATAGAGTAAGATATCTAAGAATTTACAGAAGTTTCATCCCATTGGTGGTTTTGTTTTAGGTGATATTTTCTGTTGTTTTGATGCAGTGGTTATTGATATTTGCACCAGGCAATATTAGCCTAGGCTGTCCTATTGATTTTGCATGCTACATCATTTGACAAGAGGACACACTCTGTCTGGGCTATAAATGCATATTTTACATCTGGATGTACTTGTCAATAAACTGAAACTGCAAACAACTAACAGTTGTAGTTTTCCTTGGGAAAAATGGATAAAATAATTGTAAACTACATGTATATGCTACTGTAAAATTTAGAAATTGAGGTAAATTTTTATTTTTTGTAAATATTTTTTCATCACAGATATTAGTATGTATCAGAATAGGGTCCTTTCTGTCTATTCACCCATCATTTTATCAGTCTTTCTGTCTATCCACCTATCATTTTATCAGTCTTTCTGTCTATCCAGCCATCATTTGATCAGTCTTTCTGTCTATCCACCCATCATTTTATCAGTCTTTCTGTCTATCCAACAATCATTTTATCAATCTTTGTCTATCCACCAATCATTTTATCATTCTTTTTGTCTATCCAGCCATCATTTTATCAGTCTTTCTGTCTATCCAGCCATCATTTTATCAGTCTTTCTGTCTATCCACCCATCATTTTATCAGTCTTTTGCTATCCAGCCATCATTTGATCAGTCTTTCTGTCTATCCAGCCATCATTTGATCAGTCTTTCTGTCTATCCAGCCATCATTTGATCAGTCTTTCTGTCTATCCAGCCATCGTTTTATCAGTCTTTCTGTCTATCTACCCATTGTTTTATCAGTCTTTCTGTCTATCCACCAATCATTTTATCAATCTTTTTGTCTATCCAGCCATCATTTTATCAGTCTTTCTGTCTATCCAGCCATCATTTGATCAGTCTTTCTGTCTATCCAGCCATCATTTGATCAGTCTTTCTGTCTATCCACCCATCGTTTTATCAGTCTTTCTGTCTATCTACCCATCGTTTTATCAGTCTTTCTGTCTATCCACCAATCATTTTATCAGTCTTTCTGTCTATCCAGCCATCATTTTATCAGTCTTTCTGTCTGTTGATTGATCTGTAACACAGCAGACACTTGGTATAACACATAGTAATGCTGTGTTTTTTCTTTTGTAGTCAACAGAAGAAGATGCATGTTCACAATTTTTGATATCCAGAAATGATGTTGGTAAAAATGTAAGACCTCTATGAATCTTTTTAACTTTGATGTGGAAAAAAAAATCACAAATCCTCTCTGAAACATAAATGATTTTACATGTTTTTCCCCCTTTGATCCACAGATAGCAGAAGCATCTCTTGAGCATGCTCAGCGTTTGAACCCCATGGTGGAGGTGGTATCAGATACTCAGAATGCTGACGAGAAATCTGACGAATTCTTCACCAAGTTTGATGTGGTGTGTGCCACTTGCTGTAAACAGTCCACTCTCCTCAGGATCAACAAAATCTGTTCAGATCATAAGGTCAAATTCTTTGGGGGCGATGTGTACGGTTTCTATGGTTACATGTTTGCTGATCTAGGAGAGCATGAATTTGCAGAGTAAGTCCAAATTGTTATTTTGTTGAGCAGACTGGTTCATTTTGACATTCTATATGAGGTAAATGAAAATAAACCAGTGTACATTTGCTAAGAATGATAGAGTATGTAAGAGTATGTAATCGTTTTTGTCACTTAATGGCCACAGGGAAGTTCCAAAACCAAAACAGAAGGAAGAAGATGGAGAGCCAGAGACAAAGAAAGCCAAGAAAGAGGAAATAGAGATGGTCACAGTCAAGCGGGTAATTATTTGTCATTGTTACAGATAAATGTCAGGAAAAAGGTCAACACATGTTAGGAAAAGGGTCAACACATGTTAGGAAAAGGGTCAGTACATGTCAGGAAAAGGGTCAATGCATGTTAGGAAAAGGGTCAATGCATGTCAGGAAAAGGGTCAATACATGTTAGGAAAAGGGTCAGTGCATGTTAGGAAAAGGGTCAATGCATGTCAGGAAAAGGGTCAATACATGTTAGGAAAAGGGTCAATACATGTTATAGTGCATGTAAGAGTTTTGTGTTAGAAAGAGTACTTATCTCATTCAGTGTTTAATGACTGTGACAAATAAACTGAGCTGCCTTCTTGTTGTAGAGTGTGACCTTCAGTCGACTTCACAGTGCATTGGAGATTGACTGGTCCTCCCAGGCTGCTCTCAGGAAGCTCAAGAGGACTCCCAATGCTTACTTTATCATGCAAGGTACTCACATTCTTCTTAGAGAACTTTGATATCAGCAAAAAGGCCAGCATACATTGAAACTACCTTTTAAATCATCTGCTTAATCTTGAATTATACGATCACAAGCTCTATAAGGCGTGAACTGCATTGTGCTCATTGAACATTAAACTGTGCATAGTAAATTAGAATTAGAAATTGCAGCAACTTAATTTTAGATTTAATGTCTTTTAGTTTTACTAGACTTCATCAGCAACAATAACAGACACCCAGATACCAAACAGAAGGAAGCCGATATAAAGCTGTTAATGGAGCAGAAAACTAAAACCTTGGAAAAACTAAAACTCAGCCCTAGTCTGGTTTCAGATGATTTTGCAAGGTAAGCCAGGTGATCGGGGAAGGAACGGCATCAAAACTATGAAATATTGTATATGTTTTTGAATCGCTTAGTGCACGTAAAGAATGAAAACAATTTAGATCTGTTTTTTTTTTTCCTTTTGATAGTTTCTGCTTTGCTGAGCTAAGTCCAGTGTGTGCAATAGTTGGGGGAGTCATAGGCCAAGAAATCATCAAGGTAAAACCTACTTGTGTGTCAGTGATATTACTTCATGGGAGAAACAAAAAAACCAAACAAAAAGTAAACCTTTTCCATGATTTGATTTGGATATAACAGAGCAAGAAGTGACATATATTTTGATCTTGCTGTGGTACTTAGTGCTTGATTAGGGATAGTTATGGGAGCAGTCACTTCCTCCCTGTGGGCTAAGGTTGGTGGTTGCCAATGATAAGAGGATATCTTAGGATTAATGATTTGCAAAGTTATTTTAAGGATTCCATTATTATGTGCTTGTATGTTTTTTAGACGTACCACAAAAATTCAAGGTGTTTGCTTCATCAACAGGCTTCCATTATTGTCATTTGACAGTAAATGTATTTATAAAATCGAATATTTGTGAGCACTTAAACCTGTACAATTAAACCCTGTCAAGAACATGCTCTGTAAATAATTCAAACTTCCCTGTTTAGTACTCATTCAGAATTTGAATAAAACTTTGTTAGGTGCTCGAAAAAAGTTTTAGTGATGTGTTTTAAAAACTTAATGATGTGTATTAAATATTATATGATATATAATGTAAAAAAATAATTGTCAAGATTCATTACAATTTGTTTTGAATATATGCCTTGACAAGATTCCTCGTTACTTATTATACCCCGCTCCGAAGGAGAAAGGGGTATACTGTGTGTCTGTCTGTCCGTAACAAAAATTTCTGTCGCTTTGAAACATGAATGATTTAACATGTCCCCCCCCCCTTCAACTTGCTGTTAAATGACAACTTTGTTTATTTTTAGCCTAAATTTTTCAAAAAAAATTTCGTCAAAGATTTCTCAGCAACTATTTATCGCAGATGCTTGAAATTTTAACACACAATTTGTGTAGGCATACCATATTTTGGTATTTATTTTTGTACCAATCGGATAGTCAACTTCCAGTTAAATGTCGACATGGTTTATTTTTGGCCTAAATTTTTTAAGAAAATTTGTCAAAAATTTCTCAGCAACTATTTATCGCAGATGCTTGAAATTTTAACACACTATTTGTTTAGGCATGCCATATTGTAGGATTTATTTTTCTATCAATCGGATAGTCAACATCCTTTTATTTAGAATGTCACCAGGTTTGTTACCCAATCAAAACTCATCTTAAAAGCTACAAAGGAAATTTTTAAATAATTTTTTACTCTTTTTCTGATAAAGAAAAAACCCTTTGGAAAGGTGCCTCATTAAGCTTAGCACTACATTAACACAAGATCTAAACCTAGCTGTTAAGATTTTTTTATGAAGAGAAGTTATTCCTCTTGATTCTTAGAACAAAGTTTCAGAACACCCACAATCTGAAATTCACTTAATTGGGACACCTGTGTCATTGGGTTTTAAAAAAAAAAAATTTGAATACAATTAAATACATAAGAACACTGATTTGCATCTACGGACCATTTAAATAGTAATTGTCATTACTTTAAACTTGTTCTTCTTATTGCAAATTTAACACTTGCAAAAATGACACCTGAAACACTTGTTTACATAAGATTAGGACACCTGAAACACTAGTTAACATAGGATTGAGATACTTATTACACTGTAAACATATGATTGGGATACTCCTTACACTGTTTACATAAGATTGGGATATTAATGTCATTATTAACATACGATTGGTATACTTATTACACTTTTAACATATGATTGGGATAATTATTACACTGTTAACGTATGATTGGGATACTTATTACACTGTTAACATATGATTGGGATACTTATTACACTGTTAAGAAACGATTGGGATACTTATTACACTTTTAACATATGATTGGGATAATAATTACACTGTTTACAAACAATTGGGATACTTATTACACTGTTAACATATGATTGGGATACTTATTACACTGTTAACAAACGATTGGGATACTTATTACATTGTTAACATATGATTTGGATACTTATTACACTGTTAACATATGATTGGGATACTCATTACACTGTTAACATATGATTGGGATACTTATTACACTGTTAACGAATGATTGGGATACTTATTACACTGTTAACATATGATTGGGATACTTATTACACTGTTAACAAACGATTAGGATACTTATTACACTTTTAACATATGATTGGGATACTTATTAGACTGTTAACAAACGATTGGGATATTTATTACACTGTTTACATATGATTGGGATACTTATTACACTGTTAACAAACGATTGGGATACTTATTACACTGTTAACATATGATTGGGATTGTCATAAGTATCCCAATCATATGTTAACAGTGTAAAAAGTATCACAATCATATGTCAACAGTGTCATACTTTTTACACTGTTAACATACAAATGGGATATTTATTACACGGTTAACATCTGATTGGGATACTTATTACACTGTTAAAATATGATTAGGATAATTATTACATGGTTATCAAATGATTGGGATACTTATTACACTGTTAACAAACGATTGGGATACTTTTTTCACTGTTAAAATATGATAAGGATAATTATTACATGGTTAACAAACGATTGGGATAATTATTACACTGTTAACAAACGATTGGGATGCTTTTTTCACTGTTAAAATATGATAAGGATAATTATTACATGGTTAACAAACGATTGGGATAATTATTACACTGTTAACATATGATTGGGATACCTATTACATTGTTAACAAACGATTGGGATAATTATTACACTGTTAATATATGATTGGGATACGTATTACACTGGCTTATATAATACTGGGACACCTGTACACTGCTTTACACATGAGATTTGGACACTTAAAGGGACTTAGACACGATTTGAGCTCAAATCTTTTAAAATTTATTTTTTTATTTTTAATGTCTATAATAGTCAATATGGATGTGTTTAATGCTTTGTCAAAATTTAAAAGTCAAATATCGAGTTAAAAGCGAGTTACAAAGGTTAGAATTCTTTGTTTTGTAAACAAAGCTCGAGTCCTGTTATTGTTTACATGTGTGTTGTATTGGTATAAGTTTCAATCTAATGTTGCTTTTTTGTTGATAAAATTATTTATGAACACGTTGAATGAGTTTATCTCGTTTCCACAAGTTATTTTGTCAAAGAAATGGTATTTTCTTTACTTTACATTAGTTGTAAACAAATATAAGACTCGAGCTTTGTTTACATAATAACGACTTCTTTGCTCTGTATCTCGCTTGTAACACGACTTCTAACATTCAAATTTGGTAAATCATTCAAAATACACAAGTTAACTATTTTATACATAAAAATCAAAAATAAAATTTTCATCTGAAATCGTGTCAAGGTCCCTTTAAAATAATATCGTTTAATTTTGATTACAGGCAGTGTCTCTGAAGGACCAGCCTCACAACAATTTCTTTTTTTACAACGGTGTGGAGGGTAGTGGCCTCGTGGATAACATCTCATCCACCTGATCTGTTTATCTTTGGTAATCGTGGATAACATTTCATCCACCTGATCTGTTTATCTTTGGTAATCGTGGATAACATGATCTGTTTATCTTTGGTAATCTGTCATTATTGAAGCATCTATTTGTCATTTGTAAAAAAAAAATCAACTAGAAAGTATCTGAGTGTTGTATTATCATTTCTTTGTATGTAAAGAATTCCCCAAAATTTTGAAAGAATTGCAAAATCTAAATTTAACAATATTATCACGAGTCTCAGCGATAAGGACGTCTGGCCAAACGTTTATTTGAGCACGGCCAGCAAAAGAATGGTAACGTTGTCTTTTCGGGGTATGAGAGCTCGAGATGGCTGTCGGAAAATCAGAAGAGAATTTGCCAACGTACTAGTATATCTACAGGGAATTAGACAGCGCTGTATGTGGGGTTAAGCGATCTAAAGAAAATGCTTGTGTTCTGAAAGCCACTCTATTCTGCAGCAGATAATGTTTATATGATGCAACCAAGGAGAAGGGAGCAGGCAGTAAGGAAAAAGATCGCCGATATTTCTCTCAGGGAGCCTTAAACTCACCATGCAAAATGTGTCTTCCTCTCCATAAAACAATTAAAAGTCATAAAATAAAGTCTTGTAAACTCCACACGTCCGCCAGTCTTCTTAATGTTATCAGTTTACATTCCGAATTGATTTATAAACGAACATGTATAATAAATCTTTTCATGAAATACTGAATCATCATTGCCAGTGTTCGGGAGGCGCGTAACAATGGATGAAAACAAATAGAGTGAATGATCCTGGAGATTGATTGGAGTCGATTTCTGGATCGGTTCCCAACCAGTGAGTCAGTGACCGATGTGTGCATGAGGGCATCGCACTTGTTTTACTATTCTGTGTAACAGTATACAGTAACTAACAATTGAGTAAATAGCTTTCAAAGTAGGTCGTGGGCGTGGATGCACAAAACTGTTCGAGTGAGGGTGGTGGTGGTGGGGGGGGGGGGCAGACACCGTGTATTTTGATAAACCGTCGCTTTTTATTAACATCTGTATTAGTAATTGAAGGCCTTTTTGCCTGAAGGTTATCTTTGTTATTCGTTGTATCGACAAATTTCCGTCTACTCTGTAACACAAAGGTCAGGGACGTTTTCTACTCACCGACTCCCTGACATAGCAGGTATTGCTAAGATTTATAACCGTCTAATGTTATTTACATCAGAAAGCGATTGCGTCCTCGTACTTACAATAACAACAGTGCAATATATATGACAGTTTTAATTCTGTAATATTGTAAAAAAACCCTCTAAAATACATTACAAAAAACATAAAAATACAATGAAATAATTGTCTTAAGGCTCTTTATGGTTAATAGAGGCACCGCAAAGCTATAGGGTATAGTTAAGGACATTTATTTAGTTGCAATACAGTTTTGAGCATGCAGTAATTGTAAATCCCACAGTTCGTGTAAAACTCGAGAATAAAAAACACAAAAAACCACGCATTGAAATGTAAATTTTTGGAAATATTTCCTTACTATGCAGAAGTTATTTTCTCAATCTGTATGCTCACTTCTTTTGAATTAATCGATCATTTAATTAACATTTGGTGTCAATAATTGGTGTACATGAATAAGGCAGCAAAACTTGAAGGAATGAGTGAATCTAACAATGCATCATCTGATACTACAGGATGTGAACTTCATACTTCAAATCTAAATCATCTATCCATCTACTGCAGAATACTAGTATATTTTGGGGGTAAGTGGGTATACTAGTATTTTGGGGGACACGTGGGAATTGCAGGGACGACAACTCTGTATACCAAGTGGCACGCCAGACGAACAGGATTAAATCAGCAGTTTGATATTTAATGTTAATACACTAAAGTCAGTCTAGTGGTCTGAAAATTCGAAGCCCTCCGAGGAGCGGATCTACCTAGGAGCGGATCTATCTGACCACCGTTACGGTGGTGGTGGTACGAGTGGTTCTGACCGCGCCCCCGCTGGATCCGCCGATGATGACCACGTGGGAGCGGCGGTCGACGATCAGCAGGATTCCGCCGATTAGCGCGAGGATAGCGGCGATGATGCAGAGGACGAAGGCCCAGGAGAGGTGACTGTTGTTTCTGTCGATCACAAATATCAGAATTCCTAGGACGATCAGGCCCGCTGTAAATAGAAAACAGAATCTATTAAAACGTTACTGTACACAACCAAGCTGTCTGAAAAAAAAAATGTACAACGCAACGCTTCCTTTCCTACGACCAGCTTTTGTTCAGAAAGAAATGTCAAACGTTTTCCTAAGACATAGCTTAAATATAGCTACAGAAAACAACAGTATATAAATAGTGCCTGTTTGTGAGGGTACCAGTTGAAATTGACACCCCAAAAAAACCATTGTCAACCGACGCGAAGCAGAGGTTGACAATGGTTTTCGAGGGGTGTCAATTTCAACTGGTACCCTTATAAACAGGCACTATTTATTTTATTATACTGAATGTCTTAATTTATAGCAAATTTTACTGCTTAGAAAATACGTGAGTTCTACGACCAACCGTACGCGCATAATTTACGCGCATGTAACAATTCGTTCTATCGGCCCGTTGCCAAGTGTGTTGCTAACGCTGAGGGTATGAGAACGGATTGTCAACTGCGTCTAAACCAATCAGATTTCAGTATTTAACATGAAAGTATAATGACTGTTCACACACACTCCTATTTCTTGGAAAAATGGAAGCGAAAATTATCTTAACAATTCAAAATTTGATAAATTGTCGCGGTAGAAACAATTGGAATACAGAATTTTATAAAGGAAAATTACTACTCATAGATTGCACGGCTGTGTCAATAATTTAAACTACTGCGTTAACAAAGATGACACCTTATTATACTAATGCCCTGAGGTGTTTAATGAGTAACTATATCTAGATGTATACTATATCATGGTGTAGCAATAAAATTGAATTGACAAATGGTTATAGTATTCTAGACAGTCGTGAAGAATCAAAGTCGCATATTAATATTGTCTCGCGTTACAAAATTATGTTGTTGTTTGCGAACTGCACAAAACATAAACTAAACAATCGATATATAAGGTTCAATCATACAATGTGAACAGTTATTAAGTAGTGTCTATAATTATCTTAAACACTGCATATTGTCGATTCTGCACTGCAGTATCCGCTTTCCTTCCCCAAGCCGTCTATAAAAGTCCATGTATACATTGGGCGTCTGTCTACACAGTGTACACCGCTACTTAATTGCATAATTTGGTTGTCTTGTTTACGAATAAATGAAGAAAAATATATCTCGCGTGCAAGGGTTTGCGTGTGTAACTAAACCAGTGAAAGCTTAAACTGCAGAGAGAGTTTTGGAATGGTGTCAAGGTGTATTGAATCGTGTTGTAATAATCTAAATCATTGCTGGTGGTACTGAATAAGTGTATATGTTACAGTAATTGCATTCTGACAACAGCTATACGTAATGCATCGCTAATTCCTGGTGCGTGTCTGCGATCAGATATAAAATATGAACAGGATCAAGATATGCGTGGTAGCGTTTTATACCCTGCCCCCTCAAACATTTCTCTTGAATGTCTCACTGGCTTACGCAGCAACAGAACTTGTAACATCTTAGTTCATCACACACGTGTTGGCCCTGCAACCCGCGTTGTACTACAGGCACCTTGCAGATATTTTGCAGGGTTTACAACATTTCATCAAGATCAAGTATAACAAACAACATCAGAGGGCTTCTGATCAAATGATATACCGGCATCTTTTGAATAGTATTTCTGATATTCTACCAACGTACGTTTTTGACTTAGACTTATTTCGTTAAGACTCCTCCAAACAAGCAACTATAACAAAA
>CM035816.1:3058665-3223665 GCA_020458035.1 Magallana ariakensis | reverse complement strand
TTGTCAGTAGTTTGCCTCGTCTTAGAAACTGTTCATACGAAGAGCATGCCCTTGCGTATCGAATTAACTGAGAGACAAAAACACCATATGCAGGCGATGAAGGTATGTTGCTACACAAGTAAGAAAAGTTGACTATAGAAAAATTGAAGTCATCGCGTTTATCATAAAGTTTTGTTGTTAGGTTACCATAAAGTGATATGATTTTAAAATAGTCATTCATTGACAGCTAGGTAGTTCGTTAATGATAAAATTATACCATTAATGGTCAGGATTCAGACAACTAATGCAACTTTATATCATAAGTGGATACTGTATACTGTGCAATCATTAAATTTCGTGGGGGCCAATTTTCGTGCATTGCGGGATTTTTGTTTATTCGGGGGGATGTAATTTCGTGGATGCGTCAGTTTTCAGTTTCAGTATGTGAACTTAATCTTTTATAATTAGTTTTCGTTGAGGTTGTAAATTCGTGGGCGAGGGCTACCCACGAATACTTTGACCGGTAGAAATACACAAGTCGGTATATCGAATAACAATTTATTAACGATCCAGACCTGTCGTTTCTACACGATTTATGCAGCCGGCATGGACAATACAAAGTCCAGTCTCCCAACTGATGATCATTGTGGATAACGACTACTTTATAGGCAAATCATTCATGAGTTAATAAACAGAGTTACTCTTGACATAATAGATAATTAATTGAAAGGATAACTCAATATTTATAATTAATTATATAACAGGTGACACCTTAATGTCCGGCGGCCAAGGTCTAATTAGAACTAATTAGCACTAGAATTCAAGAAACCATATGTCACTCGAAATAAGTATTTTTCACACGGTGACAGTACCCTCTTGTCCCCTGAAACACGTCCTCGTGTTTCCGATAGTTCTTTGCACTCCCGGTAGCACTTCCGGTACATGGATGGGTAGTCGGATAAGCATGGCGAGGATTTCGTGTTTGGAAATGTTGTCCTGGATGACGTTTTGGTCCGGATTGAGGGCGGTATGAAGCTCTTGGTCTCTCGATTGATGCTTTTTGATCTTCTTTCGAATGCATTGATTCAAGTTTGTCTTGTAATGCCTGTAATGCGACTTGGAGCTCTGCTTGTCTTATCCTCGCTTCCGCCAGATCGTCTTTTTGGGCACGGAGTTCTTTACTTTGTTTCTTGATTGTATTGTCTTTTTCTACCATTTGGCGCTCGAGGGTTTTTCGATCTCGTTTCCCTTTATTTCTAAAAAAGTCCGCCTCTGCTTTTCTGGATGTCGCCTTCTCCCTATATTTCTCGATCTCTGTTTGTAACATTTCACAATGGATTTCATTTATATTTACGGTGGCAAATGGCATTTCACATAAAGTATTTCTTTCTCTGCGATCTTTGTTGAACTTTTTGATACATTCTCTATCCCTAGTTCGTTTTCTGTCTGATTTTCTTTTCCCGACTCCTTCTGTCTGTGTTCCAACAGTGCGGATTGTAATAGAAGAGACGGCGTTGATGGCAGATCCGGAGATCCTAGTTCTGCACATCCGCGCATAATGTCCTTTTCTACCGCACTTGAAACATCTAGATGAAATGGCGCTGCAGATGTTCCATCCGTGCCTTAATCCGCAGCGTCCACAAGGTTGTAGAGGGAAGCGCGGCCCGACTGGATGCATCCACGCAGGGCTCAGGAGGAAGAAATCCATGATTTGGGGATATTTCGTTGCTGTGAGAAGGTACTGGGATCCGACTACTACAAAGTATATGTAGCAGCCCCGGGTAACTTTACCCTTAGGAATTCTCCACCAATTATAACCGGTAGAAATACACATGTCGGTATATCGAATAACAATTTATTAACGATCCAGACCTGTCGTTTCTACACGATCTATGCAGCCGGCATGAACAATACAAAGTCCAGTCTCCCAACTGATGATCATTGTGGATAACGACTACTTTTAAGGCAAAACATACATGAGTTAATAAACAGAGTTACTCTTGACATAATAGATAATTAATTGAAAGGATAACTCAATATTTATAATTAATTATATAACAGGTGACACCTTAATGTCCGGCGGCCAAGGTCTAATTAGAACTAATTAGCACTAGAATTCAAGAAACCATATGTCACTCGAAATAAGTATTTTTCACACGGTGACAATACCACGAAAATTGAGCCACCACGAATTCTAATGATTCCACTGTAATTAGAGGTTACTTCACTGCAACAATCCAACGATTTCTCAAACACAGTCGTAAACAAACTCTATTCGCGTTGTTTATCAAAAACCATTTATTGTAAATGAGAAAAGTTTAGTAGAGAAACTTTGCTATCTGCATTATGAAAACCGCCGCCTAAATAAAATTTACGGTAGTCGCTTAGTAGCTTTTATCAAATGACACATCTTATATATATATATATATATATATATATATATATATATATATATATATATATATATATATATATATATATATATATATACACACACTCAACAAAACTTCTAAGTGTTCACCCAGTATAATGTATTTCCTATATGAAAATTATATCAAAATAACGTTTCCTTCGGATTACTTGATATTTGAAACAAACAGCAAATTTAAAGTGAATACGATCTGTTGTGAAAACAATGCAAAGACCAATATTCCAACGGCTCTGGCTGTGTTTGCAGTGTTCATTTTGGCCATGTTAAGTGGTTATCTTTATAAACTATCACCAAACAATAAAATCAATCACAAAATAATGACAATCATATTAAGCATGCGCAGAATAATACCAATTTCATGTTTTGACGTTTCGTCACGGGTAAATGAAACCATTCTGATTGCACACACAAGTACTCTGAAGTTGACATTAAAAAGATGCTTGAATTTCTGATAGACAACATCTATGTAGTTTTTGGAAATCAAGTCTTCCAACAATCTGTTGGAATTCCCATGGGTACCAATTGTGCCCCATTGTTAGCAGACCTATTTTCGTATTCTTATGAAGCAGAATTTATTCAAAAACTTGTATGTGAAAAAAACAAATCACTCGCTGTGGCCTTCAACTCAACATTTAGGTATATAGGTATATAGAGTCAGCGTCATCTGTTTCATATTTGGATATTTTACTGGAAATGGACATTGATAGTAAGCTAACAACAAAACTTTATGATAAACGCGATGACTTCAATTTTTCTATAGTCAACTTTCCTTACTTATGTAGCAATATACCTTCATCACCTGCATATGGTGTTTTTGTCTCTCAACTAATTCGATACGCAAGGGCATGCTCTTCGTATGAACAGTTTCTAAGACGAGGCAAGCTACTGACAAACAAGTTGATAAAACAGGACTATCAACAGTCTCGTTTAAAGTCATCTTTTCGTAAGTTCTATGGTCGATACGACGACCTTGTCAGCAAATACAATCTTCCACTGAGTCGCATGCTGACTGACGTTTTTCATACTAATTGTTAGACCATAATTAATTTCCTAATCGTCTACGGACTTTTGCGGTTTTTATTTTCCCGATTACGACAAAGAGCACACGGCGGACCAGTCAGCAGAGGATGCTCACTCCTCCTAGGCACCTGATCCTACCTCTATCTTGGAGGTCCGTGTTGCTCTGTTTTGAATTTGTATTTCGTTTTATGGATTTTTGAGATGGTTGACGGTTTGTTATTGTCATTTTTTCATACAATCGGTGTTGTTTTATTTTATCTGTTCAATTGATGAGAGGACACATCAGTTACGAAATGCTGTAAATTTCATATCATTTTATTTCATAATTTCAAAATTATTTTATTTATTAAGGTGAACACTTAGAAGATTTGTTGAGTGTGTATATATATATACATATAATTTTTTTTTTCGTTTTTAATGTTTAGAATGGTTAATATGGGTATTTTTAATGCCTTTTCAAAATTTGAAAGTCAAAGATTGAGTTACATGCGAGATATAGAGTTTGAACTTTTCTCCTTTGTAAACAAACCTTGAGTCTTATTATTATTTACATATGTGTTTTATTGGTATAAGTTTGTCAAAGAAATGGTAATTCCTTATTTTACATTATTTGTAAACAAATATAAGACTCGAGCTTTGTTTACATAACAATGATTTCTTACCTCTGTATCTCTCTTATTGCTTGACTTCTAACATTCAAACTTTGGTCAACTATTCAAAATATTAATGCACTAGTAAACCATTTTATAAATAAAAAATAAAAATTTGATCTCAAATCGTGTCTAGGTCTCTTTAAGGTTTTTAGAGCTGGTTAAAGTTTTTGGATGAAAAAGGCATGAATGCTGAATCTGAGCCATATGTCACATTTTTAATAAATATAAGTACTAATTCAAACGCATTTTTTTTTATTGAACTATAATATAAATGAATCGAAGAGGTAGCTTCAGATGCAGAGCCTGATCTCCATTATCAAGGATGCTAAAAAACATCTTAGTTATTATTGGTCCTAACTTTAATAAACTTGCATGGATGGTGTGTCTTATGATACTGATGCACCTGACAGGCACGAATGCTGAATTTGATGTTTAGGTTTCGGATGCTGGAGGGAGGTTAAGGTTTTAAGAGCTGGTTAAAGTTTTTGGAGCACCTGCTATCTGATGATTATATCTTAGTAATTACTGGTCCTAACTTCACCAAACTTGCATGGATGATGCGTCTTATGATACTGATACACCTGGCAGGCTTGAATGCTAAATCTAAGCCATAGGTTTCGGATACTGGATGAGATTTGGTTTTTTGGAACAGGTCACATATTTTATAGATAATATCTTGTATAGTTGATTTAACTATAATATTAATGAACCGCAGAGGTAGCTTCAGATGCAGAGCCTGTTCTCTATTATCAAGGATGCTAAAAAAATATCCTACCTCACTCAAACCTGCTGATAAGGCAAGTAACAACATTGTCTTTGTTTGTAAGGCACATTATATTAATTGCATTTTCAAAGAACTAGGTTTCGATTCTACACATGGTAATCCTACTTACACCCATAGCAGCCTTTCCAAGCAGGAAATACTTCAAAATCATAAATTGGTTCTGAATACCTTTAATATCCCCAATAAACAAAATGAATTTGATTTACCTTATTTGTACTGGATTCCAAAGCTTCACAAAAGTCCTTATAAACAGAGATATATAGCAGGTTTCAGTAAATGTTCTACCAAACCTCTCTCTTTACTCCTTACTAAAATTCTTACAGAAGTTAAGGAGAAGCTTCAAGAGTACTGTACAACAATCTACTCCAGAAGTGGTGTGAATTAGATGTGGATACTAAAAAACTCTAAAGAATTGTTAGAAACTTTAAGGTCACAAAATCTTACCAAAATCAATAGCATCAAACCGTACGATTTTTCAACGCTTTATACAACCATTCCCCACGACAAATTAAAATCTAGACTTTTTGATATCATCGACAGTTGTTTCTTCAATAAAAATGGAAGTCTTAAAAATGCTTACCTTGTCATTGGAAATCTAAAAAACTATTTTGTTAAAAACCATTCTGATTGCACACACAAGTACTCTGAAGTTGACATTAAAAAGATGCTTGAATTTCTGATAGACAACATCTATGTAGTTTTTGGAAATAAATTCTTCCAACAATCTGTTGGAATTCCCATGGGTACCAATTGTGCCCCATTGTTAGCAGACTTATTTTTGTATTCTTATGAAGCAGAATTTATTCAAAAACTTGTACGTGAAATAACAAATCACTCGCTGTGGCCTTCAACTCAACATTTAGGTATATCGACGACGTATTATCAATTAACAATTGTTATTTCCATACTTACGCCCACTCGATATATCCCAGTGAACTTGAAATAAAAGATACCACAGAGTCAACGTCATCTGTTTCATATTTGGATATTTTACTGGAAATGGACATTGATGGTAACCTAACAACAAAACTTTATGATAAACGCGATGACTTCAATTTTTCTATAGTCAACTTTCCTTACTTATGAAGCAATATACCTTCATCACCTGCATATGGTGTTTTTGTCTCTCAACTAATTCGATACGCAAGGGCATGCTCTTCCTATGAACAGTTTCTAAGACGAGGCAAGCTACTGACAAACAAGTTGATAAAACAGGACTATCAACAGTCTCGTTTAAAGTCATCTTTTCGTAAGTTCTATGGTCGATACGACGACCTTGTCAGCAAATACAATCTTCCACTGAGTCGCATGCTGACTGACGTTTTTCATACCAATTGTTAGACCATAATTAATTACCTAATTGTCTACGGACTTTTGCGGTTTTTATTTTCCCGATTACGACAAAGAGCACACGGCGGGTGTGACCGGTCAGCAGGTGATGCTCACTCCTCCATGGCACCTGATCCTACCTCTATCTTGGAGGTCCGTGTTGCTCTGTTTTGAATTTGTATTTCGTTTTATGGATTTTTGAGATGGCTTGCGGTTTCTTATTGTCATTTTTTCATGATATTGTATCACATAATACAATTTAGTATTATATGATATTGTATGATATAATAAGTACTATATCACATGATATTGTATTTTTGAATATGTGAATATGCAAATATATATATTTTGATATGTGAATTTTTATAATAGAATTTATCTCACCCAATGGGAGGTTATGTGTATTTAAAACAAAATATAATTAATATTGAGAAAAATGTGTAATGCCTATATATTACATGTATTGTGACGAAAACGAATATTTCAAATAAAAAAATTTTAGCCTAAAATTCTATGTTTACTAAACACGGGAATTCAACAGCATGCCATTCTTTTACTTTACATCAAAACTGAAATTTTTTTGGTAAGATGCTCTAATATGTAGTCATTACTTTATTTATTTCTCAGATTTAAGGAGGGGATGGACTTAATCGTCATGGGGGCGGAACGTCCTGTTACCCTTTGACGGGGCGGATTTGTTCGGGGGCGCTTTGGCTGCATGTTTTGCACACAGGCAAGATGGCGGGACCGACGACTGACACAAGCCTTGGTCCAGTCATAGATATATTAAAGTACATGCCTGAAACGGTTAGATTTACCATTTTAAGGCTTGGGAAAGATTGTAATGCCGATGACAGTAATTCCTTCATTGACGCTAAGTGTAGTGTTTCAGTCATCAGAGATGAGAGGAAAGTGATGATGGTGAGAAATTTCAACACAGTTTTCAAACGTGGGATCGAGCTTATGAACGAACTTAAAAGTGGAGACATGAACTCTTTCAAAAACATGGAAAAACACTACAAAGATGCGATAATTGTTTTAGCCCAATTTTTAGAAGAAAAGGGTATGACATCATGGTTTTATATTATTGCCTATTTTTTACCTATTCATACATGTGAGTACATACACTGTATTTGTAAATATCAGACAGTATACATGTAAAGTCTGTCCCAGTTATTGCTTCCATCACTTTTTGATGATTTTTAATAAAATGTGAAAGAAGTACGGTTGAAATCGATGAAATGTAAAATATCGAAGATGTCTTCATTGACAAATTATCATTTTTCACTCATAAAAGTTTACAGGAACGAAAACAAATTTCTTATGGAGATTTATATTGGGAAATGTTTACATCTTTTCTCCATTCGGAAGTTTTCGGGACACCTCGCGCAATTTTTCAACATTATCATCCGGGCTTATTAATGGCTGATGCAATGCAAAATCCTCGTAGACTTTCTATTTTGGGATGTGTATTGAAACCTGAAGCGGTAGAGGGGGCGTTTCAAAACAAATAATCTGGACATTTTTCATATAAGTGGATGAACGTAGTTTGAGCACAAAGGTATTTAATATTATTATCGAAATATCAAGCAAAAAGTGGTGGAAGCAAAAACCCGGGACAGACTATAGATATAAACAATGAAAATGGATGTGAATGGATCAACATCAGAATCAGAACTGGAGCTTAATAGTCTGTCCCAAGTTATTGCTTCCATCACTTTTTGATGATTTTTAATAAAAATACACGTACCTGTGACAGAAATACAGTTTATATCGATAAAAGGGAAGATATCCAAGATATCTTCATGGACATTTTTATGACATTATCATTTTTCACTCATAAAAGTTTACAGGAACAAAAAAAAATTTCTTACGGAGATTTATACTGGGAAATGTTTACATCTTTTCACCATTCGAAACTCACTCGGAATACCTTGCACAATTTTTCAACGTTATCATTCGGTTATCATATATTAAAGCCTGAAGCAGTAGAGGGGGCATTTCAAATTAGTGGATGAACATGGTTTGAACACAAAGGTATTTATGCTTAAGCGAAAAGTGGTGGAAGCAAAAACTCGGACCAGAGTGTAGTCGGTTGGACCACATAATGTTGGGGTGGACTTGGGTCAGAGGTCATTTAAACAATACCCATACAGTAGCTACATAATTCGTTTACACTACATAGGACTATGACAATAACACAAGGTATCTTACTCAAGTTATATGGAGTACCCCCTTTTCGTGAATTGCATTCATTTTCTCTTTCAATGGAATGTTTATTACCATTCCCTTCAATAATAATTTTTCTATGTACTCAGCTGCATAAACAACATCCGAACATTGCTTGCAAACCGGAAAAGCCGTTTTACCTCTATGCACTGGTCTCTGGCTCTAGATCTTCAATTTATAGGTCCGGTACCCTTTTTATGGTAATGAAAACCTTGATATTTTGCACAATTTTTGATCTATATCTTAACAAAATATTTCGAAGTAAAATGTTACAATACAAAATAATGAAGCTTTTTCGTGTTGTATCAATATGTTCAAATCATGACTCTGGTAGGGGAAAAAATAGCCAGGTGACTCAGTTCTTTTAGGAATAGATCTGTTGTACAGTAAAGTTGCCAATTCTGTGTTGTCTCCAATTCCTGGCCTCAGGATCATGAAGCAATTTCATACTTAAGTCAAAATTTCAGTCAGTCATAAAATGATTGTTTATCATAGAATGACGATTGAAATTTGTAATTTGACAACTTTGTATCAAGACACTTTTAACTGCATTTCTATTTTTTCAGTGATTTCAAACGAGACATTAAGACAGTTTACAATTTTTGACTTAAGTCTAAGTTTGCTTCATGATCCTGGAGCCAGGTCACTCCTATATATTAAATGACTTAAGTACCGGTACATATTTCCATCAATCTAATTAAAATTAGATGTTAGATCCGCTCGCTTACTCGCTACACAAACATCTAACAACATCCCATGCAGGGTCACGTCAGTGTGACCTTTCAAATATGAATAAACATTTCTGAATTATCCAATCAGATTCGTGTTTCTAAAATCAACTCGGTTGAAGTTTCAAATTGGCGTCCGAAGAAGTGCTTCAGTTATACAACGTTAAAAAGCTTAAAAAAGAACAAGAAGAGATATTGGGGTGCATTTTGGACGACATTTCTGAAGCATTTCCTTCAAACGCCCGCGTTACACCCTTCGAGATCGAGATCCGATCTTGTGAATAATATCAGTCCCATCAGCTGTCTTTTCGTATTGGACAAACGAAAATCCACATATAATACAGGCATCTCCTAAAACACAAGTTTTCCTCGTTGTCATGGGCTGTGCCATTTTTGTTTTTCTTTCGCTTTGAACACCTCGGTCATCTACGTATGTTGATAAAAAAAAAAAGCAGAGGAGTTCTGTGCCCTCAGCCAAAGATTTGGAGTCGTGATTTCATTGGCTAACTGAAAGGTCACACTGACGTGACCCTGCATGGGATGTTGTTAGATGTTTGTGTAGCGAGTAAGCGAGCGGATCTAACATCTAATTTTAATTAGATTGATATTTCCATTAAGGTGTAATATCCCTCTGCTATTAATTTTACCATATATTTAAAGAAAAATGTGTATTGATTTTCATCAAAGTCAATACCAAGAGATTCAAGTGAAACAAAGTTGAAGTGATGAAGCGCTGCTAGATTTCTCAAAATTTGATAATGTGTGTAATCATGGTATGAAGAAAATTAGACATAGTGATTATAAAATCAAACTTTTACCGTCACAGCATAAAATTAAA
This sequence comes from Magallana ariakensis, assembly GCA_020458035.1. Lineage (NCBI taxonomy): Eukaryota > Metazoa > Mollusca > Bivalvia > Ostreida > Ostreidae > Magallana > Magallana ariakensis. The sequence goes on along the minus strand of CM035816.1, from coordinate 3,213,674 downwards.
AATATGACATGTATATTAAAATAATAAATAGTCAATTCATGTTACAAAACATAATGAAGCCCTGCTTTTTAGTTCAGAATAGCACTTTGTTGTTTAGGTTTGTAACAAAAACTGCTTCAATCAGCAAGAGTTATCTTTCTATTTCATAACCTATTGAAGGTTTTACATACAGGTTTTACATCTATAGAGTATATGATAAATTGCTATAGTTTCTAATTTTTCAGAAAAAGTTTTCGGGTGTGTCTTTTAACCCCAAGGAACCCCATGGAACCCCAAGGAACCCCACAAATACCCAAATGAAACAAATTTATAACTCTTGATACCCCTAGGGACTATTTGGTATCCTAGAGATACCCCCTAGGCACCCCATGGGACCCCATGGATACCCAAACGAACCCCAAGGATACCCAAACGAACCCCAAGGAACCCCAAGGATACCCCAAGAAACCCCAAGGATACACTGATAATTCAAATTTTTAAAAATTTATAACTCATGATACCCCAGGGGACTCATTGGTATCCCAGAGACACCCCTGGGTACCCCCATGGAACCCCATGGATACCAAAACGAATCCTATGATGCCCTAATAATGCAAATCTTATAACTCAAGATACCACTGGGGACTGAATGGAACCTAGAATCACCACTAGGTACCCCATGGAACCCCACAAATACCCCAAGGATACAAATTAATAATCTTGATACCAATGGGATTCAATGGAATTCCTAAAGGTTGTCCCTAGGTATCCAAGGGATACCCCAAGGAACCCCAAGGATATCCATAAGAACCCCAAAGATACCCAAATGATAAAAATAACAATTAATACCCTTGGGGGATCATTGGATTCCAAGGGTCATCCCTGAATAACAAAAAAAACCCCAAGGATACCCAAAGATACCCAAAGGTTACCAGTAAGAATCCCAAGGAACCACAAGGATACCCAAATGATAGAAATTAATAACCATTGATACCCCGAGGGTCTTATTGGACTCGAAGGGTCATCCCTTGATACCCCAAGGATACATCAGTGATAGAAATTAACAACCATTGATACCCCAAGGGTCCCTTTGGAATCCAAGGGTCATCCTTTGATTCCCCAAGGAACCCCAAGGATACCCGTAAGAACCCCAAGGAACCCCAAGGATACCCAAATGATAGAAATTAATAATCATTGATACACCAGGCATCTCACCGGAATTGAAGGGCAATTGTAAGATATCACCAAGTTCTCTATTTAAGTTAATCCATCAAAATATTGTGGTAATGAACTTAAAGGTAAAAATATTGATTACCAAGCACATGTATTTAAAAGAAAAGCATAAGAAATTGTTTAATTTTTATCTTTTTTTTTTTTTTTAATTTTATGCATCCATTTGTTAATACAGTGGACCCCGCTTAATATAATAGTTATTTTGTCAGGAAAAATTATTATATTAACCGGACTATAATAATAAGCATACCCAGCTAAATTCAATGTGTACAAGTATGATATGTGCCTATTCACGTCATGTATTATTACTATCTATTTCTAGACAATGTAATGTCCACAATAATTGATGATTTCTTCTAAAACTTTACTTTTAATGCTTCATAAAAGTTAATTTCATGTATAAAGTTTACTATTACTAGCTTGGAAAATTGCAAGATCCACCAATATGCTTCCGATAAGTTGACATGCTTTCATTTTGTTTTCTTCCTGTACGGCATTCCTGAGACAATTCGTTTTTTAAAACTTCTTTCATTAAAAATCAAATAAACCACAAAGTTATGCAGAATTTTCTTATTTTCTTTGATTTATTTAGCCCATTCTTCCTATAAAATAGAGGCATATTAAAAAAAGACTTTGTCACTACTTCACTGCAGTACAAATCGTCAAATGGAACATCATGTACCATCTGCTAAGCCATGTAAAATGTCCCATTTGTTATAAATTTATTTACAAAAACATGAGGCATTCACTTATTCAAACTGTAAAAAACCTCAATAATACAGCGATGTCACTTGTTAGGTGCATAGGTAAAGTACCCAAGCCACGTGCAGTGAGGCGTGACTAATCCTGTCTGGCCAGCACAGTCGGTAAATTTCAAAGTGATTTGGGAAGTCAGAGTGTTTATACAAGCTTCTCATGGGGGCTAGCTCGAGAAAAAGGTGTGAAACTCAATTGACAGGCATGATCTTTCTATTATATTAAGCGGGGTCCACTATTTAAGCTACTATAATAACCGATGTAAAATACAATGATTTATTAAGAAATGGTTTTGTGTTTTGAAAAACTATTATATTAACCGAACTATAATATTAAACAGGTATTATACTAAGCGGGGTCCTCTGTATTAATTTTTTTCATCTCATAATAACTTAAGCTGTTCTCACCCCAATTGTTGCTATGTGAAACAATTTACATTTAGAATAGTTGTATTCATGCATCTTCCTATGTCAATTTGGGTTTCTGATCACTCCAGTATTTGGAGTATTTCAGAAAACCTTGACTTGGGGAGATAAAAAGAATGGGCAATGAAAGAGAAATATGGTGGACAATGCTGATTTTGAGGTACATGTATTCAGCTTTGCTGAGAAACTATAGGCATTCATATAAAAAAAAAAATTCTTACTATGCTTTTAGTTGTTGTTGACAAATGCATAATAATTGCTAATTTTGACTTTTCAAACATGTATAGAGGGTCAATTGAATATTTTATCTTCAAATATTTAATATTTTATTGAATAAAATAACATCATTTGTTAATAATTCTAAGCTTTAATAGATAAAATCTTTAAAACAAATAAACCGCCAAACAAAGAAATATAACACAATAATATCATTCAAACTGACTGTGAAAGAAACTGTGTATACCTGTAATAATCATTTATTTTTTTCATTTCTTTTTAACTTTTTATTATGATTTATTTGTCTAAACACTAGGTCCTCTATATAAGTGCCAAAATAAATTATCAAGATTTTCCATGATTCCATCCCTAGACCCACTGAGCCAAATTAAACCAAACTTGGTAAAATCTTCCTTATATGGAAAGAGGATTCTAAATTATTAGAATAAAGGGAGTAACCTTTTTTAAAATGGAGATAATTATGAAACAGTGAAAATAGGGTGGATGTCTTAAAAAATCTTCTCAAGAACCACCGAACCAAAAATACCAGAAATTGAACCCCCCTCCTATTTCAAATCCCATTGGAGAGGGGGTTCAAAATATTATAGTCGCAATATATTGAACCCCCCTGATGATTTTCATTGCTATTGGATAGGGGGTTTAAAATAATATGGCCGTGATATATTGAACCCCTCTCCTATTTCAAATCCCATTGGAGGTTCAAAATATTATGGTCGCGATATATTGAACCTCCCTCTTTCTTTCAATTTACATTGGAAAGTCTGTTCAAAATATTATGACCGTGATATATTGACCCCCCCCCTTTTATTTCCATGGCTATTGAAGAGGGGGTTCAAAATATCATGGCCATAATATTTTGAACCCACTCTCCAATGGGAATTTGAAATAGGTTGAGGGGGTTCAATATATCGCAGCCATAATATTTTGAACCCCCTCTCCAATAGCAATGAAAATTAGAGGGGTTCAATATATTGCAGCCATTATATATTGAACCCAGGGTTCAATATTTTAGGGGGGGGGGGGTCAATACATCGCAGCGATATTTTGAACCCGGGTTCAATATATTGCAGGGTTCAAAATATTATATGACACCGGGACCCTATGAGTGCAAGTTTAAAGTTTAACATACTAAATATAAAGAGAAAATGTTTAAAAATCTTCTTAAGAACAACATGCAATGCTACAATTAGTGAGATTACTATGCAAATGACCTCAAATAATGTAGATTCTAAATTGTTGAAGCAGTGACCCCCAGATCAATACTGGTACCCCAAATTTCAAATTAAAATTTTTATTAAATAGAACTTGTTAAAAAATACAATTTGTTGGATTATTAGGCAAGCATTCTAAGAATGCGCATATGGGTACTTTTAGATTCTTAATTGTTAAAACCGTAACCCTCAGACCAAAACTGGGTCCCCAAGATGAGCTCAGAGTTTAGCATAGAAAAATATAGGAAAATTGTTTGAAGATCTTCTTCTCAAGAAATACTATGCTATGTTCAGTTACTGTATTAAACTAATTAATAGATGTATTAACATCCTCATATCTTTATATCCTCATATCAAGGTCACAGTGACCTTCTTTCATGTTCATCTGACAGGCACCTAGGTACCTGTTAATTGCAGGTAGACACCCCTTGTATATTTGTGGTAGCTCTTGGACTAACAATACCTTTTACATGTAAACACAATGGCTTCACCAATACTGGTGCAATATATTTAGTAAATACCTGGCATGACACTTACATGTCCTTGTTTATTGGGGATAGACAACCCTTGTGAATTTGGGGTAGCTCCAATGGACTGTTTGTTTTGATTTACACAAGGAATTGAAAGCCAAAAACAGTACCTAGTTTGGACCAAAGCATGCCTAATTAATTTTTAAATAAGTAACGTTTAACAAACATGTACATCTGGAGAATCCCTACAGCCAAATACTTCATCAACACTCTAATTAAAACACAATAGTTTTAGCCCTTTTTCATAAAGATTAAACTTTAATCTATGCCAGGCCTATATGATACTCCCTAATTTATAGAGCCATTAACATGTAAACCATTGATAACAATTAATCTCTCTCTCTCTCTCTCTCTCTCTCTCTCTCTCTCTAACTCTAACTCTCTTTCTCATAACACGAATCAATTCTTTCTTCTAAAATTTAGATAGATACTATATAAGAAAAAAGTTACAAGGACGCAGAATAAAAAGGACTTTAAATATCAGCCTAGAGGTATTAATGTACCTAAAAAGTAATGATGTGCATAAAAAAGGAAAAGAGAATGCAAATTAAGACTTATTGTTAAAAAAATAAGGTTGGAGTGAATAGAAAGGTTTTATACCTCTTGTTTGGGTTAATCAAATTTAATGTATATCTGTCTTTAAGAGGAGAAAGATCAACTGTGTACAAACTGAAATTTTGGATTGGTCTTCTAACCATTCAATATGCTATTTAAAAGAATTATTGTAAGTTTATAATGTCTTGTATCAAACTAAACAGTGAATTACTATTCTGATTATACTCCTTGTTTATTAACCCCAAAATACAAAAATTGAGAATTGAAAAAAATATGTTTTGAGAAATGCATAGCTGAGTTTAGAGGTATCTATGCCTGGGTTTAAGGACACTGGATGGACAACAAAATTAACTATCAGGTCTACAATTCTTAAAAATAATTTGTTAAGCTATAAACCATTATTTGAGCAATATAGTTATTTGATAAAGAAATATTCCAAAGACTTTAAAATTTGAATGTTTCCTATATCTTTATACAGAGTTTTTTTTCTTAAGGTTTCTCCACCCTCAATGTTTTTATGATTTAATCCGTGTAATTTTTGTTTTAATTTCAAGATTAATATGTAAACATTCAAATTCAACTTAAATATTGGTATGTTGCAAATATTTTGTTCATGCTGTAGGAGCTAACACAGGTACACTATCATGGCAATTATAGCGACGACTGCTCTCCATTCCCACATCACAATTTTTTTTACTGATTTTTATATAATGAACCAATTTTTTTAAAAGAAATTAATCACAATCCTTTATTTTATGTATTTTAACATTTTAAGGCCATTTAAACTTCCCAATATGAAAGCTGTCACATTTACAGTACATTTTAATACAATTTTCCAACCATGAATAAGTACAGTTTAGCAACATAAACAGTCTATAACTTTTGAAATAATGGTTCGAACTCACTGAAAATTGGTACATTTGTAATTCATTATATATCCTATCGAAATCTGCAAAGAAATGTTTACCTTGCCAGGTAAAAAATTATGAATTGTAGTCTCTGTCAAGTTTGCCTATGTACGGTTTTATCAGTTTTTCATTGAATTCAGCGATTTCAACTCATACTACTCTCTATAAATTGTTAAACATTAGTGTCGTATCACTTTACATAGCTTAAAATGTGTTAACACTAGTATAAATCAAGAAATATTGGCAAAACCATGCATCACATAACACTAATATTATAACCGATAACGGTAAAATATTCCGGAATGCTCACAATGACGTCATGCAACAATCGAAAGACCTTAAAGGAGATTTATATACTATTAGTCTAAAAATGGCAATGGCCATACAGCCCTCTTAATATGAGTATTATAATAAGTGTCATTGGGGAAACCTTAGGATTGTTACCAACTCATAAATATCATTTGATAACACAATTAACATCAATTACCTTTAACTATAGTACATTATCCTTGGGGTTCATTTGGGTATCCGTGGGGTTCCATGGGGTACCTACATGTAGGGGTGTCGCTGGGATACCAATGATCCCCAGGGGTATCAAGAGTTATAAATTTGTATTATTAGGGTATCCTTGGGGTTCCTTGGAGTTCGTTTGGGATCCGTGGGGTCCCATTGGGTTCATTTGGGTATCCATGGGATACCTAGGGGTGTCTTTGGGATACCAATGATCCTCAGGGGTATAAAGAGTTATAAATATTTATAAATTTGTATTATTAGGGTATCCTTGGGGTTCCTTGGGGTTCGTTTGGGTATCCATGGGGTTCCATGGGGTTCGTTTGGGTATCCGTGGGGTTCCATTAGGGTACCTAGGGGTGTCTCTGGGATACCAATGAGTTCCTAGGGGTATAAAGAGTTATAAATTTGTATTATTAGGGTATCCTTGGGGTTCCTTGGGGTTCCATGGGGTTCCTTGGGGTTCCATGGGGTTCCTTGGGGTTAAAAGACGTGCCGAAGTTTTCTGTTTTTCACTTTGGATAAGATAATAGTAAATGGATCCATATGTTTAAGTACATGTAATGCTAAAAATGTAAACCAGAGCATTTTGTTATAACACAAAAAATGGGGATCAAATGAATGATATCTTCCAGTAATTGGTATAATCTCAATATAGGGATATATTATCTGGGATAACATGTGATATTGTTCTTTTTTTATTATACACCCGCTCTGAAGGAGAAGGGGGTATACTGTTTTACCTTTGTGTGTCTGTCTGTCCGTCTGTCCGTCTAACAAAAATTTCTGTCGCATTTATCTCAGCAACTATTTATCGCAGATGCTTGAAATTTTAACACACTATTTGTTAAGGCATGCCATATCGTGGGATATATTTTAGTACCAATCGGACGTCAACTTCCTGTTAAATGACGACTTTGTTTATTTTTAGCCAACATTTTCAAACAAATTTTCGTCCAAGAATTCTCAGCAACTGTTTATCGCAGATGTTTGAAATTTTTACACAGTATTTGTATAGGCATGCCATATTGTGGGATATATTTTTGTACCAATCGGGGGTCAACTTCCTGTTGAATGACGACTTTGTTTATTTTTAGCCAAATTTTAAACAAATTTTTCTCAAAGATTTCTCAGCAACTATTTATCGCAGATGCTTGAAATTTTTACACAGTATTTGTATAAGCATGCCATATTGTGGGATATATTTTTGTACCAATCGGATGCCAACTTTCTGTTAAATGTCGACTTTGCTTATTTTGCATATTCACATCAGAGCGGGGGTATCACTAGTGAGCATTGGCTCACAGATATCTTGTTTTAATTGTTTTCCCATATATTCTCTCTCAGAATAGAAAACCCTTATTCAATTTTAGACATTTGAAATGTTACAGGTTTCAAATGATGATGACTAAGTCTAGAGTTTGCAATTGCCTTAGTCATGGTTTTCCCAATTATAATTCATTTATCTTTGTGAACAAGCTATTAAGAGAAAAATAAAAAAAAATCCATCTAAAGATTCTCTGGCCTAAAACATCAAGCAAGTATTGTTCATGTACTGTACTAGTATATGTACAAACAATATAGCCTCCTTTGTTGCCTACATGCCTTGATAATCGTGAGTTAACAGAAACAAAGTGAGAATAATTTCTACAGAAGTTATCTCTCTTATCAGAGGGACATTCCACCTTAATTAAAAAAAACCATTTCATCGAAATGACAGTTTAAAATTAAGAACTTTGGCCGTTTGTAGTTATAAAATGGGTCTGGCAAAATCATTTGAATTTTATAAGAAGAAAGACTTTAGTGTAGTAAACACAATGGCATATACCGGTAACTTTGGTACAAATCCTTAAAAATAAAATAGAAATGCAAGCCGCAAACCTTACCTTAAGTAACATGACCTGGAAATGGACAAAATGATTTGAAAATGGGAAAGCCAGGCCTTCTTGAAATACCCATGTAAATATTGCTGCTGGGAATTAATTGTGTAATACGAAATGACTTAAATAGCTCATAGATTATTTTATCAATAGGTTCATGTATACAGTATAAAATAAAAATTGAACAACTTTCCATAACATAAACGAAACAGTCTGACATGACCCAGTTGTTTGTGACTTCACTGTAGTAAAATGAAAACTTGCTGGTAAAAAACATCAGAACTATTCGTTAATGTGAGAATTGTAGTCCATGAACCTCTTGTTTAAACATTTGTTTCTCCACACAAATTCATTGCTTGAGAATTGATGAATAGCTCCATGATTACATCCAATTCAAGCTATTTTTTTAAAAATCTTACTCAATATGAAGACAACAACATGAATTGTTTGTATATGTTTATTTGTAGAGTTACATGAAAAAAGTCTAAACAATGTTTTAAACAAAAAGCAGAATGAAGGAGATGAATCATGCCAAAAAAATGAACTAACAGTAGCTTTAGCAGAGCATTTACTTGGAAGACTTGCACCAAGACAGTCCTATATTATTGATTCCAGAGCTAAAAGAAACGGAAGATGTAGCTGTGGAGAAAAGCATTGCCAAAAAGATCCAACCTATGGAAGCACTGGCATAGGTATTGATAGTGATTGTTCTATCTGACATGGCCATATAAGTATGTGTATAGGGGTAAGAGAGGCATCTTGATCCTAATGTCTCAATCATTTGGTAACATATCCCATATATATTGTTTCAGAGTACATATATTAGTTTGTATCCATCAAGCACACTTTAACAATGTAGGGGAGGGGGCAAGACAAGTGAGCTGTTCTAAAAATTCTAAATTGGGGGGGGGGGTATTGCGGTATCAAGTTCTGAGTTTATTTTGTTCCCACCTTTCACTGAAAGTGGGGGTTGGGATATACATGTATTAATTTTTGTACCCCGCTTTTACTGAAAGGGGGGATATTAATTTGGTCTGTCAGTCTGTCTGACATTCTTTCTGTGTGTAACACTTTCGTTTACAGGTAATATCTTAAAAAACTTTTGGGTTTTTTACAATGAACTTTTATATCAAAACTCCTTTTAGCCTAATTAAAACCCCTAATGATTTTGATGTTCAAAGGTCAAAGTAATAAATTCCTACATTCTTTCTGTGTATAACACATTGTGTTTTTTGCATTGAACTTTGATATTAAAATTCCTTATTGCCTAAAGGAAACCCCTTTTGATTTTGTGGTCAAAAGTTCAAAGTTTAAACCTCTGATAGATCTAAACTTGTTTTGGTATAAAACACTTCCTCTGTAAACATTTCACATTTTCATTTTCTTGTTCGGAATAACAAGAACAATTGTTGCCTTCTTAAAGATATCTAGATACAGTCATTCTGATTTTTGTAGGTCAGGAGGAAGTTTGGCATGGACATGTTGATATAATGTTTTCATCACATGAGGGCATTGAACCAGAGAGTATTGCCTGTGCTGTTAGGCCTCTAGTAACTGATTCTGAAACGAGAGCCGATGGTAAGATACGTAGGTACTAGTTATAATGTTGGCCAATTTAAGTTGGTTCACTACACCTTGAAAGTTTCTCAAATTAGCAGAAAATTGCTTGGTAATGAGAGAGAGCATGATTGATGCATAAGAAGTATATAGGTCAAATACATTGTAGGTGAAAAATATACAATTTCAGATTTATAAAATAGGATTTTGAAAAATTTAACTTGGTAAATATGAACAAAAGCTTAAGTCAGATTTCATTCTGGGATCTGCGGTTTTGAAGCCAGATACTTTAACCACTGAGCTATGAATCTATGATATTCGATCAAAGAGCTCTAGTTTCCTTGTTTAGTTGTTTGAATGGACTAGGTTGTATGGTGACAGGTGGTTTGATGTGGCCAGTGTTACATTGTGGAACAATTTTCCCAAAAATCTTAGATTACTTAGAGAGAAGTTTTATTCGTTTTAAAAAAAATATTGAAAACTTATCTTTCTACCAAGACTTATCCAGACTACTGTAAACGTGTTATATTTGGCGTGTACGATATTTGGCGGAAATAAGTTTTTGAACAAGTTGGCATGGATTTGAATTGGCGCATTCATGAATGTGACTATTCTTGTACATATATGCATGACATTTAGCCATGTACTAGATTTAGCGGAAGCCACATTCCGCCAAAAGCGCTAAATAGAATACACAGCCAAATGTAGTACGTTTACAGTATTCTTAAGGATTTACGCAATTTAAACTTTATTTTATTGAGTACAGAGACTGCACACAGCATTGATTTTTACATGTAAACATAATTAGTGTTATATATGTATGGCACGTTATAAATTTTGTATAAAAAAAAAATGGAGGGACAGAATCAGGGTGACCTAGGTGGTGTTTAGGGCCCATTGGTGACTGCTTAATTATTTTTAATTAATGCATGATAGTTGATTTGCAAAGTAAATAAAAAAATTGTTGAATTTTGTAGATGATGAAGAAATGGAAGATGAGTTTGATGGGTCTCCTGGTGGTAAAACAATAGTCAAACAATCAAATAGGGAGGCAGAAGATCAGTCTGTTGCAGAAACAATTGTATTTTCTTTAATTCAAAGAACTTGCCATCCAGACCTTAAGAATCATTTGGTACCATATATTGTTATTTCTTCTTATGATTTTAGAATACTTATGTATGATGCAGTTAATGATGTTCTCCTTTGTGGTATGCTTCTTCCTATTTTCCAGGATAATTGTCTGCACATTACATCTGTTCTAATTCTCTGGATGACTCTGCATTATAGGATATTTTGCTCAGGAATAGATATTGACCCTAAAAAGATTGAGGAAGTTCAATCTAGGTTTAGGAGTATAGTTGGACAGAAATGGGAGATTTATTCTAAATCATTAAAATCAGGTATAGCAAATTTTCCAGTTGTCAAAAAGAATACATTTCCTTCAAATGAAGACATAATTTTAGGAACAGAACTGTTTTAAGAGTTGGATGGGGCTCAATGTAACATGAACTGAAATGTCTGTTCGTCAGCTTTACAGTTCTCATATAACCATTTTCCAGAGCAATCATTGTATGCATTGAGATAAGCCTCGATAATCATTCGAACTAATCAACTCAGCTCGCCTCCCCTCTAGGATCATTTATTAATAGTGTTAGTTTAATAATGTTAGGTCACTATGATTTAACATATCTAGCCTGGTGCAGCAAAATTAAAATGAAAGTAAACTGTGATTTATTGATGTTAAGCAAAATTAAAATGAAAGTAAACTGTGATTTATTGAGGTTAAGCAAAATTAAAATGAAAGTAAACTGTCATTTATTGAGGTTAAAAAGGCTGGATGGTCATGGCCATTTTTACACGGTATTGATCTCCTTTAGAAAAGATTTGTAATCTTTGCTTCTCTCTGTTTTTTCAAAGAATTCACATTACATTATTGTATACATTGTATACCACAGTATGATTGTGACATTTTGTCATCTACAAAAATTGGTACATATATGCATTGATTATCAATATGAACTTATTATTCAGTTCAAGTTGGGCATTTTGTCAGGTTTGTGTCGTTCTTGCTAATTGTTATGAAATGTAATTTTAAGGTCACCTTGGTCACTCAGGTGACCTATTGCAATTGGTCTTTGTCAGTCGTCCGTTAACAATTTTACATTTTTAACTTCTTAAAAACTACAAGACGAATCGTTACCATATTTGTTATGAAGCATCTCTATGCTAAGAGGAATCAAAATTGTGAGATTCAATTCATGGCTCTACCACCCCTGGGGTGACAAAGGCAGGTCCAAATATACAACCCCCCCTCCCAATTGGTCAAATTTTTGAAAATCTTCTCTTCTTCCACACATGTGGGGAAAAATACTAAATGCATTGTAATGATATCAATGAAGCCCTCTACCAAAGTTGTGAAATTCCAAAATAGTCATATAGTGTTAAATTAATACATATAATAGGTGTGGGTGGGCTGCATATTAAAAAAATTAATAATTTTTTTCAGCTCTTGAATTTTAATGAAAGAAATGATTACATATTTAGAAAAGAGAATGAATGAAGATGACATGTGGTGAGCTGTCTTTCAAAATTAATGATATCATGAAAGCCTTTGGCAAGAGTTTGAGTTGGGGGGTGTAACAGTTAATGGTGTTATCTTCCCTTGCTTGTTCATATTTGATAATTAATCATTGTAAAATAATGTAATTGAGAAGTTAACATATTAAAAGAGTTAAACAAGTTTTTTTTTCAACAAAAACAGATTTTTTAAGTTTTATAATAAAATGTAGTTTAAGTTTTTAATTAACTGTAATTAACTGTTAATACATGTACGTAGTAAAGTAAAAATTGGCTAGCCAAAATACTGAAGTGTGGTATGTGTACAATAATTTTTGATTAAATGTCAGATGGTGTTATTGAATGAATGGTTGATAACTTAACAGGTAAAACATGAAAATTGATATTTAAGCATTGAATTATTATTTTTTAAAAGATGTGGTCTCATAACTGCAACGGTGTGTGCATACAAGTTGAATAACACGCACTAAGAAATTATCAAAATATCTGCCCTATTATACGAGTAATGCGCCATTAACGGAAGAGGGATTGGAACAGCTGAAGTATGCTGACAAAAATAGTGCACATTGCCATAAATTCTAATTACACAATTTTATTTTTCATTCTGTTAACCAGGTATAACATTGGTATGATGATAAATTAATAAATTGGATTAATTTAACTGTTAACAAATATTTAAATCAATGAAATGTTAATCAGCGTAGGAATAATATCGGGTCTTGATCCGGTTTGCAGTCGCAAGAATTTCGAGAAATACTGAAGGATATTGTATTCATACGCACCAGATTTGGTGATTGGGTCTTAAGTGTTATGCGTAAATATCACTTAAGAAAGTGAATGAAATATAACAAAATAACTTATAACAAAAATAAATGTCCAATGGGGGATAGTGTCTGTCTGGCTCCTGGGGATGGGAAGGGGGGATTGTTGTTGTTTTTAATAAAACATATATACCAGCCATCTTAAGTTTATCTATGAAAGCATATAAAAATAAAAGCTATCTTGAAAGTCAACAAATATGGGACAATTATTTTCTATCAATGTCCTTGTTTTAATATTTCAGGTAGGAAGGTGTTACCACATTTTAGATTATATTTTACTCCAAAATAAAGTTTAAGTGCATGCATGAGAATTCTAAAAAATCCTGTTTATGGGCTATAGTACTCAGGTGATCGTTAAGGTATCCCACTCCTCAATGTTGTTGTATCAAGATTTTCTTGAGAAGTATATCATTGAAATCTGTAAACAAAACATACTTAAAAAATACAAAGATAATGGGGGGTCAGTATTCATCCCTCTGCGTTATGGCCCATTTAATTTGACCTTTTTACACCTAAAATGCAATTTCAGCCTGATTAGGACTTGTCAGTATTTTTGATTTAAGAAAACTTATTTCTTCAAATATTGTTTTTGATTATGCACAATGGTCACACTGAATACATGGATTACGAAAAACAATGGTACGAAGCTGCATAATTTTTTGTGTGATCTTTTTGCACTTAAAATAGAGAATTTCTATAATAGTTACAATTTGATTTAATATAAAAACTTTTTGAATATCAAGAATTTTATAAGATTAATCCAGTTTGCCTAGATATGTATTCTGTGTCATTTTGACATAATAAAACATGGGGGTCAGTGATGTCAAAATTTAGATATAGGGCTTCAAAGGTAAAATTCTCGAAAAAAAATGGCTTAAAAAATCAAACATTTTCTGGATATTTGCATGATTTTATGCTAAACGCCTATCACACTCTCAAGATTTAATTTTTAACATGCCACACAGAACCTATAGAATATGTTACAAATCTATCAAATGTTAAAAATGTGAATTATGAATAAAGTATAATAAAAAGAAGAGTGTATTGAAAATTTATAAAATTGCTTGTTTTTGTCATTTTCGCCTTTAAAAAACCTTCCGCAAGAAAAATAGTTCCCCAAAAAACTTGTTTGTTTCTTGAATTCAAATGGATTTTCTTTATGAATGTTGTGTAAATATGAAATAATAATCTATCTGTGATGATTAAATAAATAAAATCATATTCATTTTAATTATAATGATCATGTGCGCAATGAAATCAAAACGTAAGGAGTGAGATAACTTTACGGGGCTGGTGATGGTGTTTAAAAGACTATCCGAGGCAATTAAAGAGACGATATTAGTAGTAAATTGCATGAAGAATTTAATGGTACTAATTGTTTTCACAGAATTTGCATATAAATAAGGTTTATCCGTCCAAAACTAGTGCATGTTTTACTGCGCAATAAATATACATTTTTCTCAATGGGTGGCACTGTAGCTCCCAGGTCGTCCATCCGATTTTTTAGACCGGGAGCTACAGACCTGCAGCTAACATATCTTATTTTTACAAACGTCAACTCTTATTTTCCAGCAGCAAGTATTTTCTGCAGCAACTACGAATTGATCGCTGTTAAAAAAATGTTCAATGAATTGTAAAACTACAAGTAAACGAAAACAATTCACCGGGGTATTACCTTTATTTTCATTATATACTGTACTTTTTACAAAACTCAAGATCATTATTTTTTGTCTTCCGATTATTTTACAAATTACATTACAAATTGTAAACTTCGAAAGTTGCTTCTTCAATAATTTATTTACTAAATATTTTTAAATGAATGGTCTAACAGGTAAAAGTTCACTCCAAAAAACAAAACAAAACAAAACAAAACAAAAAAAAAAAAAAAAAAACACACGCATAACGCAAGTCATCATGCACGAAAGCACGCTCATACGAAAGCGCATACATCCAGAGATATATAATAGCACCAAAATAAAGATTTTGTAACGCGTCCGAAATATTTTGATAAAATCGTTGATGCTTTACGTTTTGTTTTTAATTGATTTTTTTGTATTTTTGATTTGTTTATCTGTACTGACTACTGTGAATTTTATTGTCCCTTTCGTTTTCGTTTTCAAAGCTCACAAGAAAAAGTGTTCATTTTATCGATGCTACCAAACATTTTGACATCTTATCCACGATGGATTATCATTCGTTTTGGTTTCATTTCATCGTATGAATGTGACCTGGGACAATCAAAGTCGAGATCAAAACGAATCTTTAAAATAAAAGACAAAGCAACAATCTGTAAATGTACACAACAAAATTTAATGTGAATTTCATATTGTAACTTCTTAAAAAAAAAACTTCAAAAAAAAAAAAAAAAATAGGAAACATTATCATGCCTTTTTAACAAAAATGTAGATTAAACACGTCCAAAGGTTCCGATACCCAGTCTTTAATTGAAATGTAAAACACATGCTAAAAACGAATTGAGTCGGATATGTAACTGGTGCATTTTCGCAAGGGAAGTCTCATATTCGAAATGGTGAACATGTGGCTATATTCTACTGATATTCCAATGTAATTAACTTTAGAAGTGATGTCGTTGTAAACTGTTACATTCCATTGGTCCAACTCCGCTAGTTCTTCGGAATACTACAAAAAGACAAAAAAATTGAATATTGAAATTAAAACAATCAAATAATTTATTCTAAATTCCAAGTGAGCATGTATCTCACTATTTCCTTTTCATTGTGTTTACTATGTCAAAACAAGATATGTGTAACGGAAAATGTAAACGTACACTATGAATCAAAACTTACGTTATTAAATACAAGTTTTTTCCAAACCTTTTTACCATTTCTGTACCAGACAGTGCTTACCCATCGGATAGTTGTATTTTTGCTGTCCCAGAAGTTAACATTGACGTTTGATGCCTTATCAATACTGAAGGACAAACTTGCAAGGTTTGTAAATCTTTCCGTTAAAAATATACTGATGGATGCTACACCAGATTTTGCGTCTGGAAATGAAAGCCCCTTGGAAGAAACCAGTGCGTCGTAAATCGAACCATGGAATATAACGTTGGGTGATATTTTAATGTCCGCGTCCGCTTGACAAACTACAAAAAGGAAATATATTTGGATGAGATTGTATACATGTAAAAAGAACCTAAAAAAACCCTCATTTACAACATGTATATGTATAGTGATGATACACCAACGCACAACAACGAACATTGCATTGACTTAAATCTAAACATATAACTAGCAATAATAAACAAGAGGCCAAAAGGCCTTAACGGTCACCTGAGTAGCAAAACCCATACACAAACTTGTCAAGGAGTCTCATATATGCATTTAGTTAAGTTTTATTCTGGAATAGAAAAATTTTTAATTTGTAATGACGACCACCTCCCTGCCTGAAATCTTTCAAAAAGGACTATTAAACCTATAATTTTAACGAAAAACTTAAAAGATCATAAAAGAGTGCATGACCTGATATTGAAAAGGTGCAAGACTCTGATAGAAAATAATTTAATAATAATAACAAGGTGGCTATTATTCATGTTTTATCTAAAACAACCTCCCATCCCCAATCCCCCCGGGGCAGACAGAAACTCTCCCTATGGGCATTTAAACAAACGAAAAAAAACCCAGCTTTATCGATAAAAGCCATCATGAGTTACTCACTTCTCCTGTTCCAGTTTTTTAATATTCAACATTCGTTGAGAATCACCATCTGGCATATATACCAAAATCATTTTACCTTTATATATCAGTGATTTTAGTTAGACAATTATTACTTTACTATTAACAAGTCTATTTGTTTATGTTGAAAGTTCAAAAATTGTTTTTGTTTCAAACGATAAAAAGCCTTGCATAACTCTCTTCTTTATAATTACATTATATTCAACGATTAATTACCACATTTGTCATATGAACAAGCAAAGGAAGATAACTCCATTAGGAAGAAGCAAGGGAAAACAAGATGTAATAATAATCGGGGCGATTATAAAGTCCCCCAAACGAACGAGGCTATCATATAGAGTAGGAATGACCCACAAAGTTTCATGTGGTTCCCAGGGGTCCTTAACTATATATCAGGTGAACTAACATAAACAAGGAACAAGAATATATATGGTTTAGGGGTGGGGATATTAACCGTTTTCAAGATATTCAGGCACTACCTGTTTGAGAGGGGTCAGGACCACCCCAAGGGCCCATGACCTACATACCATATGATGCCCCTTGACACAAGGAACAAGAATATATATGGTTTAGGGGTGGGGATCTCAACCGTTTTCAAGTTATTTGTGCACTTCCTGTTTGAGGGGGTCAGGACCATCCCCGGGGCCCATGACCTACATACATATGATGCCCCTTGACACAATGAACAAGAATATATATGGTTTAGGGGTGGGGATATTAACCGTTTTCAAGATATTCGGGCACTACCTGTTTGAGGGGGGTCAGGACCATCCCTGGGGCCCATGACCTACATACCATATGATGCCCCTTGACACAAGGAACAAGAATATATATGGTTTAGGGGTGGGGATATTAACCGTTTTCAAGATATTTGGGCTCTTCCTGTTTGAGAGGGGTCAGGAACCACCCCTGAGGCCCATGACCTACATACCATTTGATGGCCCTTAACACAAGGAACAAGAATATATATGGTTTAGGGGTGGGGATTTTAACCGTTTTCAAGATATTTGGGCCCTTCCTGTGCCATATTGGCCCCACCCTAGTGCCTAAACACCTGTCCCAGGGGTCATAAATTTCACAATTTAGGTAGAAGACTTCATGTACATCATATCCAGGCCTTTAGTTTTTCACAAATATATATATGGGAGTATAGAAGAAGATTTTCTAAGATTTAATACATTTTTAATATATGGCCATATTGGCCCCACCCTTGAGCCCGAACCCCTGACCCAGGGACCATAAATTTCACAATTTTGGTAGAGGGCTTTATGGACATCATATCCATGCATATAGTTTTAAAGAAATATCTATTGGAGTAGAGAAGAAGATTTTCTAAGATTTAATACATTTTTACTATATGGCCATATTGGCCCCACCCTAGAGCCTGAACCCCTGACCCAGAGACCATAAATTTCACAATTTTGGTAGAGGGCTTCTTGGACATCATAACCATGCATTTAGTTTTTAACAAATATATATGGGAGTATAGAAGAAGATTTTCTAAGATTTAATACTTTTTTACTATATGACCATATTGGCCCCACCCTAGAACCTGAACCCCTGACCCAGGGGCCATGAATTTCACAATTTGGTAGAGGGCTTCATGGACATCATATCCATGCATTTAGTTTTTAACAAATATCTATGGGAGTAGAGAAGAAGATTTTCTAAGATTTAATACATTTTTACTATATGGCCATATTGGCCCCACCCTAGAGCCTGAACCCCTGACCCAGGGGCCATGAATTTCACAATTTTGGTAGAGGGCTTCATGGACATCATAACCATGTAATCAGTTTTTTCCTCACATGTGTGGGAGTAGAGAAGAAGATTTTTGAAAAGTTTGCTGTTTTTTGCATGTGGTCCCACCTGTGGCACCCTGGTGGTGATAGAGCCACCAGTTTCACAATTTACATTCCTCTTACCATAAAGATGCTTCACCCCAAAAATGGGAACAAATGGTCTTGTAGTTTTTAAGAAGTTAAAAATGTAAATTGTTAACGCACGACGCACGACGAAAACAGATAGCAATAGGTCACCTGGGTTTACTCAGGTGACATAAAAAGGAATAAACAATCATAATCATAATTCAGGCTTTTGTAAACTAAAGGAACTTTCTTTGACTTACCTGAATAGCTTAGTGGTTAACGCGCTTGCTGAGCGCTTTTAGTCAAAAGAGTTATGAAGTACTAAAAGAGTTCAACGACTTTCGCAAAATTATAAAAAAAAGATACACAGTCAAATAAAACTTAAATTGAATAAAAGGTCAGTTTTACCAATTTCACAAGCATATCCTTGGAAACCAATATTACATTTCAAACATATCCCCGTGCCGGGATAACATGTTTCACAGTTTGAAGGACATGGTTTTGAGCATTGAGAAACTTCTGCGACAGGACTGGGACAACCTGAATAAATAATATAATAATATTATTATATTATTGATAATAATACATATGTCTGACTTAGCATATATACTCAATGTTTCATGAATCTTTGTGAAATTGAATTGTAATTTTAATTGATATATTACCATAAACCTGTACTTCACACAAGTCTGCGTGAGCGTGAGGGGAATAACCAACCGGATAAGTGATTCCTGGTATACGTTCATTATAGTAGATGACGTATTGTCCAGAGTGCGGACAGTAGATAGACATGTGATCAGGGATGGTGTGTATTGTGTACTTTGACTCGTGGAAACAACGAACACCCTCAAGTCGATCGGTAGTGTTCGAAATGTACAGTGAAAATCCCAGAGGATAGGACGTAAATCCGTTAGTGTAACCTTTAAAACAATTCATCATTAAACATTAAAATTTGTTATTTTTATAGGTATAAAGCAAGTAAGGCATGCTTTAAAAAGAAATAAATGTGTAGAATATAAAAGAAACCATTGTAAATAGTGAATAAATCATTTGATTGTAATTCTATTATTATTCATTGAATTAATTTTTTACACGTAAATTTGTATGTAGGCGAGGTTTATTAAGTTTTAATTACCCCATTTTAAATTTTCTGTGCGAAAATATAAAATAACGTGATCAATTCTGTAAATTTTCCCCAAGTTGACCCTCCATATTACACTAGGTTGATTTAGACCACTTATTGCACATTGTCCGTCCTGGTTATTGCGTGACGTAAAATGACCGTCAACGGCCTTGTCACTCGTCCCAAGAGAGGAAAACGTCGATGACTGCCAGGTTTGTTTCATGTAACTCAAATTTTCGAGATCTGCAATCTCAACAAAATCATTTTATCATCATCAGAAAAAATAAGCAAATGAGGCCAGGCTATTATATAAATAGTGCCTGTTTGGGAGTTAACACCCCGAGAAAACCATTGTCAACCGACGCTAAGCGGAGGTTGACAATGGTTTTCTCGGGGTGTCAATTTCAACTGGTACCCTCCCAAACAGGCACTATTTATTTTATTATACTGAATGTCATAATTTTATAGCAAATTTTAGTGCTTTTATATAGAAAAGACGTGAGTTCTATGGCGAACTGTACGCGCATAATTAACGCGCATGTTACAATTCGTTCTATCGGCCCGTTGCCAAGTGTGTTGTTAACGCCGAGGGTATGAGAACGGATTGTCAACTGCGTCTTAACCAATCAGATTTCAGTATTTAACATGAAAGTATAGTAACAAACATTATATATTTACATCTACCGTATGATTCTATTTCTTACGGGAACTTAAAGTTAATTCATAGCTCTATAGAAACAGCCATACTGAAATCTACACGCCTCGTTTATCAATTGGTTGCAAGCAACAGCGACTTAAAAAAAATCACGAAATTATCATGATACTGTCAGACTAAAATTCCCATAGGAGACGATTTGGCTGTTTCCTTTGCTACCGTAGTGATGTTCATTGTATTAAATTAGTGAATTTTACTTACTTTTTACAAGTAATTTGTTAAAACAAAGATGTAAATATAAACAATAAAATGCGTTTTTTGATGATTCATGCGGGTAATAAAGGTAGCGATTATTGCAGCATTTTTTTTTACATAACCCGTTAAAGCGGGTTATGTTTAACGGGTTATGAACATTGCCAACTATATTTGCATGAAGTGTATAAGTGGTCAGTAGTTTTAGTATTATTTGCGCTCTATATACAGAAATTACTGAAATAACAAATAAAACGTGACATTTAAAGGAGAAACTTACAATTTTTGCACATAGCAGAACATGGAATCGTACACTTTGGGTCGGCGTTACCATACTCGGGTATAGGACAACCTTTAAATGAAGCTTGATATTATACAAAATAATAGTTATATAGTAATAATGAATGAAATGTGGAAAGAAGATGTGTTTGTAATTCATATTAGATATCATGTACCATAGACTTCTACTTCACATAAATCAGTATAGGCGAATCTACTGTAATCAATTTGGTAATTAATCCCTGGAAGTCTTTCATTGAAATAGATGACGTATCGACCAGTCACCGAGCAGGTGATGTCCACCTTGGAAGGTATCGTGTACTTGGTGTAACCTTTTTCTCGATAACAAACGACACCATCTTTGTGATCGGTGGTGTTCGATACGACGATAAAAAACCCGAGAAAGGTTCTTGTGAATCCATTATTGATATCTAAAAAAAGTAAAGGTCTTTGGGCCATCATTAAAAATATCTATGTTTCCCCTAACCCGACCCTAAATTTTGAAGTTGGATAGGTAGGTAGGTAAATAATTTTTTTTTTCTGCCAGGGCATAATATAAAATACATTATAGATTAAAAATGAAAACAATGAATCAATTCTTTAATTAATTACAAAACTAAATAAATATGACCAGTTGTAAAACAAATTTTTATACTTGTCCTGATGAAATGTAAAACAAATTTAATATCGAATTCACAATTTGATATTGTTCATCTTTTAAAATTTAAACATGTTTGATTCAATGACTAGATGTGCATGAATACATTCATTATCATTTGTATGTTGATGTACATATAAACCTATATTTAAATATCATTTTAATGATCATAATGTACCTACTTCAAAGTATCAATTAATTTTTCAAAATTTGGTTAATAAAATGTCTAAAACTATATTAAAACAATAATATTTGATAAACTTAAGGTAATGTAATAAATGTAAATATTTGTGAAGTCATATTTAATGATTCTACAATAGAAAGGTTACACAAAATCACTACACTTGCAGAGAATGTCCTTCTTTGACAAGGAAATTTTAACCTAATGAAACATAATGCTAGGGACAAAAACAATATTTAGATACGAAAGAATTTTGTAAATTTACCCAATTTCACGTTAATTATAGTCATAACCAAAACCAACTCTTTTGTTTCTGTTGATTTGAAATTTGACGAAGTTAAGAGAACTGTTTAAATTTTTCAAAACATAAAGAGTCTTTCATTTCACAGGTACCAACCTAATTTTTGGGAGAATTATTTCTCCCTAACAGAAAAGTAGAAAGAAGTTTGACATCAGGGAGACTGTCAATATTTGATACAGCATAACCTACAGGAATAATGATATACACAGATTCAACCTTAATTGAAATTGGATTAAAATTTAAGCAAGTTAATAAAAAATAAAACAGCTTCTAAAAGTTTTAAAAACTTATCCAATCTATTAAATTTAATTTATTTGATGTATTCATACATTTTATAGATGACATGTTTTGTAATTGTGTTTGCTAAATGACAAATAAAATCAGTCTCTGTACTTCTGTGTATTTTGGAGGTATTAGTCCAACCTTTAGACCCAATTACAACCGTTGTGTAGAGGATCATTTTAATTGATAACTGATAACTGTTGGCAGATGGTTTTATGATTATTTTAGCATTAATTTGGCAGAGTTATTAACTAATTACAAGTTACCAACTAATTTTAATATCAACACTAAAAGTAATAAACATCGGTTGTAATTTTCAATGCACAGTTGGCTGCATGTTGCATCACTCGTATTTATACCCATAAAAGATAAGACAATCAATTAATCACAACAGTGGTTAACTGAGGTTGTGGAAACGTCTTTTGAATTAAATGATTTTCATTTTAATGTCTCTGGGGTTAATTTACGTGATCATGAACTCAGAATACAGGGCGACTTCAACTTCTCTTTCGGAGGAAATTCCGGCGAAGTTACCGATCATAAAGCGAGTATTTCGCTCATGATGATGATCGAGGCTATCAAAATGATTGTAAAACGAAAAAAATGTGGGTCTTCTAAAAAGGAATTTAGGTAAAATTGGGTTTCTTTAAAAAAAAAAAACAGTCTTTTCAATGTGGTGAAAAAAACAATTCAGTCGGCGGGATTTAATTGGGTCGGTCGCGTTAGGGGAAACATAGATATTTTTAATTTTGGCCTTGACGATTTATTTTGCTAATATAGTGTAGAGCGTGCAACCATTTTCCATCTTCTGTTTAAAGATTGAGAAAAAAAAACCCGGTATATATATATATATATATATATATATATATATATATATATATATATATATATATATATATATATAATCTCTCATGATTTGCGATGGTACATGATTTTTATCCAACGAATTGTGTGTTTTCTATCCCCAAGCTTTGGCGAGGGGATAGAAAACGCACAACGGTTGGATAAAAATCATATAACATCGCAAATCATGAATGATTCTTTTTATCACATGTTTTACCACGTATTTTGTTAATCTCAATTTTTTCCTGTAAAAGTTGTAATTGTGAGCCGCACAACACATTAACTACAAGACGTCAACAACTTTACGCATGAAAAAGAAGTTCCTTGAAGTTTAACAATCAAACATTTCATATTGAACAAATTTTAATAAACTCATGACAAATAAAGTAACAACTTTAACTGTTTCACATTTACATCTCAACACCCCTCAACTGAATACTATTTACTTTTTCATTCTACGTCAATCAACCGCCTTAACCTACGTAATGTTTAATTATGACGTCACGTGGCGTAAGAACACACAGTGGAATATCAAAAATTTATCACATGAGTTATATCCACCGTATTTAATGAGATAAACATGTGATAAAAAAGAATAAAGTGTGTTAATTGATCAGGTCAGTTTAAATGTTTAATATAGAATTATCAAATTGCAACTTATAAATAAGCAATGATTCAAGGTTATAATTAAGCTTTGTTAAAATAATATATGAATAAACTATTAAAATATTACTTCTATCCGGTAGTTTTTGAAAAACAATCGTCACCTCATCCTATATATTGAAAAAATATTACTCTTTTATTATTGTCTTATAGCTTACTCAACACCCTATTGATAAGGATTACGTTAAATTACATAAAAAAAGATTGTTCCTCACCCCATTTCAGATTATCCGTTCTGTAATAAACCGCAATGCGTTCAATTCGTCGAAGTTTTTGTAAATCCACCCACCACATTGCGAATACTTTGTTGTCCTGGGTTGATGTACACTGATCCCCTCGATAATCTAGGTTACTCTTTTTACCATCGACAACTCTGAAACTTGGTTGTCCATCAGAAAATGTATGTAGCTGATAAGTTGGACGATGCAATGCAACATTGACTGTGACCAGAAAATAAAACAAATAAATTATGATGATAAATTTATAGTCATCAATCACATTTATAATATTTTATTGATGCAAAAAACACGATAATTAATTCTAGAATGTTATTTCAGTCTACATTTATTTTCTGGTACGATTTATTACTATGCCGACTGATATATATCATACTATTCCTATATGGTTTCTAATTATGAAGGACTTGATAGCATGTGAGATTATCCAACATTATGAACTAGCTTCTAAGAAACAATGCAAACAAAACAAACATCATTTTCTTCTATCACAAGAGAATTCAAACTTAAACAGAAATAATTCGGCAAGTAATTCTTCATAATTTGGTTGTTTGTTTTTTTTTTCTGGCGATTTAAAAAATTAAAGAAATTAAGCAATTACAAAAGTTTAGAACTTATTTTATTGTCCAGAGAAAACAAAATTGAAAATACGATGTAGCTTACTTCGCTCATATTTTTCACAAAAAGTCCCTTCGAAACCCGGATGACAACCTCCAAGGCATTTTCCATTTAAGTAGTCACAATGTGTGCAGTTACCGCGGCATGGTAAATTACAATTGGAACCATAGAATCCAAGAGGACAGCCTTGTTAAAAGAAAATATATTGTTGAATTTAAAAAAAAGGACAACCCCAAAATAAATTCGATCCTCTGGTGTTGCATTACCAAGTACAAAGTTTTAAAAAAATTGTGATTTTAACATGATAAACATCACTAAAATACTCCTTAAGTAGCTCTTTTGTCTGAAAACCAAATAAATACATTGCGAAATCGTGCAATATAATTTCTATTCTAAATGCAACAAGAGGCCCAGGGGCCAAGCCGATCACCTGAGCAACACTAGCCATTACTTAATGAGCATAATAGTATCAAATTCAAAATATCTTGACAATTAAGTACAGTAGACCTAACCAAAGGGGTAAAAAAATCTGCCAATTTTTATCAATATATTACCAACCCCTTTTGTTGTTTTACATTTTTCTTTTTTGGAAATCACCCCCCCCTCCTTTTGTGGTACAACTTTTCTTAAGGGAATCATGATCAAAATTCAATCTGCACATTATGTGCTTTGCAAAGTCTCAGCTGTTTTGGCTGAATGCTTTTCCCCCCAAAAATCTTTTAAAGCTTTTTCTCTATATATGTAAAATTTAACACCCCCATTGCTGTCCCACCATACCCCGGGGATCATGATTTGAACAAACTTCAATCTACACTACCCGAGGATGCTTCCACATAAATTTGAGCTTTTCTAGCCCATGATTTTGAGAAGTTTTTTAAAAAAGATTTTCTTAATACATTCCAATGTAAAAATTCATCCCCATTATGTACCACCCTACCCCCAGGGACCATGGTTTGAATAAACTTGAATCTACACCTACTGAATATGCTTCTACACAAATTAAGCATTTCTTGCCTTATAGTTTTTGGGAAGAAGATTTCTTTTGTTTAAAAAATTGCAAAATATTTTATGTAAAACTTGATCCCCAATTGTGACCCCACCCTACCCCTGGGGACTAGAATTGAACAAAATTGAATCTACTATGCTCGAGGATGTTTCTACACAAATTTGAGCTTTTCTTGCAAAATAGGTTTTAAGAAAAGGGTTTTAAAAGACTTTCTCTATACATTCCTATGTAAAATTTGATCCGCCAATTGTGGCCCCACCCTATACCGGGGGCAATAACTTGAACAAATTCGAATCTACACTTCCTCAATATGCTTCTACACAAATTTGAACTTTCCTGGCTTGATAGTTTTTAAGAAGATTAAAAAAAAATTCTCGATATATTCCTATGTAAATTTGATTCCCATCATGGCCCAATCTTATCCCGAGGACTATGATTTGTACAAACTTGAATCTACACTACCCGAGGATGCTTCCACACAAATTTTAGCTTTTCTGGACAAATTGTTTTTGAGAAGAAGATTTTTGAAAAATACCACAAAAAAAAAAAATTCAATAATTCTAAATAATGTTCTTTTTAAAAAGAGAGTAGTCCTTCATTTGAACAACCTTGAATCGTCTTCACCCGGCGATGCTTTGTGCCAAGTTTGGTTGAAATCGGCCAAGTGGTTCTGGAGAAGATTAACATGTGCAAAGTTTACAACGACAACAACGACGACAACGACAACGCCAACGACAGACAGCGGACAATTCTCGATCAGAAAAGCTCACTTGAGCTCATTGTTTTTTAAATTTAATGTTTACCATAAACTTCCACTTCACAAAGTTAACAACGACGACAACGACAACGCCAACGACAGACAGCGGACAATTCTCGATCAGAAAAGCTCACTTGAGCTCATTGTTTTTTAAATTTAATGTTTACCATAAACTTCCACTTCACAAAGTTTTACTACAGCTTTTTCAGAATAGCCCGCTTTTTCTGACAGATTTCCTTCCCTGGTGTTGTAGTAGATTACGTAACGGCCTTGAACTTCACAATTCAAGGTTATGGTTGAGGGAATGGTCGATACATTATAAGTTGTATCGTGGAAACACAGGATTCCATCTTCTTTGATCGTCGTATTTGATACGTACACGGAGAAACCCAGGAGTGCGCTGACTTCGAATGTGTAAGCTGTTTATATATAAAAGAAAAATAATAAAATGAAGCACTGTGTACATGTTGCTATTACAAACATGCCAACACCTAATGTGAAAAATAAATCCGCATTATTGATTTTTTGTACCTAAGCATGATATTAAAGTTCACATTATTTACATGATAGATAACACTTGATACGTAATAAAAAATAACATAAGGAAGGTATATTTAAAATCCTTTATTATCGTGTGAAAAAATATATATTTCGTATCGATATGATATGTAAGGAAGTCTGCTTTTGAGCTATGCACTTCGACATTGTAGAGATAATGCAGTTAACGTTATACATGCAATAATTGTACCTTTTCTAAGCATCATTCATCTATTATCATAAATACGCAATTTAAACTTTTCTCCCACCATGATTTATTTGTACAATATGTATCTAAATAGAACGGGTGAAATGTTAAGCATCTTAGAATTTACGCGCCTATAAAACCAAACCTATATAGTCAGCAAAATGGATAAATTTGTTGCCAGAGTGGATACCATACATACATGTGAAGATAACTTACCAAAAATCTCCCCATTCCAATCATGATGATGTATAACTATCTTACTAATACTATGCGATGCCTCTAAATCAACCAGCCACGTGATATCTGTTGATTGATAAGACCTCGGACATTGATCATCGATATTGCTTAACGAGAGATTTGTGAACAGACCGTCGACAGCTTTCCCGGATGAAATAAAATCCTGTTTCTGCCAGGTTGGTTTGTTTAAAGCTAGGTTATCTTTAAAAAGGAAAAAAAAAATATTTCTTTTCCTTCTGAGAAAATCACTTTAAGTAAAAATGTGAAGCAGCGTGTATATATATTAACAAAAATGCACATTTTTTCGTTTTTTTCTTCAAAATCTTACTATTCTTTTAAACGTATTTAAAATAATCAGTAAAATACATGTAATTCAAATTTGAAACAGTGGACCAATAATAAATAATTATGCCAGTTAAAGTCCAGGCAAATTGGGTAGTTAGAAATAAAAAAAACCCAGCATACAACAAATGCTTGTCAACCATATGAAAGAAGTCTTATTCAGATAATTTGAATTAATTAAAAAAATTCACTTACACGCGTCCAAGTAAAACAACAGATGAGCTATCAAAATCAGGAAGACACTGAGGTTCACCATCATCACTCTATTTTGGTCCTTCTTACCAGATCTGTGATTCTTTTATATTAGACTAAAATATTGCTCTTTGAACTCTTATGTATTTAAATCACTACAAGTACATTTTATTGACTTGTTTATAAACTATATGTTTAAGAGTGCTGTTTGTTCAAATTTGTTTAATAAAATATTCTTGAACGAATACTCTAAGGTGAAGCCACCAGGGATGCTGTTAAATCGTTGAAGCGTATCTAAGAGGAGTGATTTAACAAGTCTGATTTTTTTTGACTGCTTAAAATCGGTATAGGATTGGAAAAATTATTAAAAATTGTTTTGCAAAAAGATCGATTGACAAAACATGAAACATACTTCTTTCTGTTAATTAACTATCAATTGTTCTTGATCTTGACATGAAAGTTTTTGAAATGGAACAGTTATCTCCTTTCCGTTGTTTGCTTATTTAAAATTAAAAGCTTAAATATTAGAATAAACATTATCATAGGCATTTTCTATCTAATATAGCTTTCATGAAAGGAAGTTTATAAAACATAACTAAATGTTTCACAATTATAACTCTATACTTTTCAAACTGTATTATTTTGTTAAGTTTTCAAGTAACCAATCCAATGGGAAGTCGAGGATTGAGCGCACTCTTATTTTAAATGTTGAATTTGAATCGCTTTGGTCATAAGCTACAATTTTTTTTGCCAGTTATGAATCTGTAACATTGAATGTCGTACTTGCGACTGCAACTGATAATCTAGTATATTGAAACGCAGCGTCGTTCTAAGTAAACTGAAAATAAGCGGATCCATCATCCAGAGAAACGTTAGGGAACTTAACAGTGAGTTCAAGAAATTAATAAAACTGATGTAGTTGTTAATATATTGAAACATTGTTTGGCCTGTTATTTGCATAATTTGATTTGAAGGTGAGTCGATCTGTTCAACAGTAATGTATAAAATGTTTTGTTTCGAGATGTTTTTAAACAAATGTAAAGTAAAAGTGTAATTATGACGTTACGTGGCGTAAGAATACGCAGTGCGATATCAAAAAGTTCTTACAATATGTATATGTATAGACTACAAAACGTATTGATTCTTACAGTGAAACAATTTAATTTTGCCAGTAAATATAAGAATGTCCCAAAACTTTCTATGCTCGTGTTAAAACGAACTGTCACTGATAGATTACATATTGAGAAACTAATGCTGCTTAAGAATTGTAAATTTGCTGAGTATGAAAAGCATTGGCAAACTATTTTGATATGTTATAAAATGTGCTTACAAAAGCTGCAAGGAAAATGCAAGCAAATTATTGCAAATGCAATTATAAGTTTATTACTACTTAATTATACTTACATATATATATATATATGACTTTTTGAAAGCTAGTGTTCCCCTCTCTTTACCCTCTTTCACCCCTCCCCCCACAACCTAAAATATTCGAACTTCCATAGATAAAGAGTTGATTAAAGAAGTTATTTGACAGTGTTTGTGTATAGAAATGTCTGTTTGTCATTGTATATATTTGTCTGTACATTTGCATGTTTATCTATGATAATGTGACGGTGTTTATATATCTGTCTTAAATGAAGTGAATATGTGATGTGTATGCACTGTAATGCACTGCAATCTAACTATATGCGAAGATATGAACTTGTACATGAAAGTTTGAATTAAAAAAAAGTTCTTACAAGAGTGATAATTTCCATATATTAAGCTAAACATGACAGAACAAAATATTGATTGTTCAAAAGACAAAGAAGAATGAAATTAGACACCACTGAAACCCTTCTTACAGAAGCAGCTTATTTGATATTCAAAACAGTCCATGCGATTATAGACACACACTGAGTTAAGAAGTTATCAACCATTTTTGAAATATCCGTACGAAAAACATTTAAAGGCCGATCTTAATCATTTTATTAGCTAGTTTGCAAAAAAACCCCCAAAGATGGCATTAAAAATTGCTTATGCATATTGCATCTAAAAGTAATTTGAGCTTAAATTGTTATATATTTTGCCTAAATTTATTTTTACATTTAAAATATTATAATTTTATCATCGCTCAATAGCCCTTGAAGATGGATGTTTCGAAAAACGCACGCACGCACGCACACCCACCCACCCACAGGAGACACACATGATGGTGTCCAAATCGAGCAGTTCATCTAGTTTGTTGGTGAATTTGATAGGATGAGCATTTTTGTACTGGTTAACTTCTGTAGTAGGTATTATGAAGCTGTAATCACCAGGAGCTCCGAAATAGGTCAATATTAAACATATTAAAATTGTTCACACTGAAGGTCGAAATTGCTTATCTAAACGTGTAATTTGTCTTGTGATCCAAATACGCCATACACCACGACAAATGTTATTTCCATCTAAATTATTGGTTGTTTGCATCCTAATATTCCCGGACATTTAGACTATTGTGTTCATGGTCTCGAAATAGGCGATTGAGATGATGAACAGAACGAAGAATATATTCCGATAAACGTTGGAAAGCGGTTGAAACCAACAATCATACCGATGTTAAACAATATCGCGAAGATAAACTATTCACAATGTTCAATAATTCATCGTTTAAGGTTGCTTAGATGAATGACAATAATGCAATTGTTAAATCAGTATACAGAAAATAAGAGAATAAGATAAATGAAGCACATATAAAGAAATTTAATTTGAAGAAATTCAGTTAGATCGTACTTACTTGTAAGATTTTTAATTTCGTGATTTTTCATATTTCCTCGAAATTAAACCCATCTTGAATACTATTTTTTTCCAAAAACGTTCAATGCGCTTGATCAATTTGTTCAGGAGCCATTTTTTGCAGCATGAAATTAAAACTAAGGCACTTTGTACTTGTTGAGGAGTCGTGAAATTTTATCGCCGTGGAATAAAAACGACTTACAATAAATATGATAGTCCACCTCTGGCAAAGGCTCGTTTTTTCCCCCCATTCTATTGGTATGGTAAAACCGAGAAGAGCCTAGCCGTTAATAAAACAATAACTAATTCTAAAATATTCGATTTGTGCTAATATGCGAATTGTTTACCGTAGATATACTATGTGAAAGAGCTTATTTGTCAAAATTAAAATAAAATGAAATTTTATTTAGTAAATATTTGTTTTGCGAGAACGGAAGGACTTTATGTTCTGTATTCTAAAAAAAGTTAATCAATATCATCCTTATTTGTTTTTTGGCGAGTTATTGTCTCTTTACTGTATGTGACAATGCTTCCGATTGAGGAATCATGACTTAAATGACAAACGTGTTTATCAATCATGTTTATTTAAGCATTGGATGATTGTATTTGATTGTTGTTGACCTATAGCACACCAATGCTGTGCAGACAAATAATCACACCGCGCTAACGTGTGGTATTCAATTTGTCTCCAATTTGTAAGACCGACGACATCTATAAATAAGCATTCAATGCTTAATATATTTCTATTCATATTGATGCTTATTTGTATGAAGTATTTGTGTTTCGTCGTTTTATGCCTTTATATACACTCTTAGTCAGGGATATAAAACTTACATGGAACAGCAATTTTAACAGTTTGATTCCGGTACTAAAATATAGTGTCAGAAACTTTCTAGAGAAAAATCTTTTTTATTAACAAGTGGATGATTATACGATTATTTTTCTTAAATACATAACAAATTGGTTATGTAAGTTTGAAAGTTTCAGTTAATCTTACAATGATAAATGTACTAAAACGCGTGTTGACGTTTATATTTGTGTTTAGGGCGCATGAATAGGTTAAAAGTATTCATAGGTTTTGAACGTCGCAGATTTCCAATGCAAAGAAAAGGGAAAATATACACTGATGTAAAAATATCTTGTTAAATCCGTATGATTAGCAATACGAGGGAGCTACAATTGGAAGATTTTGGAATAGATCCACACATTTATGGAAAGGTATGGTGCACTTCCTTTTGCACAAAACACTACGTCATTAAGATGATGTAATTTAAAAGATGCAATGACATTAGCGGATGTGCCATTTTAATCTAAATTCAATAGATAGTTAAAGACACGTGGAAGTTCACGATATAAATTTGATTAAAAGTGCATACTTTTATCTTAAATTGTATTCAAAAATGATATTAAAAATCGTTTACAATCTTTAATTTATATGAACTTATATAATATTCGATGATAATGTAATAATTTGACGACAACTGTTAAAACATGTCTCTAGTTTTAAAGAGTACAAATAAACATGTTTGTTTTTTAAGGTATTGCAGAAAAACAAATTTAAACTGTACTTTTTAAAACTTACTCATGTAAGAGGTCACAAACGAAATGGACTAATCCTGCATATAAGAGAATATAATTTTGCTAAGTTAAATCAGTTTTTAAAGAAGATGATACGGTTCATAACTGTGGTCGTGACTTTGGTTATCCAGATGATGAGCATTACATTTGGCTGTAAGTACCAGTATTATTTTTAAAAATATCCAATAATGTATACAAATCTATGCATAGATAGTATTAAGCAAAAAAGATAAAGAAAAAAAATTGACAACGGTAGAAATTGATCAAATTATTTCATCATTTAGAAATGTTTGCAAACAGTTTACTAATCTTCGTGAAATTGTAGATAAACCAGACAGAAATCAGCATTAGAAATATAAATAGACATTTAATCATTTTTTCTTTATGTTCATCTTAAATACGGACCATGAGAAATAAAATCAATTTTTGAAGTTATTTTTTTATTTTTACTTTTTATTGTTAAAGACAATCTGGCGTATAAAAGACCGACTTGGCAGACATTAGATCGGTATTCATCCGATAATGCTGTGGACGGACTGTACACAAATTTCTGGACACCCGAAAACCAGTGCGCAGTATCAAATGAGGCAACGGATGTCACGTGGTTAGTTGATTTAGAGGCCATACAAAGTATAAATAAGATAGTCATCTATTACCTAACGGATGGAAAGAATTCTGGTGAGTTTTTAACAAGTCTGGTATAAATATTATGCAACATATGTATAATCTAATGTGGTATGTAGTTTTGGTGCAGACCTTCTAACATAATGTAAAAACAAGAAAAAAATGGACGCCTACATCAAAAAACGACCGCAAAGCGATTTGGTTTTCAAAACGTAAAATATTTTAAAATACTTGAAATATGAAAAATTTCGAGTTATTGCATTACATAGAATTTCCTCTCGCATTCCCACACATTCTAATCTATATACTTAAGATAATGTCATTATATGTTTAACAAATCATAAATTCTTAAAACTTGGCATCAATAACTAACTGAGTTATTTCATTCAAGAGTCCTCGACAATAACTATACTAGTAAGTGTGTGTATTTTCTTGTATTTAAACGGCTTCTTTTAAATACTAAAAAAGGAAAATTAAATCATATTTTTCCATGTTCTTATATTTCAACAAAGTCAAAAGTGGAATTGCTTTACTCTAAAAACATTAATAAAGGGTTTAAAGCCACGCAGATCTGATGAAAAAGCTAATAAGATTTAATTGACTTTGATATAAATTGATGACGATAAAACGCAGAAATCGGATAAAACATATTTTCTTGATTGTATTGTTCTGTCGATCGTTAACAATACCATTTGAAATATAGTCGAAATAATTCTGATAACGTTTTTATTTTTTTATCTAATTATATAATCGTAAAAGTTTCATTATAGATGGTATTTTAATTTTTTTAAAATTTCTTTTGTCATATCAAAGCCAACACTATCCTGGGGTTTTCTGTCTACGTATCAAATACAACGACTAAAGAAGACGGATTTGTATGCTATCACGAGACTAATAATACTTTACGTACCATTCCCTTCTAAATGACAATAAGATGTGAAGTTCAAGGTCGTTACGTTATCTACTACAATACCAGGGAAGGAAATCTGAAGGACAGAGCCGGCTATTCTAACCAAGCTCAAGTTAACCTTTGTGAGGTGGAGGTTTACGGTAAAAGAAAAATTAACTCATTTTGACAAGACAATAAATGATAAACGTTAGTATTGGTCTTCATTAACTAGTTGATAATGTTGAAAGGTTTTAAGGCATGATAGATTGTTTTCATGCAGTAGAGATACTGGTTATTATTAATAATCTATTACAGGTTACCGTTTCCATCACTTTTTAAAATTTTTTTAATAAACACAAATAGGGAAAATCTGACATCTCTTACACATTCAAACATTCTCGGGACTTTAAACATTATCATCCGGGTATTTTTCACATTGTTTGCTATGTAAAGTCCCCTGGATCAATTTATGTTTATGTTTATGTCATTTTTTTAGCCCACCTGAGCTGAAAGCTCAAGAGAGCTATTCTGGTCCGTCCGTCCATCTGTCTGTCCGTCTGTAAACTTTTTACATTTTCAACATCTTCTCAAAAACCACTTGGCCAATTTCAACCAAACTTAGCACAAAGCATCCTTAGGCTAAAGAGAAGTTGTGAAAATAAAGACCAAACCCTTTTACAAGGGGAGATAACTAGGAATTATTGAAAATTTTCAAGAATTTTAAAAAATCTTCTTCTCAAGAACCATTAGGCCAGGAAAGCTTAAACTTGTGTAGAAGCATCCTCAGGTAGTGTAGATTCAAAGGTGTGAAAATCTTGATCCCCGGGGGTAGGGTGGAGCCACAATGGGGGTTGAATTTTAACATAGGGATATACATATACAAAGTAAATCTTTAAAAATCTTCTTCTCAGAAACTGTTAGGCCAGGAAAGCTGAAACTTACGGGAAGCATCATCAGGTAGTGTAGATTCAAAGTTGTGAAAATCATGACCCCAGGGGTGTAGTGTGAGGCCACAATGGGGGATCGAATTTTAACATGGAAATATTTAGAGAAAATCTTTTAAATCTTCTTCTCAAGAACCATTTGGCCAGGAAAGCAAAAAGAAACTTATGTGGAAGCATCTTCAGGTAGTGTAGATTCAAAGTTGTGAAAACCATGACCCCGGGGTACCGTAGGGCCACAATGGGGGTCGACTTTTTACATAGGAATATATAGAGTAAATATTTAAAAATCTAAGAAACCATTAGGCCAGGAAAGCTGAAACTTGTGGAAAAGCATCCCCAGGTAGTGTAGATTCAAAAATGTAAAAATCATGACCCTCGGGGGTAGAGTGGGGCCACAATGGGGGGGGGGCTGTTTACATAGAAATATGTAGAGTAAATCTTTAAAAATCTTCTTCTCAGAAACTGTTAGGCCAGGAAAGCTGAAACGTACGGGAAGCATTCTTAGGTAGTGTAGATTATATAAAGTTGAGAAAACATGACCCTCGGGGTTAGGATTAGGCCACAATGGGTGGTCGAATTTCTACATAGGAATATATATATAGAGTGAATCTTTAAAGATCTTCTCAAGAACCATTTGGTCAGGAAAGCTGAAACATGTGTGGAAGCATCGTCAGATAGTGAAAATTCAAGTTTATTCAAATCATGATCCCCGGGGGTAGGATAGGGGTCACAAGAAGTGGAGGGGGGGGGGAGACAAATTCTAAGATAAGAATATATATAAAAATATCCTTAAATTAAAAAAAAAATTGCATAGAAA
Organism: Magallana ariakensis; assembly: GCA_020458035.1. NCBI lineage: Eukaryota > Metazoa > Mollusca > Bivalvia > Ostreida > Ostreidae > Magallana > Magallana ariakensis. Next base: position 3,177,953 of record CM035816.1, on the reverse strand, counting down.
ACCTGTAACATTATTGAAAGCAACTTCAGATAGTGTAGATTTAAATTAATCTTAAGAAGAAGGGGGGGGGGGGGCACATTGGGGATCCAGTTGTACAAAGGAAAACATTTTAATTATTAAAAACACTGAAATGTTATTATATATGTTTTTATACTTAAATATAATATGCAAGCATTTTAACCTATTGCTGATTCTTTAAAATTGTTTAAACTTTGGCCCCATGACGATTATTTGACCTTACAAGGGGTTCAGAGTTTGATGTTGGTTTATACCCTATATATAAACAATTGTTTAGGGTCGTTTTCAGAACTGCAATGCTGATTGTGATATGACTATAAAATCATCAGGTTAGAAAAGGATTTGATTATAAATATAAGAATATTCAGGGGGAAACTGATTTTTTTTAATACAGGATCTACATGTATTATATCATATTGTTGAAATATTTTGTATTATAACTCCATGAAGCTGATTTTATCATGCCTATTGCTGCTCAGGTGAACGATGTGGCCCATGGGGCTCTTGTTTTATTTATTCTCGACATTGTTTTGTCAGCTTTTCTTAAAATAGAGATGATAATAAAATAAAATAAAGCAAATCTTAATGACACGCGTATGTAAGGTTTATGACTTACGGTGTCCATACTTCCGGTCTTCGCATGCTTAAAATGAAAAAAAAAACCCATATTTTTTATGTTATTTCCAAAAATAATAAAAACGGAATAAAATTAAAGTTTTAAATTTGAACTATAAAATAAGTAATAATATAATTCTACATGTTGCATACTTTACCGTAATCAATTTATAAATCTCAAATCCTGAAAAAAGAAATGAAAAAGTAAAAACTATTAAATTTATGTTCTCCGATCCTCATAACAGTATGTTTTTTTTTTATCATAAAAATGTTTCTTTTAAACTTTATAAATGAAATGATAAAAATAAAATAAATTTTAGATTGTATCTATGCATTTCACAACGTTATTGCAAAATTGCCTAGGATAGATATAATAAAATAAATAAAGAAGTTGTATTTTAAATAAAAAAGTAGCGATGCATTTGTGGCTCGAACTCTTTACCAACATGTAAATGTGTACGAGTCCTCCGTGGATGCACTACGCCAAGCATGTAGATGTGTAACTGATGGTAATACTAACACTAGAATACTAATTTAAATTGTCTGTTTAAAAGTCAGATTAATGGTACGAATAAAAGAAATCCGGATAATTTAGAGTTATCGAATATTGCTGAGTATCGGAGATCGTTAAGTTTGAAAAGTTTCAACTTTTGATTAAAATATGGAGTACTGTCGATGAACATCGTGCATTGAACTTTTCATGTTAAATCTAATTCACGCGTGTAATAATGTTTCTCAGTTTTCGAGAAAATATTTTTATATTTCACCTTTATAATAAGTGACCTATTACGCAGACCCTTTTATTTTCATCCAATTTTAAAAAGTTTTTTAGCTAGATTTTGACTTCTTGTATAATTTGAAGGGCCTATATAAAAAAAGTTATTTTTTAAAAATATTCAATCAAAGTTCTTTTTTTAATCTCTTGTCGTTTTCAATATATTAGACCCAATTTTTTAAAAAAAGGTGGATAAGAAAAATATTAATTTAAGATACCGATAGGAATTTAAGAAAGACATGAGAAATTTATGAAAGATAGGCGTAAAAAATAAATAAATAAATAAATAATAATAATATTTTAACTTTCATCCGAAAATATTAAGGCGTTTTGATTTTATGAGTCGGTGAAAAATGCCTATGGGAGAGTCCGTAATTCATGATTGTTATGTTTTCTTCAACACTTTTCAATTAAATATTTCATTATTTCATTAATATGATGAGACTTATCACGCAGAGCGAAAAGGGTTCTTGGAAAAAAGTTTAAAAATATTAGAGAACTAAAGGGAAGAGAGCTTAAAACAGGCTAGTAGCTCAAACTATTTTTAAATTTTTTATCATTTTTCCAAATATTTTCGGTTTTGATTTCACAAATCAAAAAATAGTAATACTAAAAAATGATTGACACTTTTGACTCTTTTAAAGGATTTTAATTGCCTAAATATGACAATTAATTAAAGTTAAAAAAAATATTCAAAATGACATCTGGTGATAAGGAACAGCGTTCAAACTAAACAATCTAAAAGGAAAACCACAAAACAGCAGCATACCGAAACACGGACCTCTTAAAAAAATAGAGGAAGGATCAGGTGCCATGGAGAAGTGAGCATCCTCTGCTGACCGGTCCCACCCGCCGTGCGCTCTCTGACGTAATCGGGAAAAACGGAAAAGTCCGCGCACAATTAGGTGATTAATTATGGTCTAACAATTAGTATGCGCTAACAAAAAGTGTTCTCGCTGAAACAATCTAACAATTAGTATGTGCTAATAGAAAGTGCTATCGCTCAAAAATGATAATTATAAAAATCTCGGCATACGAAGTTCTGTGCCCAAAAACATTGTCCTTCCTTATATGCGTTTTTTTAAAGCTAATCTTGACGATACCATGGATCATTATCTCGGGTTTATGTCTCTCAGCTTTTCGTTATGCAAGAGGATCCTTTACATATGAACAATTTCTTAAACGAGACAAGCTATTAACAAACATGCAAGTTGTTGGAAAAAAATATCAAGAACCTCGATTGAAATCATTCTTGCGCAAGTTGTATGGTCGATATAATGACTTTGTCAGCAAGTACAATCTTTCATTAGGACACATGCTGACTGACGTTTTTCATACTTGTTAGACAATTATTTATACACCGGACTGACTACCGTTTTTGTGATCGGCTTCGGCCGATCACTGTTCTGTCCATATGAGGCATCCGGAAAATGCTTCCACGTGCGCACACATTCCGCTTGCATAAGTAGTTCTTATAAAAACTTGAAGTTTGGTTTAGTATTTATATAGCATTTTACTCGGTTTTATTTCAATTCATTTACCTTAAGAGATGCAAACATACATAAAATACAGTTCGACCTGTTAATTCAAGAATGCACATTTTGTCTCACGCGTAAGAATTTCGATCGAAAGATTCATAATGCAGTTGACCTCGATGAACTGACCTCAATCATAAGAAGATGCTCCATGAACTGACCTCGATCTATTGATGTTGCATAATAGTAGCTAGGAAGACGGCTTGATTTATAAACAAGGTTACGTTATAATGCGACCTCAATAGCAAGTTATGATGGCATTCAATGTTTTTCAGTCGCATTAAATTATGTAAATACAACTGATTCTTTGTATACGTGTGAATGCTCTTTGAAGAGCCCTACTCGGTATTCTGAAGAAGAAGAAGATACATTAACATTTAATAATTACGTTTAAAATATAAAATTAGACAAGGAGTTTACGAACGGCTTTTCCCAAATTTATTTCAAAATTAAATTTGTTGACGGTTTATAATAATGAAATTATGGTGTACAGATTCAAAATATTCTATATTTTGTAAAAATACTGTACTTTTTTATTATTTTACATCAAACTGATCATGTTGATTGCTTCTAGCTATCAATATATCATTATTGCCGATCATTCCTTTGAAAGGAATACTTGTTTTTCGTTTTTCATGATCATGATAATGAGCACACGGCAGGTGCGACCGGACGGGAGGGAATACGTACTCCTTCTAGGCACCTGATCCCAGCTTTATCTGTTTAGAGGTCCATATTTGCTCTGCTTTGAATTTGTATTTTGCTATATGGATGTTTGGGACTGTTGATAGATTGTTATTGTAATTTTTCATCTAGAAAATATGTTATCTTTCTAATGGAATTTCATGCTTTTCAAGTGCTAATATGGCCTTATGATTATACCAAGGTCTTGATTATGGAAATATTTATTCAACAATAAGCGGTGGATGCAGAACCTTTGGACAGAATATAATACATTGTACCAATAACAATAAATGGCGCTTTCATTTGCAATCGAGTCAAAATGGCGATTTTTATTTGGAATACAACCCCCCCCCCCACCCCCCCAAAAAAAAATTAACAAAGGACAAAAAAAAAATGAGAATAAAGACAAACAATAGATAAATAAATCCGAAAATTTTTTTGTAACATTTTTTTTATCAATGGTAGTTGGGTGAAACTAAAGCAATGACCTTTATCATTAAAACAATTGAAAATTAAAACCAAAACTAAGGAAAAGAAAAACTTCTAAATATTTAAAGTTGCGCTTTGCATTGTACAGAAACGTTTATTTTTTGTAATCGATAAAATAAAAATCAATTTAACCAATAAAAATTTTATACGTTACTTTACAAACATTTAGATAGTCATGGCTTTTAGCAGCGAAAGTAGTTAAATTTACTTCTATGGTATAGTTTTTTTTATATATTATTTTTTCAAAAGGTTGTCCTCTTGGTTTATATGGTGAGAATTGTGATAAACACTGTCCCCGCCACTGCCGATATTGTAACGTTGTTTCCGGAGAATGTCTTGGGGGTTGCAGCCCTGGTTATTCCGGCCATTCGTGTGAATCTTACAACCTAAGTGAGTAATCCCATTTCATATGACGAATGTAAAATTATTTGCTGTCGATCAGTTTTGAATGTTACACAAAAATGTAAGGAAAAACAGATCTATGCCTTTAGTTGATCGCATAGTTAGAACCTTTTTAGTTAACTTAATAATATTCGAACATGGATATTATAATCATTTTGATGTTAACAATATATATCTGGTATGGAAGTTTTTGCAAGTTGAAATTAACAGCTTCAATTTATGCTATTCTGGTAGTAAGAAGAAACAAAACGATTTAAGAAAGGGTTTATAAATGAATAAAACAAGGGCCGAAAGAACATTTTATCAACTTTTTATAGTAAACATGGCGGACCATAAGCCTACCTATCAGCTACATACGTTGAATGCAGAACAGCCAAGTTTCAGAGTTGTCGATGGTAAGAGAAGTAACCTTAAATATAATGGAAATCAATGTACCTCAACCTCGGACAACCAGGTATTCGCAATGTGGTGGGTGGATTTACAAAAACTTCGACGAATTGAACGCATTATGGTCTATTATAGAACCGATAATGTGACATGGGGTAAGATGTTATATTTATTCTTATAAATTTGAAAAACTAATATTATTCAACAAAATATGGGCTCAAACATATCTAAATAGTGTAAATTGAAAATTTTAAATCATTACTAGAATGAAAATAATATGTATTCACCAATTTTACCGATCTCTTTAGTCGGTGTGCTTCTTGTACTTGATAGATTTAAACATTAATTGTAACATTACCTCTCGATTAATTTTTTTTTTGGGGGGGGGGGGGTAAAAATTCGGTACAGTTTTTATCTTCATCGTAACAAATGATTATCTAAATTAATTTTAAAACTATTTCCAAATACCATGTAAAATCTTATTAGGAATACATGTTGCTTTAGCTTACCATGATAGTGAAAGCATATTTTGTTTAGATTCTATAGAGCATGTTTTGCTTACATTCTATAAAAGTACCCCTAAATGAGTTTCAAAAATGTATTAAAAACAATTAACATTCATGCTGATCATCTGAAAAAATAAATTTTTTCGTTGATAATTTTAAAAAACAATAACTATTTAAGAAGATTTTAAACGTAGAAATTCTATGTAGGCAATATTTAACTCTGAACATAATATAATATCACTATTTTTAAAATTTAGTTCAGACGTTGAACAAATTACAAATTTCATGATTTATGAATTCATTTTTCCGTATATCAACTACAATATTGTCTTATAATTTAAAGGTTGGTATCTATTTACGTAGCTATGTAAAATCTATTTAGTTTGCCAAAGTTGTTACTTCATTACGTTTTATTTCTAGTTTATATATTGTAGATGCAAACAACGGATTTACAACAACGTTCCTGGGATTCACAGTTGTTGTTTCAAACACGTCAGATCACAACGATGGCGTCATTTGTTTTCGTGATAGAACTTATAGCAAATACACGGTCCCTCCCTACATTGATATAGTCTGTTCTGTGGTAGGTCGATTTGTCATCTATTACAACGAGAGACTGCCAGGAATCTATTACCCCAATGATTACAGTACTTACGCCTTTAGTGACCTTTGTGAGGTAGAAGTCTACGGTAATATAGTTATTGGAGTTAAAACTATTTTTTTTATTTTAAAACATAACTTATCCTATCTTACAGCTTAAGGTGATATGGGATATATGTCGATATAAATGTGGATTAAAATAAATTAAAATTAATATACTTCAACTGAGTTATAATTTTCGAATTTTACAATATTTAACCAGAAAATGCTAAAAAAAATTTTGAAAAGGTTGAAACTTTGATTTCCCCAGCTGGATTAGAATTTGTTCAAATTTAAAGAGAAAACTCTAACCCACTGCGCTACGCTGTTAACTTACAATATTTGAAAAAAAACTTAATAAAATTACCCTTTATTTTATTGTTTATTTCGATAAATTGTAGGTCACGACATGGAAGTGTCACATAACACCTTAAAGGCCAATATGCTCTTTTTTCAGGTTGTCCTATTTTGGAATATGGAAACAAAGTTCCTAAATGCACAGTACCGTGCATGGCCATGTGTGAAAACCGCAAGTTTTTTTTGTCACAATGCTAATTTGTATATCACTAAAGTAGCAAGAACAGATTACTTATACATGGCATAAACAGGCTTCGAGAACAAAGGACGCATTTTGAAAACAAACATTAGGCATAAATTCTCGTAATTTGAATTTTTTGAAAAGAAGAAAGAATATATTGTTTAAAACAACGAAATATTATTATGTTTCTATAAATGTAGATCTCGAAAATCTGAGTTACTTGAAACAAACATGGCAGTCATCGACACATTCCTATTATGGAATTATTTATGGTACAAGCGACAAGGACGTTGACGGCCATTTTACGTCACGCCGTTTTAGTGACGGACAATGTGCCCTAAGTGCAGCAAATCAAAGAAGTGTAACATGGTGGGTCAACCTGGGGAAGATATACAGAATTAACCACGTTGTTTTGGCTTTTCGAACGGAAAACTTAAACTGGGGTGAGTTTAAAAGTTATTTAAGCTTTATATATCATATTTAATTTGCACAGAACAAAGATATCTATTGAATTCAATGAAGGATTTATTTGGAAAAATGAATGAAAATACATGTAAATATTATCTGTCAAAGTCAGGCTGATATCCGTGTTTCTGTTTGTGATATTTTGGTGGTTTTGCATTTTGTATTTGGTAATAGCTTAATTATTTGTATTTTTATTTTAATATGATTATTGCGTTGATGAGGGATCACTCGTTTATTGAATAAATATAACTTTACGATATTTAAGGTGACTCTAATGGGTTTACGGCAGTTTTTCTTGGATTTTCCTTGTACATTTCAAACAACACCAATCGACATCACGGTATTCTTTGTCACCATGACACAACGTTCACTAGAGACACCATTCCAGATACAGTGTCTATAAACTGTCCGTATTTCGGTCAATACGTCATTTTCTATAACGAGCGTCTACCCGGAGTTATCTACCCTTCTGGATATTCCACGTATGCGTATGGAGACTTATGTGAAGTACAGGTTTATGGTAATTTATTTTTGATTAATAATATTTCTGAATATTTCCACCTCTAAATTAAATGTTTTAACTAAGACGTTTGTGTTGTTATTATTAAGGTTGTCCTAGTCCTGTAGCGGAAATTTCTCAATGCACAAGACCATGCCCCTTGAATTGTGAAAAATGTTTTACAGGCACAGGAATATGTTCGAAATGTTATGTTGGTTTTGAAGGATATGCATGTGAAATCGGTAACTATTCATTAGCAGTAAACATTATTTTTTAATGATAAATTGGAATGTTTTGTGAAATGATTTTTTAAAGGAAAAATTCAACCTTTATTATGGAATAAATTTAGTTTCTACCTATGTTTTACGATGTAACGTAATTTGGAACAAGTACCGCTTTATAAACCATACATTTGTTTATAAAGAAGCGTAAACTGGTCCGAGTTATGCTAAAATTGTATATTAACATAAGTAAACAATTAATGCATTCATTATCATCTAATTTTCTTCACTTAAGATTAGAAAATAAGATACTTTTTTATTTATTATATACAAAATTTAACTAACACCACGCGGATTAATACGCTTTGTAGGAGTGTCGTATTGTGACGTAGGGAAGTTATGTAATACGATATAAATTAATTTGTTAGCCAATCAAATGAGGTGTTGAAACAGGAATTAACCTGTCTTATTACAATTATTAGTTATTGTGTTAAAGTAACGAATAATATCTTATATTTCTTGTTGCTATCTGAAAATAAAACTAAATCTGTTACACTGTTACTCACAGTATACAAATGTTTCTATTCAATGGCTGTTCAAACATGTACATACATATATTTTTAAATCGTATTTTGTTCCCGATAGAATTGATTTTTTTTAATTTTAGCTTGCCATGCAGTGGCCAATGTTTTATTTTCAACGGCGATTGGTATCCCTAAGAAGTTACAATACAACATGTTAAAAACATCCCAGGGAATCCTGTTTGAGGGAGTAAAAGCTGAACAAGTAGGAGTGTACTTGTTTCTACTAGAAGAGTATTCAAGCATTGCGAAATTGTTTTTCACGCTAAAGATAGCAAAAGAGGTCAATGTGACGTTCTGGGATAAAGACCATTTATTGATCAAAAAGGTTCGTATAAACATAACACCAAACAAGACAATGATATAAAGTGTAAATTTATTTTATTTAGTTTCAGATTTAACAAGAACTAGATGATATTCTGCACAAGCGCGGAAACTTTTAAAGGGCTTTGTATGATGAACCGTATGTTTATTTTGCATATTTTTTGTATATACTCTGTACAAATTTTCTTCCAATTTTATCTTTACCAATATTTTAAAACTTCTGACTGTTTTTGTTGCAACTGGAAATATTTTCTGTTTTTGCATTATCTATTCTTGAAATGTCATACCTCAATCGCATTTATGTTTGTCAAAATTTGAAGGTGGAATTTCACACCAAAATTTTGTTGTATTGATCGTAAGATATAATCCAAAGTCAAATAAAAAGTGATTGGAAATATATATTTTAACAGCAAATGTTATGTCGCCAGACCTGTCTTTTTACACATACAGTTATAGCATATCTTAGAATGATATAAGAACATAAGAAGAAATGTAAAATTTTGTTTTTGTTGAAATTTATATGAAGAGTTTATAGAACCCTCCATATCTATTGTTAAGATATGGTAAAATTTCATATTGCAAAATGAGAATGTAACACTCGAGACCAATCACCGGTCGGACAGAAATAATGCTTAAAACAAAAATTAAATTCATATTCTTTATTTCGATCAAAAAATCAAAAGTAGCATATACGTGATATAACAAACTATACCCATACCCATGTGTATTGAGGAATCAAGTTACTTTTTGAGTAAAATCAAAAGTCCCCTGACTAAATAGTAATGTCATTGTCCCGTACATTAAATAACTCCATGTGAAGGTTAATAAACTCGCTTTTCCAATCCAAATAAAAATCAATACAAGTACTGTTGTCTATCATATCATGAGCAGTTTTTTGTCAACCCCGAATATATTAAAAAAAGATTTTAATCAATAAAGACCTTGTGTTTGTTTCTAAATCATCTGTATAATATGAATCATAAGAATACACTTTAGATTACAAAAAGATGATCAAGATATAAAAAACATACATGTACGTACATATTACAAACGGTAACTTACGTTTTACATTGCTATTTGATATTTCTTAATCGTCTCTCAAATACAAAATAATTAATGCAGAACTTACTTTTAATAAAGATTTTTATTCATCTATAGTCAAAGCTATACACGCTATAATTTGCGTCAATTTTAAATGACGGGGAAAATACGTGTGTTTGATTCCTTACAAAAGTTACCTATATGCTGTTAATTATAATGCCCAATTCGATCACGTAATAAAGATATCAAATTTTAAACAATAAAAAATATTTATTTTCCTGCCAGGAAAGTAATGCCTTCTCATGAATATCAATCTGTCACGTGATATCGACAGCTAATTTTAGACAATCACACAAAACTTGGTGGGGGTCAACATCTTTATAATTGTTGTAGTTTCACGAAGGAAAGGATATAATTTTTTTCAGTAAAGCATAAATTTGTCCTTTATACGAGTACGAATTAAAGAAAGCAAAAACCCAAGCGTGTGAGCATGTTCATGTACATACATGTACTTCCCCTGAACAATGACGTAGGCTTATGTGTTTTCCCCTAAGTGCTATTTTTAGTTCGTGTGAGTGTTATCCTATTTAAACGTTAAAAAATAATGGTACCGTGAATGACAAATGTATAACACTCATAATACATGTAACAACTGTTAAATCTGTATATAAAATCGAGACGGATATGTAATTAGGCAAACAATAACGGCTACCTGATTTCCCGCGGACATGCGCAATGAGGTCGGTTTCGCTCCTTCTTCATCAATATTCATGAAAAAGCATTAGGAAAATAAACAATTAAAATTCTATATCTTTGTAACTAGAAAGAATTAACCACTGTAATTTACAGAATATAGTTAACTTTTATAAGTAAACAAACACATGCGTTTTCACTGTCATTCAAAATTGACGCAAATTATAGCGTGTATAGCTTTAAGTATAATTTATTATTATTATTTTCTTTTTACAAAGTAATCAAAACAATTTCTTCAAATATTATGTTTCAACACCAGTTAGTAGCATAATTCATCACATTTAACTTTCAGTTTATGATCCGGGTTCTAAAAGTAAACTCTTACAACTGTTTCTTGTTAAGTTAATTCAAATCAACGAACATACGAAATTTGAGCTTAATAATGTATTTGACTAATTAAGTCTACAATGTATCCTATAAATTGTTAAAAGAGAAGGAGAATTTATCCAATGACGAAAAAAATCAGTAAAGGTATGTGTTAATGATACTTCACGTTGAAACAGTTATATTTAAAAAATATCAATTATTGTATTGATCTAAGTTACAATGGCCGCTCAACATGGAAATGTATCATCGATAAGGCATATAAAACTATATTTGTGTGCTTTTAAGGGAACATCTCAAATTATATTAAGGAATGAAATTGAGTGGTAAAAATTATGATTCTATGATTTTTTTAATATGAACTTTACTATATTCTTCTCGCCTGAATCTTCGACTGGCAAAACGTTCCGAAATATACACACCATTTTAAAACGTTCGAGAAAGCAAATATTAAATCAACAATATCGATCTGTTTATGATCCATGTGTACAAGATACACATAAATGTTTAAAACACAATCTTACAAGTACACTGCAAATTACTAAAAAAAGACGAAAATGTTTTAATCTCTATCTATATCGATATCTAAAGAAATGAAGAACCAGTTAAAAAAATAAAAAGTACAAATCCAAAGTATAATTACAATACAATAACGACAATGCAAATGTTTTGGCATTCCTGTCTTTTCATTTAGTTATATTTACATTTGCAAATATGCTTCCTTATATTAACGTATAGAAAAGCGAAAACGCTCAATTTCGTATGAACGTCACAATAAAAATCAAACGCGCTTATCGTTTGACTGTTGCATTTTTGTAAACGTAAAATCACCGTTTAATTAATGATAATGAACGGTTTGCCTTTCTCAAACGTAAATATAAGTAACAGCGAGCGCAGCTCGCCGGCGCGCAGCGCCGGCGCGAAGCGAGCTCTACGGCAAGGCGTGTGTGAATAGAAAATTCGGACTAATTGCACATTCATTCAACGGATTTTTTTTGGCGTCAGTAAATCGGACCAGTAATGCATTGTTTGAATCGTCCCAGTAGTTCCCTGTAATCATGACAATTTTTATCACTTCACACTCTCACGAGAATCAGCAAGACAATAAAAACAATAACGATGTAGTCCTATACGACATACAGTCGATGTTGCCTCTAAAGTTCACCTCAGTACACTCTCAATTAAAAATAATCGAGTGACGTCACAAAGGTTTACACATTGATCCGATAGATTTTTTCGGCGTCAGTAAATTTTGACCCACAATTCATAGTACCAATGGTTTCCAACCTCACGTTCTCGCGACAATTAAAGTAAAAGTAAAAAGCATATAAGATGTGTAATTTTAATAACATCATGCTTTTTAAGTAAATAAAACAATATACTTCGCTTACTTTTTTTTCTCAGGGGAGTTTTAAAGAGTCAGACACTTAACCAACATGAACTTTGACGTCACAATAAGGGGAAATTACTCTAACTAAAGTTATTGTAAATCTGCTGAAATTACCAAAATCCTCTCAAAATCTTGCAAAGCTTATTAAAGAATGAAGACATTTCTTCAGATATAGGAAACAGTTGTAACTTGCACTCATTTGAATGAATGCTCACATTTATTTTATTCACTATAATTACGGTGATTTCCAGGAACGTACAAGTAGCATCTTTTTTTTTTAAAGGGGGTGGGTGGGTGGATGGCAGCCTCATCCAAAAAATCTTTACAAGCAAAAAGAAAAAAAAAGGATAATTCTCAAACTCAAAATCATGAAAATTCTAATCCTTCAACTCTTCAGCAGTTCAATGGTTTCTTTATTTTCACTTCCATTTATTACTTGCTCCCAATCCCAAGGGGGGGGGGGTGGCAAATCCATGTTCCTTTAATATGATAAGCAATTTTTTTAAGCGTAAATTAAAAAAAAAATGAAAATTAACAAGAAAAAATGTCGACTGCAAAAAAAGGTGATGAACTGACGTTACCATCACTTTAAAAGAGGAGATACAGTGCAATGAACATTTATATTAAAATCGTTCACATTATTCAACAACATTGTATCTGAGATTAAACTATTGTTCTACTTATAAATGAATAAATAACAATCTTATAAACTATAAATAATGAAAATTTACTGAAAAAATAGGTATGTTTTATTTTATTTTGCATTCAAATTCATATACTTTGTTAATTTTATTTTTATTGATTTATCATAATTCATTGTTTGATCACATGCTGCGCTCGCCCCAATGGTCGCACCGTAAAACATATTAACAGCAATGTTAAAAAATTCACTGGAATATGAACTTGGTTGGTACGTGATCAAATCTTCTGAGTACCCCTATGAACTTTACCTGATTTGATTATGTGACCAACCTAGTTCATATCCCGGTGAACTTTTTAACTTGCTTTTTATTTCTTAAATGTACAAATGTACAATTATGAATTGCATGGTACGTAGTGATGTATTAAGCAAATTTTCTATGTGACGTCATGAAAACATAAATAAAGCTTTAAGTTAAAGTCAAAGAGCAAAAATACACTAACATAATGACACATGTATGACAAATGTTACAAATGATACACATTGTACGTCACAAAATTAATTTCTTATCAACTATTATCCTAGGATATATTTTATATATAAATATAATTTTATAGGGCTCTTAAAAAAACAACAGTTCTGGGATTAAACGCATTATGTACAATGTACATTAAAAAGGACATGGTATAAAATATACATAATAGATATTTACTGTTTAGTTATGGCTTAACTTCAAGATCTTGTAAGTTAAAGGTGCCGGTGTAGGAAATTGAACGTAAAACTTTGATTTGATATATTTTTTTCTTGTACTTTTAAACTTTAAGAATAAAGGATACAAATCGCATTGTCCATTTATATTGCAAAAACTATAAAGCTGTTCCACGGAAATCTATTGCAGACTGTATTAAACCAAGCTGTTTTTATAAAGCATCATTGAACAAAACTTGTTTCAGAAATTTTAGAAACCTGTACGCTAATTTCCCTTAATACTTAATAGTAATAAACTTAGGAAATAGTTTTCTATAGCTCTGTGTAATTGTTTATTTTCCTCATTCATTTTAATTATTTTGTAAGACATGCCCTACATGTGAAGGAAATTATGTAGGACCAAGAGGAGCCATACTGGCAGACATTGTTCGGGTACGCAAACAACAAATCAAGGATTTAACGATAAGAAAGACGACTTGTTACGGACATTTTCGTCATATGACAATTGTAGATTTTTTTTCGTTTTACAAAATGAAAGAGAAAAACAAACAATTACACAAAAACCAACATCAATTTACGTCACTGACATCATGATTAAGGTATGAATGTTCGTAATTCACAAGTTGAAATCGTCTAAAATGTTTGTAAACATACATACAGATAGCTTTCCTTATAAGATTACAGGTAAGTGCTTTCGACAACACGTTTCTCGATTTGTGGGCCTCTCGTGATGTTTGACCAGTGGGATGGCAAATGACTCCTAAGGAAATCCCACCACTTCCTGCAGACGTTAAAATCTGGTGTCCGAAATGTCACTGGTTCTCGTTCGTGAATGTATTGCAGTTGCAAATCATAATAATCTACAATCAAAATTGAGATGGAAACATTGAAAAGAAATACATTTTTATTTTTAAATTCAATTGTTTTTACGTATCATTATTATTTTACTGTAAGTCATTCATTATTTGTTTCTGTCACATATACATTACGACATATAAGAAATTCAGTAAATTTAGCTTTATAGCACAATTTACGGATGTTGTCTATTCTTCCTACATTTTTTGGAAAAAAGCTACAGAACTATTTAAACGGTATTGTATGAAAAAAGTAAAGTCGGAATCATATACTTCCGGAAAAAATAATATAAATTCAGTCCTATGTAAAATCAAAATAAATTTCATAAGGATCCGGGAAGCATAACCACTACTATAATTTATATTTCATACATAGATACACATTGATGTGACAATAGCAACTTTCAAGGCGCTATAGTTTTATTTTAGGAAAAAGCACCCATCTCCATGATAACGTTGAGCAGAGGAAGAAAAACGGCAAATCTTAAGGTAAATCTCTACATCAAATAAGTGTAGGATATTTTTGTTGCATGCATTTGTTACCAATACTAGGCAATATATTCAGCAATAATAGACCTCAAAGTATAATGCTCTATTTTCTAGAGAATTTATAAAATATCAGTCTGGTTCCAGATAACCCATTATTTTTTAAAATTTTAAACATTTCTGTTTTAAAATTCTTATAAAGTGAAATGTTATAAAGTTTAGAAATGACAAACAAAATAATCATGAATGAAGTTTGTATGATTTTTATTGTAATCAACATAAATATGAAATTAAAATAAAAAAAAATTTTTTTAAAGACAAACTGCTGGACAAACCCCCCCCCCCCCAAAAAAAAATCTGAAAATATAAACAATATATGTTGGTTAATGAGATGAAGAAATGAAATTGAATGAAATTGAAAAATTAAAAGACATATTGAATTATTACAAAACTCTTCGTACGAAAGATCCTGTTTAAGAATTATCTTTCTTTATTTTCTTTTATTTAAGTCCATGCTAAATATGTAGATATAAGGTTAGTAGTGCTTATGATAATGTTTGAATCTGAAAAAAAATATATTTTTGATGAATGGATTATATATATTTAACTATTTTATAGAAAATGTTCGTAATTAAATTACCTCAAATCTTTTTATATACAGTAGCAATTATAAACAACAATCATACATGTTCGCATATTAATACATGCATTAGATTTCCATAGTGATACACATGTACGTGTGGTAATGAAAAACATGCTCCTTTTCAGAATTCTGTCGTTTCTTCATTTGGCTTGCAAATTCCGGCTTTCACTGTTGGTGCAACCTAGCTATATCTATTTTAAGTAAATACATTAGTTTAATGTCAAATTTTCAATGCAAGTCTTGAAATATTTTACTTTTTGGAAGGATCAATTCAAGAGATCGTACAACGGTACTTTAGTCTGTTAATTTTTGTATCCATCCTACGTATAATAAAAAAACTCTGCTTACCTTTATCGATAATCCGTCACATATGTGTGTTTGTCTGTTGCAGATGACATGACAAAACTGTATTGCCAGTATTATTTAGATTTCACGTTTTCCGTATAAAACAGCTGATAATCAATGTTAGTTAAAAGCTTTAACCACAAATAAAATTGACACATTTTCTAAGCTTTTCGGTGATTTTATTTCTTATGTCACCTCCCTCGTTAGATGAGTTCAATTAAAGGGTGTATAGATATTTTGTACCACGACGATAATGTTATCCATCCGTAACAAAACGGCGTTTCTAACGGATGTCAGACATGCTGTGACGATGAAGCTTTCCACCTTTATAACTGTATTTAAAGTCGTGAAGAATTGCATCTTATTATGCTATTAAATGAAAATTAACATAGGAACTATATGAATAATTTAAAAATTAAAAATCACTGTAAGGCAAAAACAAAAACAAAAACAAAAACAATACAAACAAACAAACAAACCAAAAAAAAAAAAAAAAAAAAAAAAATTTCAATGATGACCGGTGACTATTTCTTATAACTTTTTTCTCAACATTTTCAATATGATAGGAATTTTTGTTAAATCTTTTTAAAGAACATATTGATACCTATTGCCATGGTAACAACGTAAAATGATAAGAAACAAGAGGCCCAGGGGCCATATCACTCAGTAACGCTTACTATTAGCAAGCTGGTGACAGCATTTAAATCATTTTCAGGCTATCCAGTCCAATACAAAAAAATTGAAACTGAAAGTGCAAGTGTAGCACAGCCATAATCCTTGCACAGTGCAGTCTACTTATTTCAGCTGAATACAAGTCATCAACGTCTTAACCTATTTTATTTGTGCATTTGACGAAAGTACTTTTGAATTTTTTAACATATAAATGCTTTCTATTTGAAATAGATAATTTATCGGAAATGCATCAATGTAAACTTATTTACAACCTTACACCTTGTCCCCCTGTCACCCCGAACCCATGGAAAATTTTTTTTTTGACCCTTCTATCATTGTGGTATTTTGTAAATACATTTGAAACATGCGCATACTTGCTTGAACTTATAATGATTTAACACATGAAGCCTTTTCTCTATTCGCTATATAAAATTTTCTGTTATGTATGATTCTATGCCTCTAACTCCTAACCCAGCCTCATTCTGACTCACATTGGTGAAATCAACATTAAACAAAGTATTTGGTATAATAGCTTTCTTCACTACGAATGTGTACTAGTGCCACGTTGTGATAATTTTAAATCTGGATTTTTCAACTTTTTAACAGTTTGAGATAAATCCCTTTATAGTATTTTTTAAAAATTGTTCGAAGTGCGAAAAATGAGTACGATCATCGGAAACACATAGGAACCATTTAAGATATGCATGTATCTTTATTTACCTCAATATAGATTTCAAATGAATCAATTAATTACTGAAGAAATTCAGTGATTATGTGTGTCCACCGAATTTTGATAAAATTGTTGAAAAAAGGTAATATAAGAAACTCCAACGTTCAACACAAAAGACAATTAAATTATAAGGTGAGATTCAGTATGTAAAATAAATATAAAGTCTGGCATACTTTTTGATTGGATGAAGTCTACATGCTTCAATACTGAGAGCCTCGTTTGGTGAGTTGTGTTTGATCTCCACGTGAGAGTAAGCGGGGATCCATCCTGAATATATAGAAGCACAGGCTGGATATTGTCGTTAAGTGTTCGTAGAACAAATGGCCCTGACAGAAAGAAAAAGCTAAATATATCCAATGCTTGCATAGTAAATTATTATATAACCTTCATACATAGAATCTCTTTTAAATAAAATAAAATCATAAAAGTAAGAGAAAATAAAATTTGAAAAGTAAAATAAATGTTATTCGTTCCTAAAAAATATACAATACCAATGACTTAGGAGAACCCACCTGGTGGTAACAGCACTGATCCTCCTTCCAACAACGATTCATGTGATTGTAAATGCAGCAATGGTTTAGTGAAAATCTTTGGAAGTGCTTGAAGAAAGCGCCAAAGATAATCACAGAGGATAACTGCCAAATCTTTAGAAACACGCTTTTGACAAAAATGAAACTCTAAATGTAGAGTGCCTTTTGTCGAGCTATGTAATGCATACAGTAAGGTTTCAAAATCTGCGTGCCTTTCTAAGGAAGTCGATTTCATTTTGATGTACTGGTGATCTCCATTTTCTGTATCAAACAGAAAAGAATGACATCTATGGACGTCATTGTTAAATTCCGGAAGTTCTTCAATAAAAGCATATGGACAAATACTGTAGGGAATACTTTCCTCCATATTTCTGTTGATTTCGTTTACAATTTGTTGAATTGTTAAACTAGCATTAGACATGTCTGGTGATATAATCGGTATGAAATTAGAGCAAGCTGCCACTTGGTCACTACACTCGGAAATTGCCGCTCGCACATCAACCTCCATCATAACTGGTATTCTATCTATGTTTGTGACTTGGTTCAAAATGATTTGAAAAGCACTTGCTACTATGCCACTGATTGTCCATCCATTTTCGGATGCAAGATATTGAAGGCCGCTCATATCTAAGATTGGTATGTTGATTTTACCAACTTTATTATCTAGAATTTCTACAAAAGCAGTATCAATCATTTTTAAACTAGCAGGTTTTTTGCAAAATACAAGATGATTTTTATAAAACGTCATGCACCTATTCGCAACAGGACGTAATTTACTAGAACCAAGTGATAATATGTCAAATGTTGTCTTGTTATACCACTCCGGGACACTTTGGTTTGCAATTACATGCTCCAAAATATTTTGTAAATCGCGAGAAATGATTCTTCCGCAAAAAACATCAAAGTGTGATCGATTGCAAAAAATATGAAGGATACCTTTGTTTTTCATATTTATATATGCAACAGATATTGCTTTATCTCTACAGTCAATCATTTGGGATGAAAATTGTTCTTCCTCAACATGTTTAAATGGAAGCATAAAGTCTTCTATTTCTGTAGGCGTTTGAGAAGTACGGGTGTTTGTGATACTATCAGAATCTACAACTCGAACACTTTGGTTAATTCTGATCATTATTTGCAAAATTTTTTTCCACAGTTCTGGTTTATTTACAATTGCAGAAATTTCAAACGAGAAAACCAGGACTGAATTTTTTAGATTTATGTATTCAAATTTTTTTCTAGTTGCAATATCCTCATAAATATGTTCACCACCCGCATTCATTTCTCCAGCCATGCTTTCGAATTCCATTCTCTCTTTAAGAAATAACCCTATGTCACTGATTGTAATTCCACCTGATAACAACTTAATTAGAGGAATCCTTACGTTCGTGATAGAAAATATTGTATTCATAATTTCAATAGCATTTTGCGAGTCAACTCCAAATTGTACTAACGATTTAGTTTCAATTAACTCCGAAACTTCTACAAGTAAAACTTGTGCTGAAATTTGTTTTACCAGATCTATCATATTTTGAGCATTTTCCGTGTTGCCATTTAACACACGTAAAACTTTTCTCGTTTCGCCTTTAGGAACAATTCCTGTGTATTTTGAATCTTCCCATGTAAGGTTGTTTAAAGTAAATAACTCTTTAATATTTATATCGGCAAAGAGCCCTTGAGCTCTGTCTGAAAGAAGCATTTGAGTAAGGCAATTTTGAATTTGCTTCTCAGACAATACTTTTATTCCTTTGTGGCTCAATATTTCTTGAAGTACAGCGTCAGAACCCATTCCCACGTCTAAGGCACCCCAATTGATCGTCTGTCCAGGAAGACCTATCGACCTTCTGTAATGAGCAAAACTGTCTTGAAACGCATTTGCTGCTGCATAATTTGTTTGGCTGTAGTTACCAAACACAGAAGCTATGCTTGAATGCATTAAGAATATGTCAAGCTCCATATGCTTGGTTACATGATGCAGATTCCATGTTCCAAGAATCTTTGCTAGAAGTGGTATCTGGAATTCCTCTTGCGTCATGTTAAGCACTGTTTTGTCTTTTAGTACTCCTGCTCCTTGGAAAACGCCTCGAATTGGCACGCCTGCTAGATCTCGCTGTAGACACTGTATAGTTCTAGTAAGATCATCCAAGTTTGTTATGTCAACTGCTCTGTGTAAAATGTCAATACCATGAACATTTTGTATGTTGAGAAAACGTTGCTCAGTTTCTCTACATGTAGTAAGAGAACGCCTTGAAAAAGTAATAATAGTGCCTGCTTTCCTCCTGGCAAGATATTTGACTATAAGCCAACCAAGGCCTGTAAGTCCTCCGACCACAATATATGCGCTGTCTCCTCTAATGAGATTTTCTTCAGGTGTTCTTATTTCTAAATGTTCAGTTATTTCAGTTACATCTATCCCGCTTAATTCGCTATAAGGATTGTTATCTCCGATTTTTTTCAAGAATTTGAAAGCCTTTTGAGATAGTTCCTGGATATTAGATGGCTTAAATAGTTCTTCAACATCAATGACATGGAACTTGAATGGACTTTTTTCGTCTAGCATTGTCAAAGGAAAAATGCCTTTCAATGAAATACATCTTTGCAAATTAGGGTAATGAAGCCGAAAGGTAGCTGTTTCGACGTATCCACTGTTTGCTAAAATGATAAGCTCTTTAACGTGCGTGTGTTGTGTCCATTTGATGCTTGATTGATCTTGGTACTCTATGGTGCAATTTTTTTTCCCCAGTAAAATACACAGGAAGTGATAAATTAAATAGTTTTTTTTATTACATTGAACTATCACACATGTTCTTTTTTCTATGAGATTTGCAATGGCCTGTGCAATAATGGTGACATGCATGTATCCAGTTTTATATCCTTTAAAACGAGATTTTGCAAAAACACAATTTCTATCGATCCTTAACTCCGTCTTTAATTCTGTCAGAGAGCAGGCAACGACTTCAGTGTCAGTTTTTCCAATCGTTGTCCGCCCGACAACTTCGCAGATTGTTATTTCTTCTCCAGTAATATCTCTATTCATTTGATTAAATTTTTTATCTTTTTTTAAAAAGAAAAAAGTGTCTTCATTGCACACACAAGCTTGAATGGGTCTTACGGAAACTAGATTAGATTGATCAAATTGGTTGTCGATAGAATCAATGGCAAAGAAATGGTTTTTGTTTTTGTTATTTTGACGACGAATGCAAACAGGTTTTGATACTCTTTTAAAACAGCTTTTGTATAAACGTGTGTGAAATTCTTGGGGAAGTTTTGCAAGTTCGTTGGCGTATAAAACATGTTCACGAATAGCATATTCTCGAGGAACATGTTTTCTGTCATACTCCATGTTTGTTGACATGAGTACGATGGTCTGTAGTACAAATTCACTTAGATTATCAATGTCCAATAAAGTAAAAGACAAGTCCGTTCCTTCATGTTTGACTGCTCGAACCATCCCCCATAATTCAGTTCCAAGAACCTGTACATTGCTTGATCCGCATAGCTGGGTTTCATTTGTGACGACAAAAATGTTTATTTTGGTTTTATGAAAGAATTTAAGAAGATGGAGGAAAACTGTTGTCATCTTAAAAACGGAATTAAAAAGATGTTTACCAGTTGTGTAAGCATCTATTCCAGGTAGCCCTGGAGCAAAAATTACAGACATGTTTTCTGTAATATCATGTTTTTGCAAATCATCCGGAATAGCTGTGTGTGTTAAAAGCATCGGACAAATCTTCACACCTGTTTGTCTGATACAAAAAGCGTTTTCAATTAAAGAAATATATTCTTTGTTCCAGGAAAAAACATAAATATTCTTCTTGATAACTGATTTTGGTTGAAGCTTCAGTTCAGTTGATTTCCACGTCTCATAGTAGGATAGAAAACGTATTGAGCCTGGCGAATCGATTTTTTCTGTCTCAAATCCCCGAATTTCTGCTATTATATTGCCGTTTTCTTGCAATAAAATGATGTCAAAAGAAGATTTCATTGCATTGTCGGACAAAGCAGTTGTGTAGCAGATCATACGCTGTGTTGGTTTTTGATTCGCAACTAAACGAGACACTCTTACTGGCAAGATCTTTAACTTAGAAAAGTTGTTATTTTTAAATCCTACTCCAAAAGAAGTTTGGAACATGGTGTCGATAATGACAGGATGAAGGTACGTTTTTTGAACGTCTTTCATTACTGAATTCGGAATGCAAATTTCACAGACTATTTCTTTGTCGCGTATTGCAATCTTCTTAATTGCTTGATACATTGGACCATGTTCAAATCCTAAATCCCTCAAAGGAACATATGAAAAGTTGGAATTCTCATCCGACTGGAGAATAGACTTCAGTCTTAAAAAGTCTATCTCGCTGTGTCTCGGACTTTGGTCTATTGTAACTCTACCTGATGATAAAGGCGATGCAGTATTTCCTGCCGTATACACCTCGAAATAAAACCCCTGTTGACTTTCCCATTTTGTCTGGATAAGAATGTTTTGTTCCTCTTCTTTTGCATAAAGCACTTTATGAATAGTCCAAGAAACATTCAGTTGAGAAGAAATTATGTTTTTGAATAGAATATTTCCTATCTCTAACGCAATTTCGCCGTACAGAGCAGCAGGAACCACCACAATGTCTTCTACAATATGTTCATAGACAAATGGTGTATTTTCTTTGCTAATAACCATGCCGAATTGTTCTGCATTCCCTGGGACTTTTGATAGTAGCATCGTACTTGTAATTGTAGTTTCATAATGTTCGCTGAAATACTTTTTCATTCTTTCTGAAATTTTTAGATGCTTTCGTTTGGAAAATTGATATTGAGGGAATGAAAGTTTGTTAAAACGAATTGGAACAACAGTATCCCAGATAACTGAAACGCCTTTACAGAACAACTCAATGAATGATTTCTGAAAAGTTACTATTTCAGATCTGTTTTTCATAGACGGTAAAGCTTCTTCGACAGAGTCTGGAAAAATGTTGGACAAATGAGCTTTTAATACTGGATTTGGTCCTATCTCAAGGAATATCACGTTGGCGTTTCGTCTATTTGTTTCCTTTATTGCATTTTGAAAAAGAACTGGTTCGGATACATTGGCTGCCCAGTAGGAAGGGGACCCAAACGTTTCATCTGCTAACTTTCCTGTTACGGTGGATATGACGGGAGTACATGTATTTTTTCGTGAAATTCCTTTTAAAGTTTCTTTGAGTTTTGAACTAGCTTTCGTTGTTAAGTGGCAATGATAAGCGCATTTAACATTAAGAGGGATAATTTTTACAGGTTTATCATCAAATTTAGCTATAAGCTCTTCAATAGCAGTATCATCACCAGATACCGCACACGAAAAAGGACTATGATACACTGCAATGTTTGCCTTCCCTTTTCTCAGTGTTTTGCAGTTCTCTTCAACAATATTGACATCACAATTCTGTACTACAATCATTCGTCCAGAACTTTCTTTTGCGAGATTTTGAGATCGCCAATAAATCACATTAACCGCGTTTTTTAATGACAGTGTCTTACTTGCATAAGCCGCTGCAACTTCTCCAACTGATTGACCGACAATACAGTCAGGAAATATTCCAACATGTTTCCACATCTCTGTCAGACCTATTTGGCAAGCAAATATTGCAAGGTGATTTTTCAAAGGGTCAGAAATATCCTCTTCATTTTGAAAAATGGAGTATACTGAAATATCGGTAAGGGAAGATAGATGTTGATCGATCTCTGTTATGATTTTCTTGAATATTTTATCATGTGTGATAAAGTATTTACACATGCTTTTCCAAGCAGTAGCAACACCACAGTACACAAACACAACATGTAGCTTTTCCTTTTCAACCATTTTGACGGGCAATTCTTCAATTGTAAATTGGTTAATATCTGTAATCAACCTTTGTACTTCATCAACAACAAAAACCTTTCGAAAGTTAAAATGGCTTCTACTGTGAACAGTAGTGCTTGAAAGATCTTCGATAGATGTTTCATTTGAAAGTGATCTTAACAAAACTCTGGCAGTGTTATGTAATGCACTCAAATCATTGGCCGATAAAACGACATATTTGTTAATGCTGAGGCATGTTTGAAGCTCCTTGCTATCCGTTAATTCGTGAGTTTGAAAATCAAAAACAATCGCATGCGCGTTTGTTCCACCATACCCAAAGCAATTTATAGAAGCTACTCGATTTCTATTCTCATTTCGATGCCAAGATGATACTTTTTGAGAAACCTTAAGTTTATATTCTTTGAAAGGGATTTTTGAATTTAAAGGTTCAGCGTGTAACGATTTTACGAAAGTTTTATTTTTCATCATCAGCAATACTTTGATTAATGAGGCAACACCTGCACCAGCCTCTAAATGGCCAATGTTGGTTTTTACTGAACCTATTGGAATATCATGTATTGCATATTTTGAAAAGAATCTCCCAAGAGCAGAAACTTCGGTAAAGTCACCTACTGTGGTTCCAGTTCCTGAAAAAAGAAAACAAAAAGGTAACTCGTCTCTCGCCTCCTGGCAAAATTCTCAAACATTTTCATATTAATGTTTTGGCTGTGTAGCGAGTTAGTTGACATGAAATCGAAGAACACGTCTCTGGGCTCCTAGCAAAATTCTCAAACATGTTGCAGACTTGTTTGTCTGTATAGTGAGTTAATTGACTTGAAATCCAAGAACACTTTGTGTGACAAATTTAAACAGTAAGACATTCTAATAGTTTTATAAAACCATTTAGAATTCTATGTCAAATCTATTTTTATTTTAAATTTATATAAATTAGGTGTTCTAATGATCAAAAGAAATTTGAGTTATAAGCAAGATACAGAGCTCACAATTCACAATTGTCATGTTAACAAGACTTGTGCCATGTTTTTGTTTAAATAGGTTCAATATACTAGTAAAAAATCCTATTCAAGCTGATATGTCAATCTCTTTTTTCCTTCTTAGTATAAATAAATAGTTCCTAACGTTTAACATATTCATTTTAGGTATAAAATTGGAAATTTTACCTCAACATTCAAAATGTAAACAAAAGTTTTGCTTACATAGCAAAGAAATGCTCTGTAACTCGCTTATAACTCAACGAATCACATCACATTATGGTAGCCTATTACAAAATACATTACTAAAGCATTGTAAACATTAAAATTGGAAATATAACTGTTGCCCCAAATCGTGACCAAGTCCCCTTAAACACCTAAACGAAGAACCTAAAGAGATCAAAGGATGTTTAAAGTTCTCGAAAATTTCCGCGTAATAAAGAAAGTAAAAGAAAACCTAAAAATCTGAAACGCATACTTTGCAAATCAAACTTACGCAATAACAATTTGCATACAGTGAAACCTGTCTATATTTGAAAGGAGGAAACATCTTCAAAATCAGAGACCGGGAATTTAAAGTAAACTCACGCATGACGTGCGGAACCAAAAACCTTCATATATTGTATAATATGCGGAGAGGGGGGAGGGGTGTTGTGGTGTGAACAATTCTACAACGACGAAACCGAAACTACACTCCGTACTAGGATCTGAGTTCACAAACAGCAAATACAACATTCGGAATACCGTGAAATAAAAGTAAATGAACATTTAGATATTTGTTGGAAAGGTCATTTTACCGTGATTCCGCTTTACAAAGAGTGAGGGTTAGCCACAACGCACTTGAAAGGAGAGAAAAATATTGTATACAAACTCTCAAACCATCTTTGAGCAGTGATATAGCAAGAAAATTGACATTTATCTGTGTTTTCTTTGCTTAATTATGCAATAACATGAAATTTATAAACTGTTTCCTCATAAGGTTTTTCGCGATAACTGCGGACCTTACTTTCGCGCATGCGTATAAATATTTCCGCGAGGAAAGCGTCATTAACAACAATGGTTCGTTCTTGTGTTGTTTACAAATGTGTTAATAGGGCAAATTTATCAAGCAAAGAGAGAAATTTAAGTTTTTTTCCGATTTTCCAAAGACAAAAATAAACGGGCCGCATGGATAAAGCCATTCATAGAGATCGATGGCAACCTACCGAGGCCAGCTATGTGTGTTCAGACCATTTTGCTGGAGGGTGGCACAGCGATGACCCGGAAGATGTGAATTACAGACCGACTATTTTTACCTATAAAGAAAAGGTTGTAACACCCTCAGAAAAGGCAAGGTCTGAAAGAGTTCACAGAAGAAATATTGAGCAGGTAAATTTAAACAGATTGCCAATTAAGTGAAAGTTCACTATATTTCATGTTCATTTTTAATGTTTCCTAAATATTTTAGTTTTAATATATATCATTGTTTTGAAATTAAAATGTGTTATTTGTTGAAAAGATTATACAGTTTGTTTTTTACTATAGGTGTTACAGTTATTATATTTTACTTTTATGTACATGCATGCATGCATGCATGTATACAGTGTTATATTGGCTTTAGCTAGGCCTATACAATTTCTTATTCTTTGTTTATTTTAACAAAGTTGTCTTTTCTTTGTTAATTACAGCATTCATTTGAATTATTTGATTAAGTTTTCAGATGGATATGCAGACCAAATTATTTCCTCGTTATCAACATAAACAGTTGTGTGGTCTTAAATGTCATATACTGAGTGACATTAAATGGTAAGATTTTGGAAAAATATGAAATGAAATCAATTTCAAACTTGAAATATTAGGATAAGATTTGTTTTGTTTCTTCCTTTATTTAAAAAAATGTTTTAATGCTTTAATCGATACTCGGATAATTTATATTTCCTATATATATAAACCTCTAAATCAATAATTTGTAACATTTTCAGTATAATGATACTATCAAGTTTTGAACAGTTGAACATTACAGCTTTACTAGCATGCATGTTTATGTTAAACTTATTTATATGTTGGTGTAGAAAATGCTTGAGGCAGAGAAAGCCAAGGATGAATTGCTGAAGAAACACCATAGCTTTTCTTTGATGGTAAATGACTACAGCTTGTCACCTACAGCTAAAGGAGACTCTATATGTACCGAGAAGCTACCTACAGAGATTTTGAACTTGGATGACACTGACATAAAAACATTTCATGATCATGGTAAAATGAGTATCATATACTGTACAATATATTGTTACAGAACTTTCTCTCTAAAACTTTTTCGCTTTCTTAGCTAGAATCTCCCTCTCTCTCTCTCTCTCTCTCTCTCTCTCTCCAATTAAAAAATATGCAGGGTCATTTAAATTTAATCAACAATTTAAATTTTAGGTTTTTACACAATTAACATACAGTACACATACAGGTATTCTGTTGTAGGAGCTCAGACTGATGTAGATCCAGTGTACGGCGAGTGTGAACAGCTAAGGAGAGACTTGGAGAAATGCAAGAAAGACTTGGAAAGTGCTAGGTTTAATGCAGAGAAAATCAAAGATGATAGTGAGAAAACTAAATTTTATACAGGGTTGCCGACATATGCAGTATTCCTGTGGCTGTTCCAGTAAGTCCTTTAACCTAAAATTTTGACTTAATCTTTAATGTTGAATATTGTATTAACTGCTTTTAGAAAAGGAGGGAGTCAATGAAATCATTTGTTTCACTATTGGAATTCACATAATCAACTAACTATATCTGATCCGAAATTTATAAAGGGGACAACCTGAGCCAAAACTGCATGTCAGTATAAAGTTATTATGAAATTTGTTTTACAGCTTTTTGAAGCCCAAGGCAGAGCGAATGATGTACTGGACTGGTCCTGCAAAAACAGTTCATCAGGAGAGGACAAGAGCAAGTTCTAGCTCTTTGGAGTTAATTGATCAGCTGTTTTCAGTCCTAGCAAGGATGAGACTTGGATTATTTACTCAGGACATTGCCAATAGGGTTGGAGTCCCCATTGGAACCTATTCAAAGTATTTTACAACGTGGATCTGTCTTTTACATGAAGAACTCAAAATTTTGAATCCTTTTCCATCTAGAGAATTGGTAGATCTTACCATGCCGGCAGTCTTCAAGAAAAAGTATCCCTCTGTTAGAGTTATATTGGATTGTACTGAAATTTTTGTCCAAAGATCAAGCAGTTTAGTGAATCAAAATGTAACATTTTCTAATTACAAGCATCATAACACTTTCAAGTTCCTTGTTGGAATAACTCCGTCAGGCGTCATCTCTTTTGTGTCCGACGGATGGGGAGGTCGTGTCTCCGATAAACAAATAACTATCAACAGTGGTCTGTTGGATTTGTTGCAACCAAATGACAGTGTGATGGCAGATAAGGGATTTACCATCAAGGAAGCTCTGAGAGAGAAGAAATGTTATTTGAATATACCGCCTTTCATCTGATCCGCTGCGCAGTTCTCCACAAATCAGGTTTTTGAAACACAAGAAATAGCTGAACTTAGAATCCATGTGGAGAGAAGTATAGGACGTGTAAAAAACTTCACATTTTTTATGGAGTTTTGCCCCTTTCACTTGCACCATTGGCCTCAAAGTTGTTAAGTGTAGCATGCTGGCTATCAAACTTTGATGTACAACTTGTTCCTAATTAGCTCTTCATATGGCATTAAATTCACTGTGATGAGTCTATGCATGCTGAATTGTATACAAATAAATTAGTTATCTACTATTTCAATTTATTATTGCTGTCGATAGAAATGTAAAATATCAGCTATTGACATCCTGTATAATAAGGTCATGATCATCTCAAAACTAAACAAAGTAAGCAAACAAATACGTCATGTAACTTGTTAGAACAGTTTAACTGTTGATTTTTTAAACACAATAACAAATGCAAATTCACATTGCATGTGATGTTAATGAATCATTTCAACAATGTCTACTATAATCATTCATCTCTAATCAAAACTGCAACATATACAGCTGTACATTAATTGGGTTTTTATATTAGTATACAATGCAAACAAAAGATCTTTTGATTAAAAAAAAATTGAGTTTATGATCTCTTAATAAAGATAAACGTATGGTTGAAATCTGTTCAAGAGAAACCAAATTACATTCACATATACACACATTGAAACCCAACCCATTTACATTAACAAATTTACTAAAGAAGCAAGCTCAGATTTTGCAGCAGGCCAAGTTTACGAGTATATTTCAACTACGCCAGTGACTTGCGATGTTACGAGTATGTTTTACCTGCGCCAGAGGATCGCATCCTGTTCTGCAAAATCATGTTATGCTCTGAAATTTAACTAATTAAGAACATTTTAAAATGACATAAACCCTTGCTTTAATTCACATTGACATTGTAAATAAACACAGGGGATAAACCTTTTTAATAATACATGTATAATGGAAAATTTACAAAGCTAGTTTTGGAACTACATATTCAGAATAGAAAGCTACAAGCTTTGGCATCATGACCATCACAAAGTCTGCGTCAAAGACAACTCTCTCCATACTACAAAGTCACACCAAGGGAGGCCCATTAGAACCATCTCGCCTTGTACTTGACCATAATAGTCATGATCATGTCTCAGTTTTGGTCCATCATTTCCATGCACAAAACAAAATGAAAGATCTGAAAGATTAAATTTATCCTGAATTTCCATCTTGTTGACTGGCTTTCCTTTTAGGGAAAATGGACATTTGATTTCAAGCACTCCTTTTTCTCCTGCATCATGAATTCGCCCATCCCTTGATGCTCCGAGAAAAGAGTGAGAGGAGCACAAGGTCAGACCAGTGTCCTCCACCCTTACATCTCCAAAGGCAGATTTTATTGCAAGATAATCTTGGTTTGCATCTGTTTCATGTTCTTGGCCCCATTTTACAGCAGGGAGTAGTGAACTGTATCTGTAAGAATAGTAGTTAGTATATGATTCTTTAAGAATTGTTTAAAATTATAATTAAATAATATTGAGTTGCTTCAATATTACATCTGTATTATATTACAGGCCCAACAAGTACATTTTGCATTCATACTGCAGTCTACTTTTTCATATTATTAATAGCTCTCATTACTACTTTATATATATATATATATATATATATATATATATATATATATATATATATATATATTGGATGCATGAAAACTTAGGTGAAAATATGTATGCACACGTGTATACACATCTTTGCTGATGTCAAAAGAGAATGGCTCAATTCCAAAAATGCATCATTGATGGTAAGTTTATTTTTTATGCAATTTTTAACTTGAAGTAAGTTAAAGGTTTCTTTGGTAATTAACAGAGCAAAGGAATTTACATAATTAACTCACTTGTTGAGTCCTGATCCCTCAATGATATGTTTTACCAAATTGTTCGGATTTCTTCCAGCCTTCAGCACTTGTCCAAATAGAGAACTTGTGATCCTGCCTCTATGCAAGTCATGCCAGACTGGACAAAGTCTTTGACCCCTAGTGGCAAATTCAATGAATTGCACCATGTCATTATCTATGGTGAGGGGAGGTACTAAAAGATTTGAATTACAAACATATAAGTTAAAGTAGTATGCATAATCTAATTGATCATTACACACTCATTAATAATTAAAGGGGCATGGTCACGATTTTGGTCAAAAATTATTATTCCGATTTTAATGTTTAAAGTGGTTCAGTAAAGCATTTGTGATAGGCAACCAAAATTTGAATGTCATTCGTTGAGTTATAAGCGAGTTACAGAGCTTACAATTCTTTGGTATGTAAACAAAGCTTTTGTTTACATTTTGAGTGTTGAAGTCAAAATTCCAGTTTAAGACCTAAAATGAATGTGAGAACTGTTCATTTATGCTTAAAATGAATAGGAAGATAGACATATCAGCTTGAAAAAGATTGTACTGGTATATTGAACATATGTAAACAAAACAGGGCACGAGCCTTGTTTACATAACAAAGAACTGTAAGCTCTGTATCTTGCTTATAACTCTACGACTGACTCTCAAATTTCATTTTATCATTAAAAATGCATTCCTAAAGCATTATAAATTATAAAAACAGAAAAATAGAATTTGATCAAAATCGTGACCATGTCCCTTTAACAAAGGTTTTAACAAAAAATCCAAATAACCATCTGCACATAACAATATTACCATTTCCATGTCCAAACACCAGTTTTTCCATTTCTTTTTTTCGGGGATCTACTTCCTGACAGATTGTGACTTCCTCGGCTGCTTCAGGAACATCATCTAGTATGTGCCAGAGATGTGCTAATCCTGCAATGACATGCACATAGAGTAATATGTTGATATTGTCAATATAAATGATTACAATGTAAAAACATTTACATACCAGTGTTTGGAAAGACCTTTAGCTCTTTGAGTTCATTTAAGATATGTTGCAGGTCAAAAAATCTGTCTTCAAGGTGGCGAGGATCAAACTGAATACTAGATGTTGCTCTTGTACATGTGAAATCGGGCTCCATTTGAGGTTTGGAACACTTAAAGGATAGTGCATGGACAGGCTTTGGACTGTGGTTGATATTTCTGGGAACTATCCACTGGCACAATTGTGATGTGCAGCTATCATCTTCATCAGTAGAAGGACACTTTAAACGAGTTTTGCCATTTAAGTAAAATAGGATTCCTCCTATGTGGCTGCAAGACTGAGCTAACCTAGGATTAGAGATACATTAAATCAAATTTAGACATCCTAGACATAAATCGTTCTCACCATCTCCAATAAAACTATTATATATCCATATTGTGAATTTTATACATGTATTCAGTTTTCTGTACAAAGGGTGTATTACATGTACGTGTACATACCTAACAATGATTACATATATAAATGTGTATTGACAAAAAATTTCTGGTATTTAACTTGTCATTACCAAATAAAGATATCATACCCAATGTGGCACTGACAGTAGGCATATTGCACGATGGTTTCTTTGTTGTCATCTAGGCACAAGTACACTGTGTATTTGTCTTTTTTCATCGACGCAAGGCACGATGCCTTGATGTGCACAATCCTATCATTTATCTGAAAATATTTTCAATGGTTATTTTTAATTATAACAGATTATGATTAAATGACAGATGTATTAAACAAAAATAAATTACTACGATATATGGGTTAGATATTATGATTATTTAGTGAATATAATAAAAATAAAATTGTTAGACCTACCTGTGAAATTTGTCTTGCACATCTCCAGCTTCAAAGTGTCTGACAGCCCATCCATCCCTTTGAAATTTTCTACTCCTCTGTCATCACACGAGGCACGAGTTCTAGCTAGCAACCATAAAATTGTAGATTGCGACAAAACTTGGGCTTGGAAGTTGTATATATGGCACAGTAACGTATGTACATTTAATGAATGGGGGTAACTGATGACCCTGCATATCAACTATAGGAAACACCCCGGTATGAGAAGTATGCTGATCAATAACTGGTGTGATATTCTGCGTAGGGATACCATTAGTAAAAAGTAAATCAACCAATTCTTCTTTCTTTTTCCCTGTAGCATCAAGACCGATGTCTGTGCACATTTTTTGATGAGTTCTTTTGTTTACTTTCTTCAAATTGTCGCGCGAAGCCATATTGTTGTTAATGACGCTTGCCTCGCGGAAGTTCTTATACGCATGCGCGAAAATTAGCACGAAATGGTCCATACTATATTGTGACGTCGTTGTATTGTTTGTATAACGTCATGAATTTTAACATTATTTGTTTTTAAATGTATTATAATTCAATTTTGGTTGAAACGCGATTTCTGATTGGCTAAAAAATTGTTTTAAATCGTATAAAGAATGTTACGTAAGTCAAAGTTAAAACTAATGTCAAAAACGTATCAATCCGCTTGACGGTACGTTTGAATTTGTACAATTTAATGTCATTTCAAAGGTCAAATGTCTGTTTTTATCTATAACTAATTACAAGAAATAAATTATAAGCCATGAATTCAATATCCATTACTTTTATACGATTTAAAATGGTTTGGTACAGTTTACGCTTTCTCATAAACCGCTTGACGGTTTATAAAGCGTAAACTGTTCCAAACCATTTTATATCGTATAAAAGTAATAAATATTGAATTCATTTCGTAACGTTTGTGGAAACAATGTTTAATATATATATATATATATATATATATATATATATATATATATATATATATATATATATATATATATATATATATATATATAGTAGTAAGTGATCTTACCATGCGCTTCAATATATTGCACATTACTGGGCAGGATTTTATTCTTCTCAAAAATATATTCAAGCAGTTGTTCCTGCTGTTCGCCAGAAGGGGATGTAATTGGACTGACTGCGTGACCATCCTGATTTAGTCCAGTAGAAAGAGTGCCCCAAATTTTGTTCTCGTCACGCAGCGCCTAACAAAAATGGCGTAACATTCTAAAACTGACATATTTCTACGTATAACATACTTTTATTTGGCTTACTTTTGATTGAAAAAGGAATATACAATGAATAGTCATATTCATTACATCTTTGAGTGTTTTCAATATGACAATGCCACAGCCCTCTCCACGGGCATATCCATCTGCATTTTCTGAGAAGCTGTGACACTTTCCTGTTGGTGAAGCCATTCTAGCTGTGGATAAACTGATGAAAATTGCTGGATCAAGGATGCAATTCACACCCCCAGTAATTGCCATAGATATTTCACCTGCCGAAAATAATAATATAGTTAGTTTTTCGTTCTTAATATTGTCGTTAAAAATTCATCGTTCCACATCAAATATGATTCTTATCCTTCGATTATTTACCATTTCTTAGCGCCTGAGAAGCTATGTGAAAAGCAATCATGGATGACGAGCATGCAGTGTTTAATGTAATCGCAGGACCCAGCAGATTGTAGAAGTATGCGATTCGTGCTGAAAGAAGACTGGAGTCGGTGCCCGTCACCGTAGTGTTTGTAGTTTTCTGTCTAGCAATCCGGAGAACACAGTCCCAGTCGTGATTCATTGCACCTTGAAATCAGAAACAATCATGATACCCACGGACCACATTGCTCTACTGAGTAACACTATATTTTTTTGATATGGATGATCGAATGTGTAACTAATAGCTTTCCTATATATTAAGGAAGGCTTCATGGTTTTTATGCTTAAACGAGAATAGATAAAGAATTTATATCTTAACCTTTTGTAATATACACCAACTCTATTATAGCTGCGTTATAGTTTTAGTTAACTGATTTCCATACATTAAATTTATTACGCTTATAAATTTTTCACACTTAAAAGGTACAAAATATTTACTAAGATACTTCAAAATTTTCTATAACATTCTAAAACTAAATCCCTGTGACACGCTTTTTTTTCTAACCCATAATGTGTATTATGTTTTTGCATTACTATAGCCTTCATACTCTTGGAACGGAAGACCTTATTGTTTTCCCACTGTTTCTTATTCTACTTCTTTTTTATATCTAAAGAATGAACAACAATTTTAGATAGGTATTAGAACTAAAAAGATTACTAATTAAAAAGACCATTCGGATGATATGGAAAATAGGGGTATGGCCTATAAAATTGGGGGCCAGGAATCTCTTAAAGTCTATTCACGATAAACAATTTGTATATCATTATATAAACAAAGTTGTTTATTGTAAAATTAAATATCAGGAAAAATCGTTTTAACGCCCATTTATTACGTATTTACTGATATTTCAGGCACTAAAGTGGTTAATTTTCAATGTGTCTTATGTTAAAAATTAAAAGCACTTTAATGAGAATTTTCAAAGATATTGGTGATCTTATACATTATCTGAAAGTTGGTGTGAGTCTGTAATTGTATTGGTATTACATTGTATCGTTAAAAAAATCGGACGGAAGACCTACTCGTTACTTGTAACGAGATCGTACCTAGTTTAAGTGTTTTTTTTATTTATTTCTCCTTCCGTATTTGAATTATTGTGCCAACCACTTCCTAACCCCTTTGGTAATGATCTCCACAAAGATATAAATCTTCCATAAAAATGGCAGCTTACGATAAACGTAAAAGCTGACATCTAAAAATTCTTTGTACCTAATTTGGTGAAAATTCACCCTCTAGGCCTTAAAAATAATTCGCATATACAAAAATTCATAGACGGAGAGTCGCATGGACAGACGGACAGATCACATGACAAACAGACACGTTTGTCATGTGATCAGGAAAGCACCTTGGTGATTTCAGATCAGGTGAACTGAAAAGGTATAACTGCAGCAGTTTCAAATACATTGATTTTTTTGGCTTGCATCATAAATATACCTTTGAAACAAGAGCTGAAGTTTTTGTCAGTATTTTAAGAGCTTGACCATGGCTATGTTTGCTTTAACAAAAATCACGTTCTCAAATCAACGAAGATGTAAGTCAACGTAAACATCCTAAGAAATCGGAGTTGCATTTTCTAAAACTTGCTTGATTTGTGCAATTTAAGGTAGTCCATGCAATACTATCATATTTCCTATTTAAAAGATTGCAAGTTTGATCACTAAAATCTTAGTGTGATTTTAAGGGGTTTATTAAATAATGAAGACTCATCTTTGACATTTTTAAAAATTTTGAATATTACAAAAATTATCACAAATTGAAGTTAACATTAAAGTCTATGAGAAAATCTTTTCAGTGCAAGTACTTTTCTCACAAATCTCTCGGTAAAAGGTTGCAAAAGCTTTTCTTTTCATTACAAATGCCAAAAACATTCACAATTTACCATACATATTTTGAGAAAACGATTTTTCTAATTTTTGTATAGGGCAGACAACTCTTTAAAAAAATGTCAGTGCAAAAGATCATTCAATTGACTTTATACATACTCCTGAGTTTGGTTTATGTCAGGCTTACAATAATTTTGAAATAAATATTTAATGTTGTTTAGATCAATCACAATTGTTAAATACCCCTCAGTTATAGATGGACTACCTTAAGACATTACAAAAGAGATGAGCCAAATTTTTTTATCGCTCAATTTATATTTTCTGAACACATTACATCAAACCTTCCTGTTTAATCTCATTTAAATGGAGTGTACATTAAAATGATAACATTTTAAATGTGCACTTCCAGAAAACTACTTTTAAAGCTATTAGAGAGGTGAAGCATTTGACCGTGTACATGTATGAGTGACTAGGATTATACCCTTATTTACTGCGTGTTACGTCATAAATTTTGCATACCGCGTAATTTTACAAGTTGTCACTTTCGTGTAGATTCAAAAGTACACGGAAGTAAGAACCTATAGCTTTTCACTCTCAAAATGATTTTTTTGTAGGAAAATTAAACTATACATTTTTTTTTAAAGAAGATGATACATTACATACGATTGTTTGTCTTACTTGATTAAAATCAGAGAATTATTTGACCAAAAATGATTGTAAATTTACGTTGTTAAAAGACGGTCATCTGTAGAAGAAATATTTAGCTAGAAAGCCTTTGCTTATAATTTGTAGCAATATTAATGGACACAACAAATTATCAATATACATTCGAGGTCACATATATAAAAAACTGTAATGAATATTATCACTAAAAAAGAAAGGGTGGTTCGAACATATTGCCGGCGGCCTTAATAACCAAATTCCACTCTCCAATGTTAAAATTTCATGTATAAATGATCCGCTATACTGTTAATTTAAAAATCGATAGCGGATCAAAACCAGCAAACTTTTATTCGATTATCATTTTTTCATGTGCCTGAATGCTCACCAGTGCAGGTGTTTCTTAATTCACTTAATTACCTATAACAGAGATTTATAGAGCAATCACGAGCACCAGCACTGCTAAATTGAAGCTAAAATAACATTTTAGTGTACATGTACAATACAGAAAAGGCGTAGTCAGGGAGGGGCGAGGGGATGAACACGCTATTTTATTAATAAAAGCTGTACTAGGTTTACATTAGAATAAGTATTTGTTAGTATATTACATTGTACTCAACTGTTGGCAAAATGAAAGGTAATTTATCTTTAATCTTAACCTCAACAAATGTTTTAGAAACGTTTCTGAATGAATTGAACTTTTTAATTATTACCAGACTCTTGTTAAATGCATATTCTATGCACCGCTCGATATTTTTTTAGGGGGGGGGGGTGTCCGAAGAATATTTTGTTTTGCGTGTTCTATTTACAGTATCTTTACTATATGTATGTATTGCTAAATTCTTTATTTTTTCAGATGATGAGAGTGATATTCCAAAAAGGAGAAATTCCCAAACCTACTTAGTTGATTATTTAAAGGAAAAATCAGAAATGGAGATGGCAACAAAGAGAACGGAGATAGAATTGAGAAAAAAAGAACTAAGATTACAGAAGGCACAATTCGACCTCGACCGGGAGGAGAGACTCCAAAGGATGGAAATAGAAAAGCAGGAGAAAATTGCGTTCATAGATTTATTAAAGAAATAGCAAACAATAAATAAAAACAAATAACCATATTCTTTGATATTGGTTTTTGTCTTCAAGTTAAAAGATAACACAAATTCAAATTTTGTTCTGTTGGAAATGGTCCATTGTTTTCATTAAATAAAACAGTAATATAAGATAGTTTAAGGTTAGCAAAACAAATAAAATACATCACTAGATTTTAATTGATGCTAAGTGAGTTATTCTAGGCCAAATATTCGTGTAGAAATGGCGGGTAAATATCAAAGAATCAACCGGTTTCACTACCATACAAAATGGTGTGGCAGTTGGTTAGAATACCTGCTACTCTGTAATATTTTCTCACAGGCTGTAAATACAGTTTTTGATTTTTTCTTTTCGTCAAGAAAAGCAAACAAAGATAAAATTTTGCTGAAAGTCCATTCTACGCATACTCTCAGTGCTGACTTTTTATTGTTAAAACGCATCTGATTCGCTGATATAACAGCTTCTCGAAAGGGGGAGTTACGTATGGGTATAATGGGTAGGCGGGGTCAACGTAGACGGAATAGATTTCACCATTTGCTTTTGTCATATGTTGTTGCATTTGTTGTTCAACACCGCTTTCCCTTAGCATACCCGCATCATGACGGCGGCCCTCAATTGGACCAAACATACGAGCAATCATTCCGTTAGGTGTAGTATTGGAATTTAAGACCATGTATTCTTTTATGACCATTGAATGCCAATTGCTGATGAGATTGTGTTCTGCATATCGGCCTCACGGTTCCGTCGATAAACCCCCAGCAGTTTGCAAGGGGTGCCCCAGATCTGTTGACAGATGCAACTATCTCGTCCAGTTTCGCGTGGGACAAGCACGGTTTATGCAAGTTTTCCAATTTGTGTCCGTGGTTTGAATCAACAAGGTCTAAAACCGTGTTAAAGATGTAAGATATTTCAGTCGTTGATCTTCCAAACATGTGTGAAAGATCTTAATTGCAATCTATTCGGGTATGCTAATCTACGTATAAGAATGCACAAACCCTCTGTTCCCGAGCATTCAGTTCTATTCTTGCAAACAATTTTGATAGGTATACCAAAAGCGTCGCACAAAGCACACATGTCTTCTTTTTTAAATCTAAATAATGCACGGAATTGTTCTTCGCAGAGTTCATCAATCCCTAACTTATGATAAATTGATGATTCTTTGTCGTCATCCATACATGACAGAGGTAAAAGATCATCATCACCTTCTAGCGATGCCAGCAACATCATAGTTTAAGCCATTTTTATTTACGATCGAATATAATCACTAATTTTGATTAGTTTATTTCATATTTACATCTAATCAAGTATTATTTGACATCTTCCTCTACACGTACGCGTACACGTGCAGTTTAATTTGTTTAACAGGAAGCAACGTTAGATACGGGTACTTGTAATCTTACTTCTAACTCTACACATACGCGTACACGTACACGGTCAAATGCTTAACCTCTCAATTTAGATAGAAAGCTAAATATTAAAAATAGAATAGTGTTTGCGAAATACCGTTTTCGTAGAAAAAAACACCCTTTTATTTGTAAAGCGGGTAACGTATTTATTCTGCAATGTTGCCACCTTCATATCCTGTATGCGTCACCAAAGAAAGCATTTTATTGTATATAATTACATCTTTCTTTTAACAAATTAACAAATTGATTGTGAAACGCAAGTAAAATTGACTAAATGTCTGTTAAATGTACATCAGTACGTTAGCTAAATGAAACAGCCAAATCGTCTCTTATGGTAATTTGAGTATGACATCATCATGGTTCATGGTTATTTCTTGCAGTCCGTGATTTTCTTAGGTAGCTGTAGGTTTCGACTAATCGATAAATAGGGCGCGTAGATCAGCCTACAGATCTAGGGGCCAATCATATAAATTCCTACATGTAATTAGAAATCATTGTGGAAAAAACCGCCACCCTTTCTCTCATTTCCACCCCTACAGAAGATCCCAAGAGAAGTTGACTCGCCTTTTATCAGATATGCCTTAACAGCCATGTTAACATGTCCACTTTGAAAATGGTGGAGGGAAGTCAACATCTTTCGGTCACTACCGTACAATAACACCGAAGAAAATTGGTTTACATGTATTGTCGCGCAAAAATTATTTACTGCGATAATATCAAACAAAGCTTGTTAGAGATATAAAGCGGATAGTGTGCTATAGTCCCAAAATGACGAAGCAGTAGTAACAAACTGTAGTAGCACACGTTTACATTTTGATATGCAGGTTAGAGGATAACATTTATTGCCTGTATATAACTGCATTGCCATGGTAGCTGAGGGTAAGGTTGAAACAATGGCATTTTAATGCTTATTTACGAACACATTGTGAGTAATGTAAAGAGTTTGGTTTGGGGTTTGAAGAAACGCATATTTCATTAAAAAGCTGTTCCATGGTCACTATACAGAAATTGCAAAAAATGATTTATTTATTCATTTAATTCAAATTTTTAATGGAAATCATTGAGAACCGTTGATACGGTAACAAGCTGAAAAATAAGGTAAATTCTAATATTTTGAATCATTTTTTAAGCGGGTATTCGCATATATACTAGCGTTTGTATTTATAAAATTTAAACAATCGATAATGGTATTGTTTTTGACAATATCGGATGGTAACCGTCCGGATGCACGGACCTTTTCATGGTTAGTGAGCACCTGTTGTTTATTGAAGAATTTGTACGCACGAGTTTTACGGGCCAATACTGTTTGGAATAAGAACTGTAAAGGATTTGTTTAAACCTTTTTTTGTTAAGGAAATCACTTTATTTTCAACAAAATTTACCCTTATGTCATGCCACGAATCAACGAAAACCAACGTAATCGTGCTGTTAGGATGCTGCAAGCTGGAATGGCACAAAATACTGTAGCAAGACACTTTGGAGTTCATCGGAACACCATCCAGTCATTATGGAGACGTTTTCAACAATCTGGCAACACCCAGGATCGACCGCGCTCTGGACGACCTCTCGTGTGACGTCACGTCAACAGGACAACCACATTTGACTTGTGCATCTGAGAAATCGTTTCCAGACAGCAAGTTTGACTGCCCGTAGCATTCCAGGGCTTCGACCAATTAGTCCAAGAACTGTGCGTAATCGTCTGCGCGAGCAAAACATCAGACCAAGACGTCCAGCGGTGAGCCCAGTACTGCTTCAACGTCATAGTATCGCCAGACTAGCGTGATGCACACGACATCTGCGATTCAAAATACAGGACTGTGCCAATATTCTGTTTACTCATGCATCCAGATTTCATTTGGATAGCAGTGACGGTCGTTATAGGGTGTATCGTCGCGTTGGGGAGCGTTACCAGGACGCTTGTGTTGTGCAACATCGACAATTTGGTGGAGGTAGCGTTATGGTGTGCATGGAGTGGAATATCAGCACGTGGAAGGACCCCTCTACAAATTATCAATGGAAATCTCACCGGCGTACGCTATCGAGATGAAATTATTCAGCGTCATGTGATACCCTTCATACAGAGACATCAAAATCACATCACTCTGCAGCAAGACAACGCAAGGCCACACATTGCACGTGTAGTCAGGGACTTGTTTGTTCAACAGAATGTCCATGTCTTGCCTTGGCCAGCTGTTTCCCCCGATTTGTCGCCGATCGAGCACGTCTGGGATGAAATGGAAAGACGTTTACGCCGTTTACCAAATCAGCCAGTGACATTGGCTGATTTAGGCCAGGCTTTAACCAACATCTGGAACAACATCCCTCAAGCATTTCTGAACACTTTAGTGGCATCAATGAGGCGTCGCTGTCAAGTATGCGTGAACGCAAATGGTGGTCACACGCGTTATTAATTTTGTTAATTCAATTTCAAATAACATTGACTTTCGAGTGTGCTGAAATTGACGTTATTCGACGTTGACATTAATGTGTTATGAGATGTTGTTATGAATACAGTTGTTAACAGTATTACAAAAAATAAAATTTGTTCATTGTAATTTTTAAATGTTTTTTTCATATATTAAATAAAGCACTGTTTCTTTTTTCCGCTAGTATAAAATAAAATATTATTTATCAATTCGTAAGAAAAAATCAAGTATGTCCTCAAATTTAATATAACTTGAAAAAAAATCTAATTATTTCTAAGAATAATAACCTTTGCTATGGACAAAAAGCAAGAATTTCTGTATCCTTTTCTACACAATTTTAATTTCCATAACAATATTGCTTCTTTGTTGCAAAACAAAATTTATTGTGGTATACAATGAAAATCTAGGCATATTCTTTTGGATCTAACAAATACAATTACTTATCTAAAATGAAGAAAATCACCTTTAATTTTTCAGTTTTCCCATATCTTTTCCTTGTTACCACAGCAACGGGTGTAAGTTTACACAAAAAATGTATATTTCGGGGCAATGTTAGGGTGTAAAAACTTAATGGTTTTACTTTTAGACTTTTCGTTTTATGGAGTTTTGAGATGGTTGACGGTTTGTTATTGTCATTTTTTTCACTTATTAATAAAAATGTAAAAAACCGATTTCAAAAAATGTTAACGGTTTCAAATTAAAATTGGCAATAAACTTAAGTTGTTTGATGTCTGTGATTGTTTATATTAGTAGGTTAAAAGGCGTATATGGCTTCAAAGTAGGTAAGTTTTGTTATTTTTTCCATCTTTAGCCTCAGTTACCATGAGAACAGTTACCCCCAACAACCAATTTTAGGGTCTTTTTTCTGTTTTACACCTAGGTGTCCATGTATGAAATATATGAAAATCGATGACTACTGTGGCAGACCCCTTTACGAATCTTTGATTGTCATGGAATTGAGATTAGCACTGCAATCGGAATATTATGACGAAATTGTTAATATGTGTAACCTACTCCAAGGGGATCGGATTAACTCTCTATAACTTTACTTAACTAAAGAGGGCTTGTCTGTTCTCAAGAAACCGTTATACATGTAGACACCTTTTGATCGGACATAATGAATTTTGAACAGAATAATGATTAATTTGTGGGTGTTTTTTTTTTTAACAGAAAATGTTTTTTTTCAGATTTACACACTGTAGTTATAATTCTTCCATGTCAACGTTGTTTGCGGACTAGACCTGTCTTTATCCCAAAGGATTAATATCAATCACGTGAAAAGGAGAGCTGGTTTGTCTTCGAGAAGAAAAAATGTTTCAAATCTATTTTTAACAAACCCTAAAATATGCTAACATAACATTTTTGGAAAAATACTAAAAGCTTAATTGAATT
The DNA here is from genome assembly GCA_020458035.1 of Magallana ariakensis. Lineage (NCBI taxonomy): Eukaryota > Metazoa > Mollusca > Bivalvia > Ostreida > Ostreidae > Magallana > Magallana ariakensis. The sequence goes on along the minus strand of CM035816.1, from coordinate 3,135,687 downwards.
TTTTTTTAAAAAGGAAAGGCTTTAGACATCCATTTAACCTTATTTTTCTTTATTTTTTCCTTTTTTTACCGGTAATTTTTAAATTTTTAAATGTCTTTCCAAACCTTCGAAAAAGCTACAAGATGACAGATGACATGTGGTGATAACGAACTGTGTTCAAATTACAATGTCCAAAGGAAAATACAAAACAGGAGCAGAGCAACAAGGACCTCCAAAAAGATAGAGGTAGGATCAGGTGCCACGGAGGAGTGAGCATCCTTTGCTGACCGGTCACACCCGCCCTATGCTCTTTGTCGTAATCGGGGCAAACGAAAAAGTCCGTAGACAATTAGGTGATTAATTATGGTCTAATAATTACAATGAAACCCTTAGTCAGAATGAGATCCAGTTGAAGATTGTATTTGCTGACAAGGTTGCTGTATCGACCATAGAACTTACAAAAAGATGACTTCAAACGTGACTGTTGATAGTCCTGTTTTATCAACTTGTTTGTCAGTAGCTTTCCTCGCCTTAGAAACTGTTCATACTAAGAGCATGCCCTTGAGGATCGAATTAAGTGAAAGACAAAAGCTCAATATTCAGGTGATGAAGGTATATGGCTACATATGTAAGGAACGTTGACTATACACGTTTATCATAAAGTTTTGTTGTTAGGGGTTACCATCAAAGTCCATTTCCAGTAAAATATCCAAATATGATATAGATGACGCAGACTCTGTGGTGTCTTTTATTTTACGTTCTCTTATATCTAGAGTCGACGTAAGTATGGAAGTAACAATTGTTAATTGATAAGTCGTCGTTCATATACCTTAATGTTGAGTTGAAGGCCATAGCGAGTGATTTTTTTTCACGGACAAGGTTTTGAATAAATTCTGCTTCATATGAATACAAAAATTGGTTTGCTAACAATTGGACGCAATTGCGCAAAATAAACCCCGAAGAACACTTTTTGTTTGCGCTCTTATATCGCGGAAAGCTTCCGAGATGGCAGAAAGTCGTCCCTAATGATTTTAACGAACTCAATCAATGGTATCCTGCTACAAAAAACAATCAAGTGCTTATACTAAGAGGCCCAGGGGACTTGCATCGCTCAACCATTAGCAAAATTCTGATCATATCAGCTTTATAGTATAAAATAAAAATTAGACAATTTTGTAGTTTGTAGTTGAGTTGACTTGTTTAAAAAGTTTTTTCTACACATATTTCTTTGTTAAACATAAAGCTCCTTTTGTTTTATCAGATTTTAAAGGGAATATTTTTTAAAAGATCGAATTTATACCCCTATCTCTTCTTACCCTCAGGAATCATGGTTTAAAGAAGTTCGATTCCGCATTACCAAGGGATGCTTCTATATAAGTTTCAGCTTAACTTGTCAAATGATTTTGAAGAATTTTTCATATTATATTTATCTATTAACTCTTACGTGAAAATTCATTTCTCCATTGTGTTCCAACCCTTTTACGGGAATCATGGTTTGATCAAACTGAAATCGTTTTCCTACCTACTGCTATTACCTAAGAATTTTTCTGCATAAAATACAGCTTTTCTAGTCATTTGTTTTTGCAATGTACAGTTTTAAGATGTTTATCTATTTATTCTTATGTAATATTTCAACCACCATCTTGACTCCTCCCTTCCCCGGACAGAACGACAGAGAGAGGAACAAAAGCTCATTTGCGCTTTCAGGGCAGGTGAGCTAAAAAAAAATATACAGTGTTTGTTCAAAATAAAAGATGGAAACCGGAACTAACGTAACCGAAAGTTCCAAAATACTTTAAAGATATCTATATACTATAAACCAGTCCCAAATAGCCCGTTTATCAGCAAGATCATTGAGCGTGTTGTCGCACAGCAACTCAATAACAATCTCACCAAAAATGATCTGCATGATAACCTGCAGTCGGCATACAAGTCAGGCACCAGCACTGAAACAGCCATCCTGCGAATTAAGGCAGACATAGAAGATATTCCAAATGAAGGTAACGCTATACTCCTAGTCCTTCTTGACCTTAGTGCCGCATTCGACACCATATATCATACTCTTTTGTTAGAGAGACTGCAAAAGGAGTTTGGACTGTCGGAAACAGCACTCTCATGGATGCATTCATATCCCATTGGCCGCACTCAGGCAGTAAAGATCAATTTACAGTGTGTCCTCAGATGTGCCAGGCAACAGTTATATCTAATCTTGACTATCACAATGCCCTACTGCTTCGCATAACCGATCGTCCGATGCACCAGTTACAAATGGCTCAGAACAGTGTTGCACGTTGTCTAACAAAAACATGCTACATACAACACATTACGCTATTACTTCAACAACTACACTGGCTTCCTGTAAAACAACGTGTTATATTCAAAGTACTGGAAACCATCTACAAGTTACGACATTCCTCTACAGCATCAGCATACATGAGTGAACTATGTTCTGTCTACCAACCGAACAGGGCATTGACCAATCTGACCAATGGAAACTGGTAGTGATGAAGTCATAAAAAAAAATACGGCGCCAGATCTATAAACACTCTGGGTGCCCAATGGTGGAACGATTTACCATTGGAACTCCGTAAGCTTGAAACTCACAAAGCACTCCGCAAGACCGTCAAAACACTGTTGTTAAGCGTAAATATGAAACATAGACTAGTACTATATCAAGATTACGGATGTATTTATCCTGTCATCCTTAATCATGTTTTTTTAGCTTCTATTTTTTTATCATCACTCTACTTATAATTTTATATTATCTCTAACATAACGTGTATAAGCACAACACTTTTATTTACACAGTGTACAGCGCATATAAACTATATGTATATTTTGCGCTCTATAAGTCAATATAATAATAATAATAATAATAATAATAATAATAATAATATATTTTGATTTGCTATACGGCAATAATGAATTTAACTGCTGTATTCTAGACATCTAAGACAAAAGTGTCCCGAATAATTAAAAATCTTCAGATCAATGTTTGTTTTAATAGCTCTAATCAGAACAATTGCACATTTTGATCAAAGTGGAAAATCCCTAATTTGTTATGGACTCGCGAATCCCATAAGCGTAACATTTCGTTCTGATTAACCTGAAACTAACTTTAAGAAAACAGGTTTGTTTCGAGGTTTCTAAGAAAGGAATTTTAACAATGTGTCCGATACACTTCTACGATTTAAATTAAAGAATACATGTTTAAAAAAGTAAAAGTCACGCAAGAGACTGTTTTAGAAATCCGTTAGCAAAATTGTATAATTATGTGTAAATTTTGGAAATATGTGCAATGTCATATGAATAAAGCTATGCTTTTAGTCTTTTGCAGTCTTGTCTTTGATAATCTGTAAACGAACTTAAGGTGGTATGTGACACCTGTGGCTATTAATGTAGATAAAAGTAAATTGTAATTGAAATACTTTCACCGGTTTAAAGTTTTCAAATTTTATAATATCTGACCAACATTTTTTTGTGGACAGATAAACATTTTAAAACCCCAGCGTGATTAGAACTCATGACTTATAGAATCTAAGTTAACGCTCTAAACACTTTGCGCTATGGTGTTATAGGTAACAATTTCAAGAAAGAAAAGGTTTATGAAATTATGCTTGATTTTATTGCTTATTTCGATCAGATGTGCGTCACAATATGGAGGTGTCTTACCACCTTAAAAACAAGTTTGAATTCAATTTTTGATGTTCATGATATTAGATACAAACCAATATAGACTCCCGTGTTAGAGCCTGCAATTTTCTCTTTCGGAATTCCCGCATCTTCTAAAGCCATGTGCACAGACTCAAGTACAAAATGGTGCTGAGGATCAACCAGTTCAGCCTCTTTGTCGCTGATACCAAAGAATCGATTGTCCCACTCATCAAACCTTGATGGGAAATATTAAGGAATTATTTATTCAGAGTTATATTTGTAATAAAAAAAATATTTCAAGCAAAAGTAAGTTTGCAAAATGCACGCATGAGTACAATTGAAAAAGAAATCCATCCTTTTATGAAATATAACTAATACAATATGGACCAGAAACGTGTTTTGCAAATTACGTCATTTCTGAAGCCATTCACTGTCAGTTAAGTTAAAAAAAATGGGCAAATAGATGAAACATTTTTAACTCTACTGTAAAGAAAAGTATATATATATATATATATATATATATATATATATATATATATATATATATATATATATATATATATATATATATATAATTTTATGATACATTTACCTGAAACACTTTTGAATATTGTAAAAAAATCCCCCAAAACACCTGCTCCAATATTAACTCATGTATAAAAAAAAATTTCAAACCGTCAACCATCTCAAAAATCCATTAAACGAAATACAAATTCAAAGCAGAGCAACAAGGACCTCCAAAAAGATAGAGGTAGGATCAGGTGCATAGGAGGAGTGAGCATCCTCTGATGACCGGTCACACCCGCCATGTGCTATTTGTCGTAATCGGGAACAAAACGGAAAAGTCCGTAGACAATTAGGTGATTAATTATGGTCTAACAATTAGAATGAAAAACGTCAGTCAGCATGCGACCCAGTGTAAAATTATATTTGCTGACAAGGTCGTTGTATCGACCATAGAACTTACGAAAAGATGACTTCAAACGTGACTGTTGATAGTTCTGTTTAATCAACTTGTTTTTCAGTAGCTTGCCTCGCCTTAGAAACTGTTCATACGAAGAGCATACCCTAGCGTATCGAAGTATTTGAGAGTAAAAAATACCATATGCAGGTGAAAAAAATATATTGCTACATAAGTAAGAAAAGTTGACTATAAACAAATTGAATTCATCGCGTTTATCGTAAAGTTTTGTTGTTAGGTTACCATCAATGTCCATTTCCAGTAAACTATCCAAATAGGAAACATATGACGCAGACTCTGTGGTATCTTTTATTGCTGAGAGTCGACGTTAGTATGGAAATAACAATTGTTAATTGATAATACGTCGTCTCTATGCCTGAATGTTGATTTGATGGCCACAGCGAGTGAATTTTCTTTCACGTACAAGTTTTTGAATGAATTCTGCTTCATAAGAAAACAAAAATAGGTCTGTTAACAATGGGGCACAATTGGTTACCATGGTATACGGTTTGGGATTGATTGGTTTCGTTTCTACTCTCTATTTAAATTTTAACAGATGTTTTAAAGCTGAATACGACCCATAAAAAGACACCACCTCACGGGTATATAAACCCATTGACTTCGTTCCATTCGATTGTTCACCTTATATTCATGACCGACATGGAATATTCGTCACGTTGTCTTAGGTTTAGTGGTTGTTTTATTGTTTTATATGCATTTTCTGTTTGCATATAATGCAATTACCAGTATATTTAAGGTCTTCCGTTTCCAAGGGAAGACCTTATTGTTTTCGTACTGTTTCTTCTTCTTCTTCTTATTTTTTTTCCCCAAATTTTGTGCACGCGATTTCTCGAAAACTATTCGACCGATTTCGGCCATTTTTTCACAGATGATGGGACGTGACCTGAATTTTATATGTTTTTGAAATTTGGGTACACATTTTGTTATTCTTTTTTCCCTTTTTTTTCCCGGGAGAATATCTCCGAGATGACTGAATAGAATTTCCTAAAATTTTCAGGAATTATAGATTGTGATAATATCTCCAGGGTTTGTTTTTTGTAGTTTTTTTTAAATTCATTTCCGGTTGTCCGTTTCCTGTCCCACGACAGGAACCTTTTTTCCTCGATATTTCAGAAACGACAAGGACTTGAATATCCAAACTTTGTAGGATGAAAGACCGATGTCTGTAAATATGTATAAACTGTTTTGTTTTGTTCTTCGTAACTTCCGGTCGTCACCGGAAGTAATTAAAAAAATAATTTTTTTATGTCTTTAAGTTATTTTACATAGAATGAATATATTAGTATAAATCCTTACATATGTGATCTATGCGATGTTGATTTAACAAAAAAGTTCTGCTTTCGGTGAGATATCTCAATTATCTCAGGTAGCGTTTTTAAAACAAATTTTGTACTCGCGTTATTTCAGAAACTGTAAGTGATCAAGACACGAAACTTACATGGATAATAGACATTTAATAGAAAATTCGTGAAACTGCTTTCATTTTGTTCATTGTCACTTCCGGTCCTCACCGGGAGGGTTTAAACAAATCAAGTTGTTTGAAATTTCAACTGTTTTTCTTAAACAATTTTAGTTCAGTTGATAAACAATAAAGTACAGTTGTCTAATGTTAAAGGAATACTAACTTTTTTTTTCACTGAGCATTTCCGTTTGTCCGTTTCCTGTCAAGAGACAAACAAACATTGACTCCACGAGATCTCACAAAAAGGTGACGACTTGAACAACCAAACTTTGTGGGATGACAGCCCTATGTCTGTAACTGTGTTTACATTATTTTGTTTGATTCGTCGTAACATCCGGTCGTCACTGGAAGCGCTTCAAAAATTATTTTTTCTTATTGTTTTTATTTTACAGGGAATGAATATATCAGTATTAAATCTTAAATATGTCATCTTAACAATGTTAAATAACTAAACATATTCTACTTCCGGTGAGATATATCAAATATCTTAGGTAGCTTTTTTTTTTTTTTTTTTTTTTTACAAATTTGATACTCGCGAGATTTGAGTCACTGTAAGTGATTGAGACACGAAACTTTTATGAATGTTAGACATTTTATTGAAGATGTGTTTGACAGGTTTAAATTGTAAACCGTCACTTCCGGTTCTCATCGGAAGGGTTCAAACAATTCATGTATTAACAAGTTTTACAGACTATTTTTGGTGTTTCATCTAGCCTGATAAACAGTGATGTACACTAGGCAAATGTACAAAAAATGTCGGCGTTTATTTTCATTAATCAATTCCGTTCGTCCGTTTACGGTCCCGAGACAAAAAACCTAGTTTTAACGAGATTTCAGATTTGACAGAGAGTATCGATCTTTCATCGTTTCATATAAAACAAATTAGACGGAAAACCTACTCGTTACTCGTAACGAGATCTAGTTGATGTTACTTTTCTCTTGGCTTGGAATAAATACGTACATTTCATCGCCAATGAAGAGTGTGAAGTTGTTAAATGTACGTCCACACAGGTACGACCTGTGTAGCGTCATAGTTTTGAATTGTTAAGAGGTCTGCAGCTAATATAGGGGTCGAAGGGATAGCGGTGAGGGAAAGGAAACTTGGCAAACAAAGCATATTATGTTTGATTCTAAGGTAAGGTATGCAGTTACATTAATTTTTTGTTACATCTGTATTCATATCGCGTAATACTCTATTATATATTTTGCGCTGCCTTATGTCTTTTAAACTTGACCAAACTGATTTTTATCTTTAAAACAATTTTTTCATCCAACCGTTTCAACGAAAATGTCATTAGACGCAAATATCCTGGAGCAATATAATAATCTTGCTTGGATATTCAAAGATCAATGATTCAAACATTTTGTTTATTTTTTGTGACTTCATATCATTGTTTGAATTGTATTATAAACGTGGATAAATTCTTGAGTCACTTTAACTGATTTGGTGAGTGAGATATGTTCCCCAATTTCAAAAAGTACGAGAGAATTATTTCATAAAATGTTTTTTTCCCCTTTTTATCATCCAAATAACACGATAATAAGAATAAAGTTTACCGATATAAAAATTACTCTAAAACCTTTCCAACTTTCCTTCATAGGTTTGACATTCAGAAAATAATTTTAAAGCTTCAGTGAAATTACATTAAGAGATGAAAAAATGCCAATAACAAACCGTCAACCATCTCAAAAATGAAAAATAACAATCACTATAGGTTAACAGATTGAATTAAAATGCCTAATATGTTGACTTTATTTAAATTCAATAACTGATTTAAGATTAGAAATTAACAACTAAATTTTAACTCATCATGGATGGATTAAAAGATTAATTATATTTTTGTTTTAAATCCCATTGGCTGATTTAACTGGACTAAGAAGAGATATTTTAATAACATATCAGTATTTGTAACTTCTCAAAATGTTTAACAAAAGCGTTAATGATTTTGTTTCTTGAAACTAAAATTTTCCCACTATTGAGCTCTGTAAAAATTAAGGATACGCTTATTACATGAATTTTTGAGTGCTTGTGATACGTTTGAACCCAGAACAAAAAAGGGAATTTATTATCATGTGGCTGAACAAGTATTTAAATTACACATTATATGCTTAAATGTTGAAAAATGATAATTTAATATACGGCCGGTGTAAAGCAGAAAAATGACCACCGTAGAATAATGATCGTGGGTTTCGACGTAGAATAATGACACTTTTGCCTGAAGAATAATTTTCATTTTCATAAAAATGAGCTAATTCTACGTGAAAAAAAGTAACCCCTGTAAAATATTGACCCCTTAACAATTTAAGCTTTTCAGTATCTTTTTTTATTTTAAACATTTAAAATAATCTCTATTAAATTGTAATTTTTATTGCAGTACACCAAACGTAACCGAAATTATAACTCACATTCAAATAAACTTAAAATGAAAGAATCTGCATATTAAAGAAGGAAAAGAAATCATCTACGATATATGCTGTATGATCCTTTAGCAGCCACCGTAAGATACTAGGAAAATGTACCAAAGTATAATTCTCATCGCGACGAGTAACATGCATCTCATTATTACGAGTGAAAACGTATTTCAAAATACAAGTCACTATATAATGAAATTCTGTTGATTTGCGATGGCAGAATATACTCTATATTGGTCATAAATTATACAAGCATTTACGTTAATAATTTTCCCTTAAAACTAAGTACTGGGTATGCGAGTGCAGCACCAAAAATAATTATTAAACCAAAATTATGAAAAGTTTACTTCAAAACCGACATTGGTCTTTTTTGTGAAATCACATTTCAAAAAAGATATTTAAGAGGGCCTGATGGTGTTTGTATAGATCTCCTCTGAAGAAAAACTATATCTTAAAACAAAACTGATAAGTATTAAAGCTTAATTGTTGGACTTTTTTCCTAGTGTTAGTATGTGGACATAAATATCTTTTGTTAAAGTTTAAAGCAGATCTGACGTTCCCTACGAACTCTGTGTTAAATTACACACTAATCATCAGTCCGTTTTAACACGGTGATCACAGATGAACTGTATTTACTTTTACATAAAATTGCAATTGAAACTATGTGTACATAGGAATAAAATCTAAAATGTGAAACTACATGTAAATGTCATTCTTTTAATTTTTTTGCGTTTTTAGATATAATATTTTTTAAATATATTTGATCAATGTATATTGTAAGGTAGTCCGTTCACAACTGCTCTGAAAAAATATAATTCTATTCATGATCAGCAAATACAACATTACAGCAAATGTTTAAATTATCGATGTATATCTAATACGTGGAAGAAAACAATATAAACGTAAAAATAACTTTTCCCCAAAAATGAAAATAAGAAGTTTTTTACTTCCTACGCTAGCTGCCTCCTTAATATTTTTCACGAAGAAATAGGTCATTCTTTGATTGACAGTTTTTTGATATATGGGGTAACCCATAATCTATTCTTGTTTATGGTGGGGGTCATTTTTCTACGGGGGTCAGTTTTCTTAATGTTTCAATTGAAGAAAAAATGCCCTTAGGTCTTTTTTCTTTAAAATATTCCAAGGACAGGGTCACGAACCAGAACGAAATGCACTTTTACAGGTTGTACAAATTTTTTGATAATGCATAAATCATTACAGTAAAAAAAATATTGCAAGGTATTAACACTCATCAGGATGTGTCATTTTTATTCACTTTTGTTCTAAAAGTATCAAAAGCATGGTAGACTTTCTATAGTTTATTGTATAAAAAGGGGCAGCTAACATGTGTTTTGGAATACCATCATTTTCCTGGAATTAACTTTCAGGAAACAAAAGCTCGACAGGAAACGTGCTAAAAGTTAAAGACCATTACACTGAATAGAAGTTATAAGGAGGCTGGGTGGTGTAAAATTTACCCTTTAGATCTACTTAAATTAAAATTAAAAAAAAATTAAATATATATAAAAAAAATCTATAAAATTTTGTTTTTAAATTTTAGTATTTTCCCCTATCTATATACAAAGCTCTTCCTTGAAAGGAGATTAATACAGTCCAAATATGGCCACGACATTTCAGCCCTCTTAAAAGTATATTCCCATCAAAAAGAGCATTATGCCAAAAAAATCATTCAAAATATTCTTTGTATTCTTTTTTAAGAACTATATTTGATACGGCAGACATCTTCCCCCAATCAGTAGCAATTTCTAAATATGTCCTATCAGAAACAGTTGCATCATATATTAAAGATACTATGCTATGTTTTTCACAATTATCTTATTAGTTGTTATTGTCCACTAGCTGTCCATCTATGACGTCAACAAAATGGGCAAACCTAGCAATTGTTCAAACAAATGAAAAATTGTAAAATAAAATTAAAGAGGGCGAGGATGCTCAAGTAACATACTCACAAACTTAAATTATACACATATAAAATATACACATAGTAAAAAAATAGTATATGAGAAAGATTGCGCCCGATGTATCCTTGTAGAAAAACGGACATGATATTCCCGATGTTGGCACCAAAACATCAATTTTTTGAGAAAGTTATGATACCCATGAAGCATTATCTACATTGAGAAGTCACAAGAACTTTTTCAAAAAATTCTTTATTAATTTAACTTTCGTTAACCATTTTTAAAAGCTCCCTTTAGAAATTTGATTTTTGGGGCGAAAATCCATAATACCACATGTAGTCATTTTTTACTTTAGAACATATGTAAAACCCATTCAATATACTATTCGTTTACAATTCGAACGCCTTTAGTTCTAAAGGTAGAAATATTTGTTTGTGTCATTTTCAATTTTTGACAAATTTTAAATTTCAACTTCATTTTAATGAAGGTGTAGTTCGACCTAGAATTGACAGCGGATGCGAAGACTAAAATCAATTTGAAGTCATTTAAACTCGTTTCATTTGTTTTTAAGGCTTACATGTATTAGTATCAAATAACCCATTGTTGTGTTTGAAAAAAAACTTCTTAAAAAATACTGTATTTTCACAGAAAAAAGTAAACACCAAGCTAATTTTAACGTTTTTCTTGATGGACTATCGGAAGTGAATATGAATAAAATATTAGAAAAAAAGAAAAAAAGGTAATAGAAAAATAACATATTGATTATCCACTAGGAACGGGTCACCCGTCTTATTAAAAAAAAAACCCAATAAAATTTCTTTGATGAAATTCGTGTTTCCGTTCGTTAAATATTTAAAATGAAGGTGCAAAAATACACATTACAATGACCGTGCGTGTACTGGTATACTGCGTGTAGCGTCTATGCAAGTTTCACACCTAACAAGGAGTTGTCAATGATGTCATTGACGAGAATTTTTTTTTTATATTTGTAAAATTCATTTTATATAGTATTCAAGTGAATTTTTAAGAATTAATAATTTTTTCTTTCCCTGGAAGTACGAGAAGATGTCTCAATAATTTCCTCACAGCACTCATACTTCGTTAAATAACCGTTTATCCTAACGTAAAATATTTTTCATATCTTAGTGTCTGATAAGATCTCTGCATATACCGGACCATAAAATTTAGAAAAAATAAAGACAATTTGAATCTTCTGTTATTACATTTAACAATTAAAAAAGATTAAAATCATATTTGATTATTTGAGAAAAAAATATAAATATTAGGTAAATAGTTAACTAAAAAACAAATATGAGATCAATATCGAATTGGTTATTGACAATTACTGGTTCTAATTTTCAGAAGTTCATCGCATACTACTTGTTTTGTTGATTGAAAGGTAAACACAAGCATTTAGTTAAAATTAACTTTTTGTTCACAGTCGAAATTTAATTTCCAATGATTATGTTTCCAAAGAAAGTCAAAAGTCAGTAAAACATTATTACAAAACAGAAATAATGTTTAAAGACTTTTTATAGAAAGATGAGAATGAGCAAGTAAATATTTGTTCAAAAGTATGTTCATTCAGGTCTTGTGTAACTAAATATGTAGTATTTTGTTTTCTTTAAACGTTTAATTTTTATTGTCAATTTGCATCAAAATGAGCAAGCCAATTAACTGAGGTGTAATTACATAGAGCTTGATTGGTTAAGTCAGGCGTAATTCAATATATCCTTTGTTATATTTTACTCAGTGAAACCTTTTAAGTTTTCCATGAAAAAATGCGTGCTTATTAAATATAAGAAATTTTGAGTAACTGTTGGTCATTTATATAGTTATTATGATCATTAAATGTTTGTTTTAACACAATATACTCATCGTTTTGCAAAAACAAAAGAGTTAAATTCCTCAAAATTCAAAACATAATTTTTTTTAAATCATCACATAGTAAAAATAGATATCGGTTAGATCATGATGTATTGGTACAAAAACAGATTTTTCACACTATCCCAATTAGTATCCATGTTTGAGGAGCTCCTCTTATGTATGATATATACATGTATGATATACATGCTACAAGTAAAGATATATCATAACGGAGCGCTCTGAAAAAGATCAGGTGAATTTCTAATGCAATGATTATCAATTTATGAATGATTGGTTTAAATTACAATTTGTATTCTGCACTTTTTAAATAAACGCAATGCAAATCCTGGCTCGTGATGTGCAGCTTTTCAAGGTTCAAGATTATAAGAAATCAAATTGTTGATATTAAACACGGTAATTTTGGATTTTGTTTTTACTAATTCTTGTTTTTTGTGGTTTTAATTTGTTTCAAGATAGTTTTTATTCATCTTTGTATTTGACATTATTTTAAAAAAGTCACAAAATTATTACAATACCCCCAAAACAAATTACAAAGAAATTATCTTACTTTCGTAAAAGACCAGCTTTTCTCACATACGACTTGTACGGATGATCAGGGTCAGGATCATAGTAGGCTTCTGCATTGAACCTCTCTAGAGGAATATCCTGGACATGGTCTTCTCCGTTGACCAAGACTCTCCAAAATTCGTCAAGGTTCTCAGCACCAGGGAACATACAACCAATACCCACAATTGCAATATCATTTTCTTCATTCATGGTAAAAGTAAAAAGAAATGAAGTCTTTCAGAATTTATTTTTCTTCCAACATACATTATCGGCGTCCTTCATATGTAAAGAATAATGATATAAAGAATCAAGCGTTTTCATTCTTTTATCTGGTATGATTTTTATGACACGTGATTTGGTACATATGATTGGCTTAAAGTATATCAATGAGGCTCCGCCTCATAAACTGCAAAAGAAAACTTTATCAACCCTTAATAAAAATAAATGTTAAACACCTAGAACATTCCATGTTTAATGAATGTTTTGCAAAAATTTAAAATTATCTTGGCGGAGAACAACATTCGGATGTGAATTCTTCCTAAAACTTTATTTAGTTCCTAAGACAAATTAAAAGGTATGTTTTTTCTATACGCTTATAAGAAATTTATTTCATATAGAAAATTATTGCGTATGGCTTTTTTGTAGTTTACAAATAGATGAATTGTGTATTATTAGTATTATAAGTACATTCCTTAAACACATTTGTTAAATCTGACTCCTTTTTATAATAAAATAAAAAGCTATTTCGGGGTTTCATTTTGGTCTGAAATTTCTCTTTTCAAAAGTTTTTATGTGTGACATTCTTAATAAAATAAAATAAAATAAAAAATAAAACAATACGTATTAATTTTTCATATAAAGTAAATGACAGTCTTTCCGTTGGGTTTATTTTCCACAAGAATATAAAGTTTAAAGTTTATTTGGTTACCAGGTAGTTAAGGGACATTTTTTTTGTGAGAAAGACAAGTTTGAGCTTACAAGTTAATCCGGGGGTTTTGGATATTGATAAAAAATTATAATTTATTGAAAGGCCTTGCTTCATGCTGTAAAAAATCAAATAATTATTGTGTTCTTGTTTGAAGAAAAAAATAATTAAAAATAAGATACATGCTAAAAAAAGCAGATTGATCGTAAGTTGAAAACAGAAGCCATAAGTGAACAATTGAATGTTATCTTCATTAGCCTAGCTGAATTATTTAATTGATAATTTTCCTCTTAGAGTTCAACACAAAACAGTCGTACTCATCGCTTATGCATTACTTATCTTATTCTAAATCTAAAACTTTTCTGACTCCAGTACCATTATTTTTTTTTTATCTGACTTGTTTGAGAGAAAGCGAAATAGAGAGAGAGAGAGAGAGAGAGAGAGAGAGAGAGAGAGAGAGAGAGCAAATAAGTCATGTTGACAAGTTGAAATTTTCTATCAAAGCTAGATTCGCTCGTGTGACTTTTTTTGAAATCCAAAGATGGTATTCCTACAATTTTTGTTCTGACTGAATTTGTTTGTTAGTCTTATTTTGTGTTTGTGTTTCCTGGTGTCAAAAAATGTTTATACTACAGCAGTAATAATTGTATCGGTCAAATGAGAAAAGGTAATGTGTTTTTTGTTTCACCCTTCATCAAAACTTTTAATTAAAGCCACGCACGCAACATAAAATCAGTAAGGATATATTTTTTTAAAAAATTTCAATATGTTTATAAGTTTACTTTCCTTTCTTATTAACATAGCAATTCAAATTACATTCTTCATTTTTTATGAAGATCGGTCATTTACAACTTCTTAGGATTTCATATTTTTGGGGTATAACAGATTTGTTATAATTTAGATAAATGTGTTGTGCTCAAAAGCTCATTCCACAAAAGTCCTTACAAACAGAGATTTATAGCAGGGTCCAGTAAATGTTCTACCAAACCTCTCTCTTTACTCCTTACTATAATTCTTACAGAAGTTAAGGAGAAGCTTCAAGAGTACTGTACAACAATATACTCCAGGCTTCAGGATCATGAAGCAATTTCAGACTTAAGTCAAAATTTCAGTCAGTTATAAAATTATTGCTTATCATACTATGACCATTGAGATTTGTAATTAACAAATTTATATCAAGACACTTTTAATAGCATTTGAATTTTGTCAGTGTTTTCCATCAAGAAATTTTAAGACAGTATACTATCTTTGACTTAAGTCTAAAATTGCTTCATGATCCTGGAGCCAGAAGTGGTGTGAATTAGATGTGGATGCTAAAATACTCTAAAGAATTATTAGAAACTTTGAGGTCACAAAATCTTACCAAAATCATTAGCATCAAAACGTACGATTTTTTTTAACGCTTTATACAACCATTCCCCACCACAAATTAAAATCTAGACGTTTTGATATCGTCCACAGTTGTTTCTTCAATAAAAATGGAAGTCGTAAAAATGCTTACCTTGTCATTGGAAATCTAAAAAACTATTTTGTTAAAAACCATTCTGATTGCACACACAAGTACTCTGAAGTTGGCATTAAAAAGATGCTTGAGTTTCTGATAGACAACATCTATGTAGTTTTTGGAAATCAAGTCTTTCAACAATCTGTTGGAATTCTCATGGGTACCAGTTGTACCCCATTGTTAGCAGACCTATTTTTATATTCTTATGAAGCAGAATTTATTCAAAAACTTGTACCTGAAAAAAAAAATCACTCGCTGTGGCCTTCAACTCAACATTTAGGTATATCGACGACGCATTTTCAATTAACAATTTACGTCGACTCGACATATCCCAGTGAACTTGATATAAAAGATATCACAGAGTCAGCGTCATCTGTTTCATATTTGGATATTTTACTGGAAATGGACATTAATGGTAATACAACAACAGACTACGTTTGACCAACGTAATTTTGCTCATCGGCCCTACGTTGGCCCAACATGTTGGGCCTACGTTAGTGCAACATGTTTGGCCAACGTAGGGCCGATGAGCAAAACTACATTGGCCCAACGTAGCCTGTCATCATTGGTCCAACGTAGTTAACAACTGAGGGGCCAACGCTGGCCCAACATAAAGACAACGAGAAAAGTTACATTGGCCCAACGTACTCAATCAAAGTTGGTCCAACCTAGTAAACAGCTGAGTGCCAACGTAGTGAAAATGAGCAAACTTCTAATGGCTAAACTTAGCATGTCGGCACTAATTCAATATAATCCCAATTTAATTGCAACGATCATGTCCAATTGATTCATGTTTGCTGTTTGGCTCTTAAAATGCAGGAGTTCAAATATCTTATACAACGAAAACTTAATTATTATACAAGTTTTATTCGTTCTTAGGAAAAATTTACATAACATTTAAAGGGACTTGGACACGATTTGAGCTAAATTTTTCAAAATTTATTTTTCATTTTTAATGTCTAGAATGGTCAATATGATGTTTTTAATGCTCTGTCAAAATTTGAAAGTCAAATATCGAGTTACAAGCGAGTTACAGAGGTTAAAATTCTTTGTTTTGTAAACAAAGCCCGAGTCCTGTTATTGTTTACATATGTCTTGAATTGGTAAAAGTTTCAATCTAAGGTTGCATTTTGTTGTTGATAAACTTATTTATGAACACATTTAATAAGTTTATCTTGTTTCCACAAGTTATTTTGTCAAAGAAATGGTCATTTCTTTACTTTACATTATTTGTAAACAAATATAAGACTCGAGCTTTGTTTACATAACAACGACTTCTTTCCTCTGTATCTCGCTTGTAACACGACTTCTAACATTCAAATTTTGGTAAATCATTCAAAATACACAAGTAAACTATTTAATACATAAAAATCAAAAATAAAATTTTCATCTGGAATCGTGTCCAGGTCCCTTTAAACATTTTTGTCTATGTAAACAAAATTCCTTCGTTACAATCGAACTGTATGATTTTATCACTGTCCAGGTCACTGGCTTCAGTGGCTTGGGTTGTCACTTTGCTTTTCTTTTTTTCCTCCTTATTTTCCTTGCTTCCTTGCTTTTCTTTCTTTCCTCCATTTTTTCCTTTCACATTCGCAGTCTCTGCAAAACGGAAACCATCTTTTGCAACGGTTGCAATCTCTTCATCTGTTGCAGAGGGACACAGTCTGTTTTTTCCTTACTGCAGCTGAAAATGTAAATTTTAGTTGTTATTTTTCTTGGGCAACATGTATCTACGTTATCAGTTATAATGTAAAGGAATGTATAATATATATATGATTATGAATACTTATATATTTTATATTTTTTTATTTAACTGATAAACAATTCAAACAATATATAATACATGTATAAACAAACATTACACAAGCATTCGATTTCTTGAAAGAAACCGAATGAAGAACCATAACTCTTTAACCTTTTCACGCTAGGGGGCGCAGCCTCTGGTTTCCACTTATTTTTGAAATGAAATGCGCGATTCTAAATAATATTTCTCTTTAATGGTTCTTTTAGATTTAATATTCAACTGCATTAAATATTCTAAATAAATCATATGTTTTATGAAGTATTAAATTATGCATCTACAAAATTTCCTCTACTAGTATGAAAACCCTGCCATGCCGCTGCACAAAATTGTTGGGTTTTTTCACCACAATCAATTTAGATAGTGATCGAAAAAAGAAATACACTGACGTTTGTAATTGTCGCATTTCAGTCAAATGCTTTTTTGAAAACTTAAGATTAAATTGAAATGTTCAATCAATAAAGTTAAACTATACATGATAATTCGTTTTTTATGAACATTAAAATTAACATCATAAACACATGAAAAAAGGAATAGTATTCCGTACATAAGTTAATATTATAAATTATCATATACTTACTTTTTGTTGCATATGTATCCCCAATCTTCAAATGTATAATTCGTAGTGTAGAAAAAATCCCACTATATACTATAGGTGTACACGCACAACGGTGGCAATATATTTGAAATAAAACGTGGCAGTTTTGACAATCCTGGTTATATCAGATGAACGATCTCCAAGGAAACTGGCCAGTCCCATGCTGTGAGTAGCACTGACCCAGATACTTGGGCAGTGAAGGAGCTCCGTCTGTCTCTTAATTTCGACACTTTAAGATTCGTTATGCAATAGGCGCTCCGGCCAGCTACACGTGTACATATATACCGCTCAGTAGATGCATAAACAAGAGGCCCAGGGGCCACATCCCGCAACAAAGCAACAATGGCCAACATCTATGACAGTTTTAAATAATTAAGTCCAAACTAATTTACAATACTCTACTAAAATTTCTCTAAACATAAAGAAATCATTGTCGGGTTCAAAATCTAACAATTAACCAACGTTGGGCCAACGTCTGACAGTTTTAAACTTTTTATATTAATAACAGATTAACTATTTTTCAACCCAGATTATTGAGATATATAAACATATCATGTTATGTATTCCAAAGTAACAGAAATATATTTAACTCCAATAATTATCCATACGCACTTTTTAATTAACATTTTCAAGTGTTTAAACATAATTAAGACCCTATAAATTCCTTATAATTGCCATCAAAATTAACAGAGCAAATCACATATTTTATTCATGTATACCTTAATTTTTTGGGGTGTGTGTGTGTGTGTGTTTATGTTATCATTGTGTTTGTTTTAGCTCTTTGTCATAATCCAGGCATGTTAAGATGTTGGCCCAATGTTAGCCCAACTGCGTATTACCAACAAATAGATATCACATGTTTAACTTATGTTGGCCCAACGTTGGCCCGACGTTGTCATGCCAACAAAGCAATCCATGTGCTATGAAAGATGTGTTATAATGCTGGCCTAACGTTGGGCCAACATTGTGTGCCCAACGCCAACTATCGACCAACGGTACAACCAATTACCAACAATGGCCCAACGTAGTCATGCTATCTGGGAAGAGACTTTTCTGGAAAGTTTTTAAATGAAAGAAAATATCCGTGGTCTTATTAAACCAATTCGTGAATGAAAAAAGGACAATAACAAACCGTCAACCATCTCAAAAATCCATAAAACGAAATACAAATTCAAAGCAGAGCAACACGGACCTCCAAGATAGAGGTAGGATCAGGTGCCATGGAGGAGTCAGCATCCTCTGCTGACCGGTCACACCCGCCGTGTGCTCTTTGTCGTAATCGGGAAAATAAAAACCGCAAAAGTCCGTAGACAATTAGGTAATTAATTATGGTCTAACAATTAGTATGAAAAACGTCAGTCAGCATGCGACTCAGTGGAAGATTGTATTTGCTGACAAGGTCGTCGTATCGACCATAGAACTTACGAAAAGATGACTTTAAACGAGACTGTTGATAGTCCTGTTTTATCAACTTGTTTGTCAGTAGCTTGCCTCGTATTAGAAACTGTTCATACGAAGAGCATACCCTTGCGTATCGAATTAACTGAGAGACAAAAACACCATATGCAGGTGATGAAGGTATATTGCTACATAAGTAGGGAAAGTTGACTATAGAAAAATTGAAGTCATCGCGTTTATCATAAAGTTTTGTTGTTAGGTTACCATCAATGTCCATTTCCAGTAAAATAACCAAATATGAAACAGATGACGCTGACTCTGTGGTATCTTTTATTTCAAGTTCACTGGGATATATCGAGTCGACGTAAGTATGGAAATAACAATTGTTAATTGATAATACGTCGTCGATATACCTAAATGTTGAGTTGAAGGCCACAGCGAGTGATTTATTTTTTTCACGTACAAGTTTTTGAATAAATTCTGCTTCATAAGAATACAAAAATAGGTCTGCTAACAATGGGGCACAATTGGTACCCATGGGAATTCCAACAGATTGTTGGAAGACTTGATTTCCAAAAACTACATAGATGTTGTCTATCAGAAATTCAAGCATCTTTTTAATGTCAATTTCAGAGTACTTGTGTGTGCAATCAGAATGGTTTATAACAAAAAAGTTTTTTAGATTTCCAATGACAAGGTAAGCATTTTTACGACTTCCATTTTTATTGAAGAAACAACTGTCGATGATATCAACAAGTCTGGATTTTAATTTGTCATGGGGAATGGTTGTATAAAGCGTTGAAAAATCGTACGTTTTGATGCTATTGATTTTGGTAAGATTTTGTGAACTCAAAGTTTCTAATAATTCTTTAGAGTTTTTTAGTATGCACATCTGATTCACACCACTTCTGGAGTAGATTGTTGTACAGTACTCTTTAAGCTTCTCCTTAACTTCTGTAAGAATTTTAGTAAGGAATACAGAGATAGGCTTGGTAGAACATTTACTGGAACCTGCTATATATCTCTGTTTGTAAGGACTTTTGTGAAGCTTTGGAATCCAGTACAAATAAGGTAAATCAAATTCATTTTGTTTATTTGGGATATTAAAGGTATTCATAACCGATTTATGATTTTGAAGTATTTCCTGCTTGGAAAGGCTGCTATGGGTGTGAGTAGGATTACCATGTGTAGAATCGAAACCTAGTTCTTTGAAAATGCAATTAATATAATGTGCCTTACAAACAAAGACAATGTTGTTGCTTGCCTTATCAGTAGGGACCAGTACATATTGATCATGCAATCTACCTAGTTCTTTTCTCACTTCTGCATTATTAAAAACAGAATGATATATGGTTTTCATTTGTCCTCTCAGTCGTTTAATACGCGATTTTAGTATACATCTGATGCTTTTAACCCACTCTGACACGGTATCAAGGTCTTCTTTTTCAGATTTTGCCCATCGTTTGGCGTAATCTTCAACAGCATTCATGATATGTATAAAATTACGACGCCATGTGAAGGATCTAGGTTCCCTAAATTTTGGTCCTTTCATAATAAGTGATTTTAGGTCATCGTTATTAACTAAATTGACATCACCAGTAATGACGTGTCCGGCAGGATTATCTTTCAGATGTTCGATATCAAGGTCTTGTAGAGTTTGTTTGTAATTGAAGAGTTTGGAAGCAACGGTTGAAGTATAATTGTAGGAAATACAAGGAGTTGACTTTATCTTGAAATATGGTGGAATGCAGGACTGAACCTTTTTATGATTAAGAATATTGCTTATATTAACGGCATCGATTCCCTTGTTGGCATACTGCAGTTTGAAAAAATGACGTGGTGCATGAGCAGTATTTTCTGTTTGTGTAGGTTTAAAAAGCCGATGATAAGCAATATCCAAAATCATGGATCCGAGTCTGTATTCAGGTGTAGAAAAATCAAAAAGCGGCTTTTCCTTGACTTTTTCAAGAAGATTGTTTAGCTTTTTCAAAGGGACAGAGTACAGTTTGGTGCGAATGTAATGGAGACCCAATTGTTTATTAACATAAGGTAATAATGAATCAAAGGAAACATCGTGTATAATTGGTTTGTTATAAGACCGATGTCCATGACTACGCCGACGGCTCTCTGTGTTGTTAAAAAGTCCCATTGCATTAACTTGAGTACACTGTGGACTTGAAAGATTCCCCACACTTTCAACATTATCGTTGCATCCATACGGAAAGGCTGTACCTAGTTTTCTTATCCAAAGTTCTTCTTGTTGTCTACGGAATGGCGTACTCTGATAAAAATCGTTAAATTCTAGCATAACAGTCGACAAGCTTTCTTTACAATATTGGTAGAAATTTGGGCATTACCAGTTTTCGAATTAATCTGCAATCCAAATATTTCATAGTGACTTACATGTTTGATCCAAACATTTTTACCCCACGCAAGTTTTACACTTTTTGCAAAAAATTATATGCGGAACTTTGAAAGCATAGTTATTTCTTTTATATATTGATATCTCCAGTCAAATCAACTTTTCGAAAATAATATATGATACAAAGCAGCTTATATTTTCCTTTGTGGTTCCAAGAAAGTTGTTATTTGTTTGGTATTCTTCGCCACAGATGTTTTAGTACCTAAATCCAGTGTGCTCGTGTTTATTAAAGTTTGCTTTAAGACCAGAATCGTGTGCAAACTAGAGCTGCATTTAAACTATCTTAAAGTGCCATATGTAAGAAAAAAAGATAATCAGACCAAAGTGACAATATCTAGCATACATTGTACATGTACATATATATATCACTACATATAGTCTCAAGCAGTTTTTTTGTTATACAAGTATATTAATATAACATCAATATAATCGTGAACTCTTCTTTGGCTTATCTTTAAGGAAGGAGTCTTCCCTGGTTTTCGACTTATCAAAAGTAAAATTAATTAAATTATTATTAAACTGAGATTAAGAAAATTAAAATATCATATTTTTCTTTTTTTTTTTTAATACAACTTGGCATAAAAATAGTAATCAAAATTTAGAATCTAAGAAGGACTATATTTTTGGCGGAACATTGAAGTAGGAAAATCACATGGTTTTGCAATTCAAATATGCTGTAAATCCTTGATTTTTTTTTTTTTTTAGCATTTTTAAAACATTTTATAAGGTTTTATTCAAATTATGTGAACTAATGATAATATACTCGGGTTTCAGGATAAAAACATAAGAAATACAAAAGGTCTTTCACCCGAAAAATGGAAAGACCTAAAAAGAAATACAAAAGGTCTTTCACCTGAAAGTTGGAAAGATTTATTAAGGGTGTCGTTTACTCAGGGTTTGAGTTCTCAAATTCTGATTGTAAAAAAGTTCAAAGTCATGAGTAAAATTTATTCTAAACACAAAAAGTATTTATGAAATGAATTATTATTGACATAAAATTAGATTTTTCTACAATATTATGGAATTAGGCTCAAACAAAAATTGACTTTTAGCCAAACAGAGGAAATTCGGACTAAATTTTGCAGATTTTGTTTTCCGCTCAAACATTTTTGGCAGTACTCTAATATTAAAAGTTAAGATTTTATATTTTAGTATTTATAATTTTGCATATTTTCTGTTGGGTTTACCTCACTTATTCATTAAAATTATCGTATGGCACGAATTGCAAAAATATTGAAAAATGCTTAAAAACGATAAAAGACACCATATCTCAAAATTTTGATCATTGACCTCATATAAATTGTATGCCAACAGAATAAGGTCAATATAAGTAGTTTAATACTATAAATGTTTTTTTGTTATCATCATTCAATTTTTTGTAAAATTGGATCAAAAATGGGTAGGTATTTAAAAACTGATAGAGGAAATTCGGACTGGAATATTTTTAAAAATTGTTGCTGAAATTTTAATGCTTTATATCTATTTAGTGCCACTACCATTCATAAACTGTATTTCATTTTTTAAAGTGTTTAATTATTTCTTATATTTTCACAATTAAGAAATTTTCAATCGTAGTGTAAAATTTTATTGGATTTTTCTTGATTTTTTTTTAAATATATTCAAAGGCCATTAACTAAAAAACGAGGTCATTGACCTACTTTTTTGAAAATGAAAAATAACACTACAATCAAAGGTCTATAACATACAATAGATGGGTTTTCATTATCATCAGTGGAATTTTTTTTCATTCTGAGTAAACGTCATCCTTAAGAAGTAAAAAAGGCCCTTCATCTGAAAGGTGGTAAGACAAAACTAGTAGACTAACTGTTCTCAAACAACTAGATATCTTTCCGCCTTGTTATGTTTTATGTCAGGAACATCTCTGTTTCAATACAATAATGATTTCATGAAAAATGATGTCAAAATATTTAGTATGATTTTGTAATAACCTTGATCTTTGACCTTTATGGGGGATATCAATCATTATTAATCGTAGGGATACACTGATTATATTCAATCTCTATAGAATTTTAGCTCCGCCCCACACTTAAACGCTTCGAAAATACAAAAGTACTTACATGTACATTTTCTTCATTCAGCTGATCAATGTGTTTTGACAAAATCTATCTTTATGTGAAAGGAGAAAAATTTATCTCATTGTACCCAAATGTCACTTCTTAAAAAATACAAAAGTCCAGTGGCTCTTCCACATGTTGTTTTAACTGGTATGAACTCCCTTAACTTTTCATAATTTTACTTGTCTGTGCCACAAGTGTCACGTGACACATATTTCAGTTAGCGTGTTTGACGTGACTTTTTTTGCTATTAACCTTTATTCTTGCGAATCGATATCCGTATGTTGTATTATCATCAGATTTCATTCCTAATTGCTAAATGTTTTGTTACTGGTGAGTATTTTGCAATAAATAAAGTCAGTGATACATGTATGTAAACGAGTCTGATAGTCCGATCTGCATAATAAATCATATACATATCGTCGATTGTTCCAAGGTTCATCAATCCATCATATATTTATTTATTCGAAGGGCAGGGTCATAAACAAGAACGAAATTTACTGTTAAAGGGTGTACATCTTCATCGAGTATGCGTCAATCTTTAAAAAAATTACCAAAAAAAAAACCCCAAAACAACAACAACAAAAACCAACAAAAACCAACAAAAAGCAAACAAAAAACACAAACTAAAAAAAGCTATCAAAGTCACCGACACTAACCGGGTTGTGTCATTTCATTAAGCTCTTTTATTCTAAAGCTCTTGGGGTATTTGCACTTGTATAACACAGGAGTGGTAAATTTTCATTTGTTTCAGTATCTGTGTCATACTGAAATTGTTTAAATACATTGACTGATCGTGACCCACTTATTATTGTTGCACAACAAAAAACCTTTTTTTTCAAACTGAACAATATCGTTCGCTAAGACATGATTTATCTTTTACAAATATATCAGCAGGCGTATCTTAAATGATTTGTCTGTAAAACGACATGAACCATGCATATCTTGTAAAAGAGTTCTTTCTCGCGACCTCGTGGTGCTCATTGAATAAGGCCACGTCATCGCTCTATTTATTTTATTGATAACGGTTAGATAAGAACAATTAAAGGCATTGGGACGCCGTTGTTTAATCTCTGATTTCATTGTTGCATATATTTCTCATATCTACGTGAAATAATTTGAAGTTCGTTATGACAGTATGTTCTTTTTAATGATTACTACATCTCAAAATTATTCAGCCCCGAAAAGTATCATTAATCAATCATTAAATGACATTGTTGTTTATAATTTTCCGCAACCAAAAGCGCGTGTTTGCCGTTTAAGAAATCAGTGAAGTTTTGCTGTCAAGACAAATAAAATTGAATGTTAAGAAACTGTATATGTACATGTATACATACACTTGATTATATTTTGAATATATTTTCTTTTATAACATTTAAGTTATATATCTGTATTGTCAATCGGTTTTTCTCATCTAATGAGATCAGAAGTTATACAGTTTAACTCCCTCTCCCTTGTCTCTGCAAATCTAAGGATTTATTTTTTTAGATTGAATTCAATTGAAACATTACATCTGGTTGTTAACGATAAAAACACGGAGTAAGCATAAAAAGATTTGAATATTATCGGCGCTTTTGTTTTAAAATTTTCAATATTGTTTTCCAATATTTCTACTCATGGGGCATTCTTATTACTATAAACGAGGTACTTTTGACGATGTTGAAATTTTGACTTTATTGACTTATTTTCAGCATAATCTCCATTCGTCAATCCTTTTATCAATTATTAATTCAAAAATAAATCTTGAATTTTTTACCGTGAAATTTCATCATCTTTTCAGTTACAAAAACACCACATTTCGTTACAACAAATATACTGAAACTTTTACGAAATAACATTTACATTTAGAGATAAAATAATTTAAATACATATGTATTTCTAGAAAAAAGAAGTTGTAAAATTTAAATCTATCTGGCTTATAATAATTATTACATGCTTGACTTTTTTGTCACCTCGGACGATTGATCTCGCTCAATAAAATAAAAACGTAGGTACAGGAGCAAATTACTTTATTGTTGGTACGTTACTTGTATACTCATCAGAAACAATTTCTACAAATCAACCAAATCGTGACCAAGTTAACGATTTTACTCGGCATACGGTCGGCTTTTATGAATCTTTTAAATGTTGTCTGATAGCCAATGTCCGTTTCAACTAATAAATCATAGTTTGTGTTTTTTACTACCCCAATTTTTATTCGACAAATGAAAAAACTTAACATGACCACAGTGTGTGACTAAGATATATTTTGACTCTATATTCGATGTAAATTCCACTTAGAATTGAAATATCATAAAAACTAACACTCGTTTATTGTCTTTTGATGAATTTCGTCAAAGTTTGAACTCGTGATAATAACATCGTTTATAGTGACATTCTGTTCAATGCTTTGGGATAAATGATATCAACTAATTATAAGTCAAGATGTTTGTATCAATATCAGACTTTTCTGGAAAGCTTTCAAATGAAAGAACATTTCCGTGGTCTTATAAAACTCATTCGTAAATAAAAATTATTAAATTCTTTCATAACAGTCGACAAGCGTTCTTTAAAAAATTGACATAAATTTGGACATTACCACATTTCGAATATATCTGCAATCCAAATATTCCATAGGAACTTACATGTTTGATCCAAGCATATTTACCCCACGGAAGTTTTATATATATATAAAGAATAAGTCCAATGCTCAAACAACTTTTATCTATAGCGCTTTCGCCCTACCGGGCTCTTCAGTAGATTTAAATCTACTGAAGAGCCCGGTAGGGCTAAAGCGCTATAGATAAAAGTTCTTTGAGCATTGGACTTATTCTTTGTGTTTATTCATCCCCGGTACCAAGAAAAAAGATTTATATTAGATATATATATATATATATATATATATATATATATATATATATATATATATATATATATATATAAATATATATATAAGGAATTTTGAAAGCAGTTATTTTTTTTATAGATTGATATCTTCAGTGAGAACTTTTTGAATAAAATAAACGATATATAGCCTAATTGTTCTTTGTGGTTCCAACAAAGTTGTTATTTGTTTGGTATTCTTCACTACACATCTGTTTAGTACCCCAATCCAGTCTGCTCGTGTTTATTAAAGTTTGCTTTAAGACCAGAACCGTGTGCAAACTAGAGCAGCATTTAAATATCTTAAAATGCCTTAAGAATTGTTAGTCTGCCAATATATCTTTCATAATGAATATATGAATTATAAGTCGGAAAATATGCATGAAAATAAGATAAATATGACCGAAGTGACAATATCATTCATACATTTGACTTGTACATATATATCACTACCTATGGTCTGCTACAAAACAGTTTCAAGTAGTTTTTTGTTATACAAGTATAGCAATAAACCATAAATATTATCGTGAACTCTTCTTTGCATATCTTTAAGGAAGGAGTCTTGTCTTGTTTTCGACTTATCAAAAGTGAATTTGATTAAATTATTATTAAACTGAGATTAAGAAAATTAAAATATTATATTTTTCTTTTTTTAAATATTCAACTTCGGATAGAAATAGTATTCTTAGTTTAATATCTAAGAAGGACTACATGTTTGGCGGAACATTGAAGTAGGAAAATATCACATGTTTTTGCAATTAAAAATTGCTGTAGGTTATTGAGTTTATTAAGTATTTTTAAAACAATAACATTTATAATAAATTTTTCAACTTATGTGAACTAATGATAAGATACTCGGGTTTCAGAATATGTTTTTGAAATATGATTCGCCTATCGAATTAAATTTTTATTAGTTTTTTTAAGCGCTAATTCTTTAAAAAGATTTTGTGAAAATATCGCTAAAATCGGATTTTCTCTCTTCTAAAAGCTTTTCTGTCAATTTAAATCTTATTGTAAAGTCTACATAATATGAAAAATATCAGAATTATCTTAACAATGGAGGCATAGAAAATAATTAAAATATATTAAAAAAAAAAAAAAAACAAAAAACTGAAAGTTCATATCTTAAGCAGATGTCTACCTAACTGCAAATAACTAAATACATTTTATCATCCTTTAAGTTAAGAAAAAAGGTAGTGACCTTGATTTTACAATACCTTTGAAAGTTCTGGGAGTTATTAAGCAAAGGGCCATTTGGTACCAAAACTTTAAATGCTCAATAACATAAAGAAAAAAATGTTTCAATATCTCTAGAATTAAAAAAGCTGTCCCTAGAAAAAAAAACAATAATAATAATAATAAACATTAGGAAAACAAAGTCTATCACCTGAAAGATGGAAAGACCTAATGAAAAATACAAAAGGTTTTTCATTTGAAAGTTGTAAAGACCTAATGAGAAATACAAAAGGTCTTTCATCTGAAAGGTGGTGGTAAGACCTAACTAGTAGACTATCTGTTCTCAAACAACTAGATATCTTTCCGCCTTGTTATGTTTTATGTTAAGAACATCTCTGTTTCAATACAATAATGATTTCATGAAAAATGATGTCAAATTGAAAAAATGACAATAACAAACCGTCAACCATCTCAAAAATCCATAAAACGAAATACAAATTCAAAGCAGAGCAACACGGACCTCCAAGATAGAGGTAGGATCAAGTGCCTAGGAGGAGTGAGCATCCTCTGCTGACCGGTCACACCCGCCGTGTGCTCTTTGTCGTAATCGGGAAAATAAAAAACCGCAAAAGTCCGTAGACAATTAGGTAATTAATTATGGTCTAACAATTGGTATGAAAAACGTCAGTTAACATGCGACTCAGTGGAAGATTGTATTTGCTGACAAGGTCGTCGTATCGACCATAGAACTTACGAAAAAATGACTTTAAACGAGACTGTTGATAGTCCTGTTTTATCAACTTGTTTGTCAGTAGTTTGCCTCGTCTTAGAAACTGTTCATACGAAGAGCATGCCCTTGCGTATCGAATTAACTGAGAGACAAAAACACCATATGCAGGTGATGAAGGTATATTGCTACATAAGTAAGGAAAGTTGACTATAGAAAAATTGAAGTCATCGCGTTTATCATAAAGTTTTGCTGTTAGGTTACCATCAATGTCCATTTCCAGTAAAATATCCAAATATGAAACAGATGACACTGACTCTGTGGTATCTTTTATTTCAAGTTCACTGGGATATATCGAGTCGACGTAGTATGGAAATAACAATTGTTAATTGATAACGAATACGTCTTTGATATACCTAAATGTTGAGTTGAAGGCCACAGCGAGTGATTTATTTTTTTCACGTACAAGTTTTTGAATAAATTCTGCTTCATAAGAATACAAAAATAGGTCTGCTAACAATGGGGCACAATTGGTACCCATGGGAATTCCAACAGATTGTTGGAAGACTTGATTTCCAAAAACTACATAAATGTTGTCTATCAGAAATTCAAGCATCTTTTAAATGTCAACTTCAGAGTACTTGTGTGTGCAATCAGAATGGTTTTTAACAAAATAGTTTTTTAGATTTCCAATGACAAGGTAAGCATTTTTACGACTTCCATTTTTATTGAAGAAACAACTGTCGATGATATAAAAAAGTCTGGATTTTAATTTGTCATGGGAAATGGTTGTATAAAGCGTTGAAAAATCGTACGTTTTGATGCTATTGATTTTGGTAACATCTTGTGACCTCAAAGTTTCTAATAATTCTGTAGAGTTTTTTAGTATGCACATCTGATTCACACCACTTCTGGAGTAGATTGTTGTACAGTACTCTTGAAGCTTCTCCTTAACTTCTGTAAGAATTTTAGTAAGGAGTAAAGAGATAGGGTTGGTAGAACATTTACTAGAACCTGCTATATATCTCTGTTTGTATGGACTTTTGTGAAGCTTTGGAATCCAGTACAAATAAGGTAAATCAAATTCATTTTGTTTATTTGGGATATTAAAGGTATTCATAACCGATTTATGATTTTGAAGTATTTCCTCCTTGGAAAGGCGGCTATGGGTGTAAGTAGGATTACCATGTGTAGAATCGAAACCTAGTTCTTTGAAAATGCAATTTATACAATGTGCCTTACAAACAAAGACAATGTTGTTACTTGCCTTATCAGCAGGGATCAGTACATACTGATCATGCAATCTTGTTCATTTTCTCACTTCTGCATTATTAAAAACAGAATGATATATGGTTTTCATTTGACCTCTCAGGCGTTTAATACGAGATTTTAATATACATCTGACGCTTTTAACCCACTCTGACACGGTATCAAGGTCTTCTTTTTCAGATTTTGCCCATCGCTTGGAGTAATTTTCAACAGCATTCATGATATGTATAAAATTACGACGCCATGTGAAGGATCTAGGTTCCCTAAATTTTGGTCCTTTCATAATAAGTGATTTTAGGTCATCGTTATTAACTAAATTAACATCACCAGTAATGACGTGTCCGGCAGGACTATAGTTGTAGGGTGATGAAGAACATGAACACGTTGGAGGATTATCTTTCAGATGTTCGATATCAAGGTCTTGTAGAGTTTGTTTGTAATTGAAGAGTTTGGAGGCAACGGTTCCAATATAATTGTAGGAAATACAAGGAGTTGACTTTATCTTGAAATATGGCGGAATGCAGGACTGAACCTTTTTGTGATTAAGAATATTACTTATATTAACGGCATCGATTCCCTTGTTGGCATACTGCAGTTTGAAAAAATGACGTGGTGCATGAGCAGTATTTTCTGTTTGTGTAGGTTTAAAAAGCCGATGATAAGCAATATCCATAATGATGGATCCGAGTCTGTATTCAGGTGTAGAAAAATCAAAAAGCGGCTTTTCCTTGACTTTTTGAAGAAGATTTTTTAACTTTTTTAAAATATTTAGTATGATTTTGTAATAACCTTGATCTTTGACCTTTATGACATTTTGATCAGCTTTGAAATAAAATGAAATGAAAAGTTCAACTTTCAATTTCATATTTCCATTCATTTTAATCCGATGTTTTTACGATTTAAAAATGACAATAACGAACCGTCAACCATCTCAAAAATCCATAAAACGAAATACAAATGTATGGTTTAAAATTGTAATTGTTTTTAACAAAACTAAGTGATTTTCAGTGGCGATAACTACTTAAAGGTGACATCGGATCCTTTTGGTATGAATAAATTAAAGGATCCTTAATGCCAACTAAAAATATTGGTAAAAGTTTTAAATCTACATCTCACACTGTTAAAGAGGAGTAGCGATAACAAGAATTTGGTACAATAGGAACAAAAACTCTATAAATATTTCACAATATGGTTTGAGGGCTATATTTTGAATTGTCATTAGAAGTCCTACTTCATACCTGGAAAAGTTTTTCTATACCACCCTAAACAAAAAACTTCGAAAACTCATTAATACATATATTTTAAAAGACCTTGACATTTTACCTTTATGCCATTTTGATTGGTCAAGGCTTCAGTTTCATGTGGTCTGATGTCTCTACGATATAAAATTGAAAGTTGTAAGTTTATTTCAAAAACATAAACTACTTTCGGGGGCAATAACTGCTAGAAGAGGTTATCGGATCATTCAGGTATGAATAGATTGAAGGAGTCTCTAGGGAAACTAAAGACATTGGTAAATGTTTCAAATCTCTATCTCTTATTATTTAAGAGAAGTAGCGATAACAAACATTTCATAGACAAGGGCAATAACTTTGTAAGTTTTGGGAGTTATTAAGAAAAGGGTTATTTGGTGACAAACTTTTAGTGATCAATTGCATAAAGAATATATCGTTTCAATATATTAAATATTTAAAAAAGCTATCCCGAGATAGAAAGACAGAAAAAAACATTAGAAACACGAAAGGTCTTTCACCTGAAACGTGGAAAGACCTGATAATAAAAAAAACATAAGAAATACAAATGGTATTTTGCCAGAAAGGTAGAATGACCTCATAATCTGAAATACGATGCACAGTAAATTAGCCAGAAATGAACAAATAGATTTTGGAATTTTACCTTTTTATTTGCATTTACTTTTACTTTAATAAACGTACTCTAATAGAATCCTTTTATTACCTAAGAAATAACAATCACATGAGGGATATTAATCATTATTAATCGTAGGGATACACTGATTATATTCAATCTCCATAGGATTTTAGCTCCGCCCCACACTTAAACGTTTCGAAAATACAAAAGTGCTTACATGTACATTTTCTTCATTCAGCTGATCAATGTGTTTTGATCTTTAATCTATCTTTATGTGAAAGGAGAAAAATTTACCTCACTGTGCTCAAATGTCTCTTCTACGAAAAAAACAAATGTCCAGTGGCTCTTCCACCTTATAAACTGACGTTTTAACTGGGTATGACCTCCCTTAACTTTTCATAATTTTACTTGTCTGTGCCTCACGTGTCACGTGAAATATATTTCAGTTAGCGTGTTCGACGTGACTTTATTTGCTGTTAACCTTTATTCCTGCGAATCGATATTCGTAAGTTGTATTATCATCGGATTTCATTCCTGATTGCTAATTTCTTCCTTACTGGTTAGTATTTGGCGATAAATAAAGTCAGTGATACATGTATGTAAACGAGTCTAATAGTCCGATCTACATAATTAATCATATACATATCGTCAATTGTTCAAAGGTTCATCAATGCATCTTATATTTATTCATTCGAAGGGCAGGGTCATAAACAAGAAGGACATTTCCTGTAACAGAGTGTACATCTTCATCGAGTATGCGTCAATCATAAGAAAAAACAAAAACAAAAAAAAATAACCAAAAAAAAAAAAAAAAAAAAAAACACTAAAAAAACCCCAAAAAGAAAAAAAAACCACATTTTTTTTATCAAAGCCACCGACACTAACCGGGTTGTGTCATTTCATTAAGCTCTTTTATTCTAAAGCTCTTGGGGTATTTGCACTTGTATAACACAGGAGTGGTAAATTTTCATTTGTTTCAGTTTCTGTGTCATACTGAAATTGTTTAAACACATTGACTGATCGTGACCCAGTTATTATTGTTGCACAAAAAACCCCTTTTTTAAAAACTGAACAATATCGTTCGCTAAGATGTACATCTTTACGACTTGATTATTATTTTACAAATACATCAGTTGCATATATTTCTCAACGCTATGTGTTATAATTTGAAGGTCGTTATGACAATATGTTTTTTTTAATGATTACTGCATCTGAAAATTATTCAGCCCCGAAAAGTATCATTAATCAATCATTAAATGACATTGTTGTTTATAATTTTCCGCAACCAAAAGCGAGTGTTTGCCGTTTACGAAATCAGTGAAGTTTTGCTGTCAAGACAAATAAAATTGAATGTTAAGAAACTTTATAGGTACATGTATACATACACTTGATTACGGAAGCCCGTTGGTGCCACTAAAAAATATTTTATCTGGCGGCCGCCAGATAATTATTTGGCGACCGCCATATAAAACCTGGCTTTTAGGGAGTAGTGGATACACTCTAATCTATTAGTTATATAAACAATGCAGAGCTTAAGTTTTGAAACACTGGTGGAGTGGAATGTACATTAGACTTTATTTAAATCTAGAATGATTTAGATGTTACCTGTGCCTTGTATTATTTGTAAAACACCGTATTTCATAGTTAATTATAAACTTTTAAAACTTAATTAAACACCCGTTCAGAAAGTTTTAAGAGGGCTCGATGGTCGTGGCCATTTTAAGACACTGTATTGATCTCCTTTAGAAAAAGAGCTCCAAATAAAAAAAAAATTAGAAATTCCCATGAAATTTAAAAAGTAAAATATATGGATTTTTATTTTTTAATTAATAATAGTTAATAACAAAACAAATCATATCTTAAAATTTTAGGCAAATCTGATGGTTGATTTGTTGACCATTAAGCTCCTTAATAATAAAAAAACCTTAACTTTAGCTAGAGGACTGTTATGTAAAGATGTATAAGTAAAAGGAACGCACTGCCTTCTATATCTTTAAATTTTGGTATAAGAATTTAAAAACACCGATTACAGTCAGGGTGTTTTTTTTACCACGACAGCTTGAACAGACAATTTCACGAGTGCGGATCCAGCTATGACTTCATAAAAATAAACTAAGATACTAATAATTGTGTACTAGCTTTTGTAGCAATATAAATGAAACTATTTAACTGACTGTATTAAATCTGTGTTGTTAAACTGTTAAAATGCGGCTCTGTCAACATATATCTTTTCAACCAAATATAAATACAACAACACACACATTTCTGCAAAAAAATTTTATGGCAATTATGTGGCGTCCGCCAGATATTATTGTATTGAACATATTTTATTGTATATATAAGGATACATATACAAATGGTTCGGACACAAGTTCTGACAACTTACTAGGTCTTTACCATACAGATATTATATGGCGGCCGCCAGATATTATATGGCGGCCGCCAAATAAATTATGTAGCGGCCGTCAGATATTAAATAGCGGCCGCCAGATAATTATATGGCGGCCGCCAGAAAACTATCTGGCGGCCGCCAAATAAAATATTTTTTCACCTGGTACCAATGGACTTCCGTACGTTTTTTTTTATAACATCTGTAATGTCAAGCGGTTTTTCCAATCAAATGGGATAAGAAGTTATATAGTGTAACTCTCCCTTTTCTCTGCAAATCTAAGGATTTAGTTTTTAAATTCAATTCAATTGAAACATTACACCTAGTTGTAATGAGTCTTGCTTTGTGTTTGAGAAAGCTTTTGAAATAAATTGCTGGTAAATTATATAAAATTTACAGGTGTACAATGTAGCATTCGAGAGTTGTGTATTCTTCAGAAAAGAATTACGATGTATAAGTTATTAATCTAAAAGGGTTAATAAATTTGTAAATTCTGTAAACTGAGAAAGGGCTATACGTATCCAAAATAAAAAAAGAAAATATAGAAATTACAGAACGAATTTGAATGACAAATTATATCTAAATGTTGACACTTTTACCAAAAATTGACCAATACGAGAACAATGTACGTTTTTCTGTGGTGATTCGGAGACTACAATATCCACTTCATTGATGAAGCTGTTATTTTGATTTTATGTTACAATAAACAAAATTGATCATACTAAAACACACCTAAAAATTTCAGGTCTGAATTTTAAGTTTTTGGGGCACTTGCAATTGTATAATGCAACTTTGGTAAATTTTTATTGGTTTCAGTTTCTGTTTCATACTGGAATTGTTTAAACACATTGACTGATCGTGACCCAAATATTTTTGTTGCATAACAACAACTTTTCAAACTGAACAATTTCATCCGCTTAAATAAACATCTTTACGACTTGATTATTCTTTTACAAATACTTCAGCAGGCGTATCTAAAATGATTTGTCTGGAAACGACCTGAACCATGCATAATTATCTCATAAAAGAGTTCTTTTTGCGACCTCGTGGCGCCCATTGAATATTGCCTCGTCATCACTCTATTTATTTTATTTCAAACAGTTAGATAAGAACATTTAGAGGCATAGAAACGCCTTTGTTTAAGCTTTGATTTCATTGTTGCATATATTTCTCAACGCTACGTGATATAATTTGAAAGTCGTTATGACAATATGTTTTTTTAATGATTACTGCATCTGAAAATTATTCAGACCCGAAAAGTATCATTAATCAATCATTAATTGACATTGTTGTTTATAATTTTCCGCAAGCCAAAGCGCATGTTTGCCGTTTACGAAATCGATGAAGTTTTGCTATCAAGACAAATAAAATTAATGTTAATTAACTAATATGTACATGTTTACATACACTTGATCATATTTGGAATACGTTTTTATTATAACATTAAAGTTTAATATCTATGATGTCAAGCGGTTTTTCCTATCAAATGATATCAGAAGTTATACAGTGTAACTCCTTATTTCTTTTCTCGTGTTTTTAAAATTCAATTCAATTGAAACATTACACCTAGTTGTTATGAGTCTTGCTTTGTGTTTGATAAAACTTTTAAAATAAATTGCTGGTAAATTATATAAGAAATGAATATTGTCTCGGCGTGAGCTGCTTATTTTGTATGCTAAAAACAAACTTTATTACGATGTAAACAATTCATATGCACAATCTCCGTGTTTTCGATTTCGTTAACGAATTTACACACATAACGCTTAAATGCATGTAGAAAATGTCAATCAAAATATTTAGCGATGCCCGGGAAAATGGAAATAGATAGAAAATGTAAATTAATTTTAAATGCAAATGGAAATCCGTAAAACAAAATTATTTCAATTTACATAATTTCATTCATTACATGTACAACCAAACAGATATTTTTGAATGAAAAAAAAAACCTCCAACATATGAAGGTACAATCAGAATTTATCCAGTGATCAGAGCATGGACTGCCGTCTGGACTTGATATTTTTTGTAGGAGCGTATTCTTTTAAATTTATTATTGACTGACAGTTGCATTAGGGTGTAAGGAACAGTACATCAAAATTTCATTTCGTTTCATATTATAACTTGCGAGAAGGATGTATTTTCTAGAGCCATAACTAAAACGTCAATTGAAATTTTAAAAAGCGGAATTATTCTAAACACTGTAAAAATTGTTACAATATTCAAGCCGTTGGCACGATCTCCATTGAGAATAACATGATGAATTAAAGGCCGTTAATTGTCAAAGATGAATGTCAATGTAATGGTTTTTTCTTAAATTATCTCCAGTGTTAAAGCATAATCGGAAAACGATTACAAATTAAATTTTGACAAAATCAGGATTTAAATATTATGACCATCTCTATATGTGAAAATAAAGTTTAGAACCCTATAAGCCCTTTTTTTTTTAAAGGGACAACCCCTTTCTTTAGATGTGAATTGATTACTCATTAAATTTGAAATTTATTTTGTTTTACAAGTGTTTAGAATTTCTCTTCATAATCAGTTCTAGAGATATATGGAGAAACACGTTTAAGGAACTAGCCCTTCATGTACTAATTGGGGCTGTGTATTGAAGATTGAAAGGAATAGTAATGTTAAAAACATAATTCTGATAATTTTGTCTTCAATATTGCTTTTCAAAATATATCTCCATTTATAGATATGATAGACCAGGCATTTGGACGTCTAGTTCCTTTAAATTCCGAATTATGGGATAATGTTTAAATGTCTAGGCTTATAACTTTAAAATGAACATTTTTACTTCTTTAACGTATAACAAAATATTCTTAAATAAAGAGCTATTAATGAAAGACTTAATACCCCTCTGGATCCTTCATTTTAAGGGTCAGCCCCGTTTTCTAGACGGTAAATGAAAGAAATTGTGTATATAAACATTTTTTGTTCTACATGTCTTATGAAACTATTTCAGAGTAAAAAGATACGGCGCCTTGATAATCTCATTTTTCGATCCTGGCCGAGCTTCGGCGTTAAATGCATCATACAGAATCAGATGCCAAATGGCACATCTACAATAATTTGACAACCATCCCTTAAAAATTTCAATTCAATATCTTATATGGTTTAGAAGGAGATACGTGGACAAATCGCCCCTCTGAAAATCGCTAAACGTCAGAATCTCAAAACCTGAAGAAACGTCATCAATGAAAAATAAATCCTATAAGGTTCAGATAGGTACAGACCCTGACGCGTGCTACTACACTAGTTGCACGGTTCGGTACGTTTCGCTTTGTGAAAGGTACGGTTCGCTTTGTGAAAGGTACGGTTCGTTTTGTGAACGGTACGGTTCGCTTCTTGCACGGTACGCTTTGCTTAAAATAGCTGCACGCTTTGTGAACGGTTTGCGCTCTTTATTAATGAGGTAGGCGTGACCTGAACGCTCTGATTTTCTCGATATAATTTTGCTTAGTTTTTGACCGATTGACTTCAGCAAGGTGGTAATTATGACGAGCCTTGTTTCTTTACATGTATTTATATGATATATTACAAATGTCTTTCAATCTAGTTAAAATCAGAACTTCCATTCGTTCCCCCGTTTTTTATATGTTGCGTGAAACGTGTACTCATTGAAAACCGGGAAGCGGAGGTAGTTTTAATTTTGATTAGTCTGTTATTATTCGTATTAATTTTAGATAAATGCAATTATTACAATAGATTAAAAGAACTGTTTGACTTTAACCCGATATATGTTTGTTAATTCATCGATCTGGCGATAATTCTAACAAGCATCTAAAGATTATTATTATTTACATGAACTTGTATTGAAGTCATTAAATATTTTAAATCCATTTGAAATTGCTATAAAAAATTGCCCCGACTTTTTCTGATATTTGTTTAGTTTCCTTTCTCGCTCTCTTGATTTTCTGCTAGTTGTTAAATTTACAAGCATCGTTCTTTTTTGTATTCATAATTCTTATGATCATTCTTTATTGCGTACTGTTGCCTATCAAATTACCCTGGTGAATAGACAATGTACAAATACACGCAATTAATGATAAGATAAACAATGAATTTCAGTTTAGAAATCTTGAAATTAACTGTTAAAGTTTTTCGACACGGACTTTTATTCATTTAAATATTGATTCTATGATTTTCTGCACTTGTTTGTATACACAGATCACACTTACATGTAACCGGCCGTCATCGCTTCTCTTACCTGAAAAAATATCGCGTTTATACTCAAAATATGACTATTAGTTTTTTTATTCAGATAAACTATACATGTACATGTACCATATTTCGTACGATAAATTATTATGTACACAATAAGTCAATAGCTTTTAATGGTGATATTTATCATTTTGTTGGACAAGTGTCCGCTCTATACAGTGTGCATGCGATTTAGCTGACGTTTTACAAATGCTGGCTAACTTGTTTATATTTCGTTTACCTTTTTACTCGCATACATGTACTTGTTGTAAACAGGACACGGAAAAATCAACAACTGAATGTTAAAAGTAATAAATATATATTAAGAATCTAGTAGCGAAAAATACGACAGCGATGGAAAGAGACTCTGTTATGATCGCCAGTACATGAGTTATAATCATAAAGTCGGAAAGAAATGATTGTTGAAATATTTCAAATAGGAGCACTTTTTTAAATAAGGATTTGGCGTGATCTGTACTGCTATACTTAAACTGATTGACAGGCGAAGCACGTGGAGTCCTGAAATAAAATCCCGCTCAAAAGACCGACTATACAAACCTAAATGAAACAATTGTTCAGTGATAAAACTTTAATTTAAAATGCAATATGATTAACACACAAACACTCTCTCTCTCTCCTCTCTCTCTCTCCTCCTCCCCCCTCTCTCTCTCCCTCTCTCTCTCTCTCTCTCTCTCTCTCTCTCTTGCCTTTTCTTTAAGATAAAAAATCTCTTCCGTGAGATCGAAAATGGGCGTGTTGTACGGTTAGACGGAGACGTACACAATTTTGTAGTTTTTCTTTTGTCTTGAACAGGTGTGAAAACCCCTGAGGGCATGTCGTTTTATACCTTGGATTTGTTAATCACTATACACAGGAAATGGTCGCGACTAAATATACA
The DNA here is from genome assembly GCA_020458035.1 of Magallana ariakensis. NCBI lineage: Eukaryota > Metazoa > Mollusca > Bivalvia > Ostreida > Ostreidae > Magallana > Magallana ariakensis. The sequence continues at coordinate 3,096,730 of CM035816.1, read as the reverse complement.
TAAGAAAGTCAAGAAAGCATACTGGTAAAACACGTTATGATTCAATGTGCGTTAAAGCAACCAACAACTTTATATATGTATGATAAGTTTATTATTTGAAGGAAAAACTGATTTGTTAAGTTGATTCCCGACACCTGTTCATTTCACTATTTACGACATACACATGTACATGTATTGACAGTTTATGGCGCTATGCAAAGAAAAGATTAGGTCTAAGAATTTTAAAGGAAATTAGATTATAACATTTTTGTAACGACTTTAATAAAAATAACAGCTTTAAATGTACATGTGTTAGTATGTGTTATTTGATCCCGTATAACTAAAGTCTAGCAAAATATTGAACTTATCTGGTCAGCGATAATCTCCGTCCGTATTCATCGGAATACATTAGTCAATAAGCCGTATATGGAAGTTGCACGCTTATTGTACGGTACGGTACGCTTTTTTGACCGTTTTAGGGCGGGTCTTGCATAAATTATATTGCACGCTTTTTGCACGGTACGGTTCATTTTGTGAACGGTACGGTTCGTTTTGTGAACGGTACGGTTCGCTTTGTGAACGGTACGTTTCGTTTTGTGAACGGTACGGTTCGTTTCTTGCACGGAACGGTACGGTTCGTTTTAGAGGTGTAGTAGCACGTTTCAGGGTCTGTAGCTATCAGATCTGTAAGTTTCATAAAAATCGACCTGGCCGTTTTTGAGAAATCGCGTGCACAAAATTTGTAAGAAAAAAAATAATTGTTCCCCAAGAATACCAGAAGGGACTGCCGTTTGAAAACGGAACACCTTAATAAAGAAAAAGAAACCGTAGAATAACAATAGGGTCATCCGTTGGAAACAGAAGACCCTAATAAAAAGAAACCGTACTAAAACAATAGGGTCTTCCGTTTGAAAGACCCTAATAATTAGAGCAAAGCTCGTTGCAAACCAACAAGTGGGTCTTTTGTTAATTTAAAAAAAAAAGTTGGCAGTTCCTGCAGGCAGCAAGATTCCGAAATCAATAGCTATAAAACGAACACAAAAAAAATCAAAAGATTTTTGGTATGAATGAAGGTATCCCTTTCCTCAATGTTCTTGTATCAAGAATTTCTTGAGAAGCATCTCATTGAAATCTGTAGACAAAACACATTTAAAAAATACGAAGATAATGGGGGTCAGTGTTCATCCCTTTGAGTTATGGCCAATTTAATTTGACCTTTTTGCACTTAAAATGCAATTTTTGACTGATTAGGATTTGTTGTCAGTATTTTTGACTAAGCAAACTTATTTCTTTAAATATTGTTTTTAATTATGCACAAACGGTCACATTGAATAGATGGATTACGAAAAAAAATTGTACAAAGCTGCATTTAATTATTTGTGACCTTTTTGCACTTAAAATAGACAATTTCTATAATAGTTACAATTTGATTTGAAATGAAAACTTTTTGAATATCAAGTAGTTTATAAAATTAATCCAGTTTGCCTAGATATGTATTCAGTATCATTTTGACATGAAAAAACATTGGGGTCATTGATGTCAAATTTTAGATATATGGCTTCAAAGGTATTATTCTCGCAAAATTTGGCTTAAAACTTTTCAGACATTTTCTATATATCTGCATGATTTTATGCTAAATGTCTATCACTCTCTTAAGATTAAATTTTGTACATGTCACACAGGACCTATAGCATATGTTACAAACCTATCAAATGTTAAAAATGTAAATAATGAATAAAGTATAATAAAAAGAAAAGTTGATTGAAAATTCATTTAATGGCTTGTTTCTGTCATTTTCGTCTAAGAAACCTACCGCATGAAAAAATAGTTCCTCCGCAAACTTGTTTGTTTCTTGAATTCAGATGAATTTTCTTTAAGATTATTGTGTAATTATGAAATAATAATCTTTCTGTTATGAATAAATAAATAAAATCATATTCATTTAAAATATAATGCGCAATGAAATCAAAACGTGAGGAGTGAGATACCTTAACAAAATACGAACTATTCTATGTACGAATTGATAAAAAGCCAAACGATTCCAGTAACGAGTTTACCAAAAAAGAATCAGAACTAGAGCAAAGCTCGGTGCAAAGCAACGAGTGGGTCTTCCGTTAAAGTCGACAGTAAAGTTGGAAGTCCCGGTAAGATATAAATTTAAAAAATGAATAACAAGTAAAACTGAAACACATAAAAAAAAAATGCTTTTTGGTACGACTTAACAAAATCCGAATGATTTTTAGTACGAATTAACAAACATTTAAACAATTACAAGAACAACTCAACAAATAAAAATCCGAATATGTTCAAGAGCGACTCAACAATAATAGAAATATTTTTGAACGAGTAAATCTAACTTTGAACTTTACACTATTTTTTAAACCAAGAACGAGGAATAAAAATTTCCGAAAAAATCAATTAAAAAATCTCGATATCTTTTCAATGCATTGTCCGATTTTTAAACAGATTTCAGATTTGAACTCGGCATGATATTTTTCAGGTCGATAACAATGAAAACAACGTTTTTGCTTCTGTAATTGATAACAAATATTTGCTGAGGGGTTATAATAAAAAGACTTAAGAGCCTTTCTGGCTTCCTATTGAAGGGACCAGCCCCCTTTTCTCGATATCAAATGAAAGGTCTCTAAATATAAACATGTTTTGTTCAACAAATTATGATCCTAATTTTCGGCCTTGGGCAAGATTCGGCGCCTAACGCATTTTCCATAATGTCAAATACAGAAAATCATCTACAGACATCCATCTACTATACGATTAGTTTCGGAGTAGTTACGTGGACAAAATTGTCCTTAAATATTCATAAATTCTCAAACCGGAAGTGAGTCATCTTTTATAAATATTTTATAATCACAAGTACATTTTATGCTCTATCAGTCTTGTAAATTTGGTAAAATTCGACCGAATAGTTTCTCAGTCATAGCGCTCGAAAAATATTAGAGGAAAAATAATATAAAATACCTAGAGCAAAGCTCGTTGCAAAGCAACGAGTAGTTTTTCCGTTAATGTCAAAAGTAAAGCTAGAAGTTTCTTTAGGAAGCTGAGTTCTTAAACTTAAAGCATGGGTAACTAAAACAAAAATTTAAAAAAAAATCTAATAACTCGTGGAACATTGTACGAATTAACAGAATCCGAATGATTCTAAGTCCGAATTAACAAAAACCTTATTGATTCCAAGAACGACTTAGCACATAAAAATCCAAATGTGTTTAAAAACTATTTAAATTATTTTAGGTACGAGTTAATTTAACTTTGAACATTACACTATTTTTTAAACAAAAATGCGGAACCAAAATTTCCGGAAAAATCAATAGATTTTAAAATCCCAATATCTCTGTAATGCACCGTCCGATTTAAAAACGGATTCCAGTTTTTAATTAAGTTTTATAAAAGTTCAATTTTTGCTTTACGATTTAAAATTACAATAAACCGCTTCGAAAAGAGTTATTATAAAAAGTTTTTGTAGCCCTCCGGACCACTAAATTGAGGGTCCAGCCATTTTTTCTTGATATCAAATTAAAAGGTCTGATAAATATAAACACATTTTGTTCAACAAGTGTTTACGAATTATAAACTGTTTTAGAAACATCGGAACAACTGTGTTTTAGGGGCCGACCCTTAAACTCCTTACCGGGACCACCAGCAAAAAAAAAAAAAAAAAAAAAAAAATAGATAGCATATTGATGACAACATTATTCTAAACATTTTTTGTTCTACAATACTTTTCAAAATATTTCTCCTTTTCTAGATATTATTGATCAGTTTTGGACTTTTAGCCTCTTGAAACCCCAAACTACGTAACATATGACTTAGGTATGATTCATGTACTGTAAAAATAAAACCTGTACAATGAACAATTTTGCTTCTATAATTAATAACAGATTATTTTTCAATACAGAATAATTATAAGAAGACTTTAAATACCTCTTTGCCCCTAATTTGAGGTGCTAGCCATTTTTTCCAGATTTCAAATGAAAGCCCGTGAAAATTAAAACAATTTTTGCATTACATGTTTTAACAAAATATTTATAAATCAAAAGATTTTACAGAAAATGTTCGAAAATTTCGTGAAAAAATTTGATGCTAATTTTTAGGTTCAGGCGAGCTTCGCGGCCTTGCGTAATTTTTATAATTGGAAGCATGATGGTACAACTTCAGACTTTTATCTACAATCCTTGAAAATTTTCAAGCTTCTATCTTGATTAGTTTTGTCGGAGATGAGTGGACAAAATGACCCTTAAATATTTACAAAATCGTCAATATCTGAAACTGAAAGTGACGTCATCATTTGAAAATTTAATAATATGTAGCGCCGATGAGGCTTAATTAGTCCTGAAATTTCTGTGTCTTCCGTTAATGTCGAAAGTTAAGCTTAAAGTTTCTCTAAGAAGCAGAGTTCTTAAACCAATAAACATAACTAAAACAAAACGAAAAAAATTCGAATAATTCTTGGTACGATTTAACAAAATCCGAATGATTTTAGTACGGATTAACGAAAACCATATCAATTTTAAGAACGACTTAACAAATACAAATCCGAATAGGTTTTAGTACGGTTTAACAATTATCAAATATTTTTAGGTACAAGTTAATTTAATTTAGAACATAACACTATTTTCTAAACCAAAAATGTGGAATCGATATTTCCGGAAAAGTCAATTTTTAAATCCCTATATCTCTGTAATGAAGCGTCTGATTATAAAACGGATTTCAGTTTTAAATTAAGCTTAATAAGCTCTTATTTTTGCTTATATGATTAATAGCAAATTTTCGCTTAAAAAAAGTTATTATAAAAAAGCTTTGTAGTCCTCCTTGCCCCTATTTTGAGGGAACAGCCCCTTTTTCTTGATATCAAATGAAGGGTCTCGCAAATATAAACATAGTTCAACTAGTGTTCACAAATTGTTAACCTTTCTAGAGATATCTGAACAACTGTGTTTAAGGGGTCGCCCTTCGACTCCTTACCGGGGCACCAACGAAAAATAGTTAGATATCAAATAAAAGATTTTGCAAATATCAACATATTTTGTTCAATAAGTGTTCAAGAATTGTTGACGTTCTAGAGATATCTGAACAAATGTGTTTTAGAGGCCGACCCCTAAACTCCTTACTGGGGCCAAAACCAAATATTTAAAGGTAGCATAAGGTTGATAACATTATTCTAAGCAACTTTTCTTCTATAATGCTTTACAAAATATTTCTTCTTTTTCAGATATAAATGATCATAGTTTTGGACTTCTGGCCCCTTAAAAACCCCTTACGTAACATATGATTTCAGTATGGTACTACGTAGATAAACAGCTGCACAATAAACATTGTTGTTTCTATACTTAATAACAAATTATTTTTCATTAAAAAGTTATTATAAAAATTCTTTAGAGCCCTCTCGGCCTCTAATGTGAGGGGCCAGCCCCTTTTTCATGATATCAAATCAAAGAGCGTCTAAATTTGAACAACTTTTGCATTAAATGTCTTAACAAAATATTTACACATTTAGAAATAATTTAGAAAATGTGCAAAAATTTCGTGAAAAAAATTGCTGCCAATTTTCGAGCTCGGGCTAGCTTCGGCGCCTTGCGCATTTTCCACAAAATCAAACCCAGAGAATCATTCACAGACATTTATCTACTACTGAAAGTTTCATGATTTTATCTTAATTAGTTTTGGAGTAGTTAGGTGGACAAAATGGTCCCTAAAAATTCACTTAATCCTCAAAATCTCATAACGGAGATGACGTCATCAGCCCAAAATTTAATAACCTCAAGTACTTTTGACGTTCTATCACTCCTGCAAAATCTATGCAAATCGGCATATAAGTTCATGAGTAATAGCGTCCGAAAAAAGTCCCAAAAAATAACAATAACTAGAGCAAAGCTCGTTGCAAAGCAACGAGTGGGTCTTCCGTTAATGTCGAAAGTAAAGCTTAAAGTTTCTCTAAGAAGCTGAGTTCTTAAACCAATAAACATAAGTACCTAAACAAAAACAAAAAAATCAAATAATTCTTGGTACGAGTTAAAAAAATAATAATAACTAGAGCAAAGCTCGTTGCAAAGCAACGAGTGGGTCTTCCGTTAATGTCGGGAGTAAAGCTAGAAGTTCTTGAGAGAAGCAGAGTTATCAAACTAATGACAAGAGTAACTAAATCAAAAAGATTTTTAAAAAATCGAATAATTCTTGGTACAAGTTAACAAAATCTGAATGATTCTTAGTACGAATTAACAAAAACATTATCGATTTCTAGAACGACTTAGCAAAAAAAAAAAATCCGAATAGTTTTAAGTACGATTAAACAAATATCGAATTATTTTAGGTACGAGTTTACTTAACTTTGAACATTACACTATTTTCTGAACCAAAGATGTGAAATCAAAATTTTCGGAAAAGTCAATTTTTAAACTCGTATATCTCTGTAATGCAGCGTCCGATTTTAATACGAATTTCAGTTTTAAATTAAGCTTGATAAGCTAGTAGTTTTGCTTTTATGATTAATAAAAAAATATTGCTTTAAAAAAGTTATTATAAAAAAGATTTGTAGCCTTCCCGGCCCCTAATGTGATGGGTCAGCCCCTTTTTCTTGATATCAAATGAAATGTTTAGCAAATATAAACATATTTTGTTCAACAAGTGTTCATGAACTGTTAACCGTTCTAGAGATATCGGAACAACTGTGTTTTAAGGGCGAACCCTTCAACTCCTTGCCGGGGCCGCCAACGTAAAATATATAGGAATTACATTGTTAAGAACATTATTTTGAGCAACTTTTCTTCTACAATGCTTTTGAAAATATTTCTCCTTTTCTAGATATTAATGATCGAAGTTTTGGACTTCTGGCCTATAAAAAACCCCTAATTACATAACATATGACATAGATATTGTACTGTATAGATAAACAGCTGTACAATGAACATTTTTGTTTCTATAATTAATAACAAATTATTGTTCAGTAAAGAGTTATTGATTAAAGACTTTAGAGCCCTCTTGGCCCCTCATTTGAGGGGCCAGTCCCTTTTTCAGGGAAAATTCGCTTATGACGCAATAAAATAATTCAAAATTAACATTCAAGTATCATATTTCAATTTGGATAGAAAATCTATTGAAAATTTTTTTTTAAATTATTTTTTCTCTCATGAATTTTTTCCACCATTATGTTCAAGTAAAAAAGAAAAGTAATCATAAGAATTTTTGAAAAGGTCCATACGAAAACTCTTATTCTATTTTTATATTATTTTTTATCGATTTTTATATATCTTTAGCTACTGTTACTCATAAAAAATTATCATGGAAATGTCTATTGTAGACATGAATTGGGTCCGTCGTCCTTAGAGGGTCATCCCATTTTTCATAATGTTAAATGAAAGGACTTGTACATTCTAACTAAAACATTTTGTTCACAATGTATTCAGAATTTCTTTACCGTTCTCCATAACAAATATTTCAAATTTCATACATCAACAGATAATTCGTATCGATTTTTTTATTTCAGGCTAATAAAACTTGCGGGAGAGCTGAGTGAAGCTGAGGCTTTGATTGTTACAACTCTAACACTGTAAGCATTTTATACAGTATATAATTACATTTATATACTACTTATATTTGGTTTTCAAAGATTGATGTAAATATTCTTTTACTCTAAATACGGTTAAGAAATAGTCATCATCTATCATAATTTTAATGATATAATTTTATTTCTTATCTTAGATTTTACTTTGTTCAGAATGGAGAAGCTTCAAAAGTGTCATAAAAGATATGAGGAACTTATCGAAACTGTATTTGAAAAATTGGGATCTTTTATATCAAAATATCCTAAATCAGTAATGAGTACCTGTGTTGCAGTAAATATTTTATTGCTTATTGGATTGTTGAACCTTTCAATCGAAAACGATGTTGAGGTTTTGTACACTCCAAGTAATAGTCAGGCATACAAAGACAGAGAGTTTCTTAAAAACGTGTATTCAGATCCAACGACAAGCAATTTTGAGTCATACCAGCTTCAAACCTTTGGAAGATATGTTGATATAATAATCATTTCCAAAAACGAGTCAAACATCATGAATCAACAATATATTGATGAAATAAACAATATTAACCAGTTTATACAAAACTCCATAGTGGTCTATGAAACAGATGGAACGACTTACAGATTTGCTGATGTTTGCGCGTTGAGCAGTTCTGGATGTTCTATACTTGGTGGAGTTGTTTTGGATTCTGAATTTCAGCGACAATTTATCCAGAGAAATGTCTCTTATCCTATGTATAATTTTCAATTATTGTCTCCATTATTTGCGAATGCCAAAAGTCATATGGAAAAACTTGCATCTACCATTGGGGTCAAATTGAGGTATTACCTCCGGCAAAATAATTCTCTTTCTAAAACGTGGGAAAATGAGTATCTGAGGCAGATAACCTATTTGAAAACTAATCTTACGGATGTCGCTTATGCTAATTCTGAGTCCCTTGAAACAGAACTAAACAAAGCTACAAACAGTGACATAACATTTTTTAGTCTGACATTCACATTAATGATGACATATGCTTGTATGGCTTCAGCATCGCCTTGGCGGAAATGTAACAATATTGCAAACAGAGCAAATCTGGGAATAGCAGGAGTAATTACACCAGTCTTAGGAATAGGAGCAGCTTTTGGTCTTGTTAGTGCAATTGGCGTTAAGTTCACTAACATTGTAGGAGTCATGCCTTTCCTGATAATAGGTAATGCTAGTTTAACCATACATCCAATTTTAATTTTGCAATCCTCTTTCGCATACATAAAATAAATGTAGAGTGTGGTATGCTTTTCAGCAATAGGTATTGATGACATGTTTATTCTAATGTCTGGAATGGCGGGGGCACCGCCTCTGTCAAACGCATCCATTGAAGACCGGATGAAAAGCATGCTGAAAACGAGCGGAATATCGATTACCATAACGTCAGTTACTGATTTCCTTGCATTTGTTGTTGGAGCCACTTCGGTGTTTCTAAGCATACGATATTTTTGTATTTATACAGGTTAGTAATATATCCTTCATTTTTCTTTGCATCTAAAATATCGATAGCATCATTGGTAACTGTCCTTTACTTATATTTTTAGGAGTTGCAGTAATGTTTTGTTACCTTAACCAGCTGTTTTTTTTGTGTCCTGCAATTTGTCTCAATGAAATTCGAACATCAAAAAGACGACATTATTGTGTTTGCTGCTTGCAGATAATGGAAGGAGATTCTGAACAGAACAGCGACAACCTGAGAGATAGATGTATGTCTGGAAATATTCCAGAATCAAGAGATGATTTAGAAAGTTTTCTCGAAAAATATCCTAAGAAATTAGCAGTTAAAATTCAATCGCACGTTGTAGGAAAAATCATGATTTGCATTTTATTTATATCTTATTTAGTGTCATCGATCTATGGGACTGTGTATTTGAAGCAAGGTCTCCTTTTGTTCAACTTGGTTTCAAAAAAATCTTACTATCATACATACAGTACCTGGGACAATAACTATTTTACTGTTGAGCCCATAATTGCTATTTGTGTCAAAAATGAAAACACATATTCACTGAATTCTACACAGTCTCAGATTTCAAGCATTGTGACTCAGGCTAAGTTAGATGCGGGAATAGACGATACATTTGAAATCAATTGGTTAACAGCATACAAACAAACACCTTTTTATGACGACACAACAGAAACGAAATTCGTCACTGGTTTAAAGTCTTTTTTAAACATTGAACCTCGCTTTTCAAATGATATAGTCTTTAGCAATTCCAGATTAAAAATAAGATCTTCAAAATTTTACATTAAATCTCTCAATTTAAAATCGTCATCAGATCAAGGTGCCCAAATGACAAGATTGCGTGAACTTGGTAAAAATTCCCAATTATTTTTTTTCTATACGCCTGCATTCATCTTTTATGAGCAGTATGTACAAATACTACCAAGTACCATGTTAACAGTGGGTATAGCTGTTGGTGTGATTTTGACAGTCACTTTTATTTTTATGCCGAATCCTTTGTTAGTTACAATTGTGGCATTGACTGTAATTAGCATAATGGTTGGTATCTTTGGTTTCATGTACTATTGGGATCTTACTCTTAGCTCTATAACAATGATACATCTTGTAATGAGTGTCGGCTTTTCAGTGGACTTCGCTGTGCATATATACCATTCGTTTCTATCTTCAAGGTCGGAAAACGATGTGCTCAGAACTGCTTTTGATAAATCTGGAGGACCAGTATTTAATGCTGCATTTTCATCCTTGCTTGGTATTGTTATGCTATTTTTTTCCGAAAGTTATATATTTCTATCATTTGGAAAAGTCATGCTCCTTGTTGTCGGTTTTGGACTTGTTCATGCGGTACTTTTTCTACCGCTCCTGTTAGACAGCCTTATATTGTTAATGAATCGGGGAAGAATTGAAACTAGGAACACCAACGATAGAGAAACTCAATCAAATACTAGCGTATTATAAAAGGTTTGTCGTCACGTGCCGTCTTAATTATATTTTATATATATATATATATATATATATATATATATATATATATATATATATATATGTGTGTGTGTGTGTGTGTGTGTGTGTGTAGGTAAATAAAGCCTTGGTACAGCAAAAAATACTTAAATAAATAAAACAGAATGCGACAATCCAAATTAAATAAATTGTTTACTGTTAGCGCTTTCAGCCATGTTGGCTCTTCAGACAGTTATACAAAATGAACTTTAAAAACACGACGTTATTGACAACGTTACAAACAACGTTTTTAATTTTGTATATAACTGTCTGAAGAGCCGACATGGCTGAAAGCGCTAACAGTAAACAATTTATTTAATTTGGACTGTCGCATTCTGTTTTCTTTATTTAAGTATATATATATATATATATATATATATATATATATATATATATATATATATATATATATATATATATTTACAAAATGTGATGATTCCCACCAAATCAAATTCAAATGGGAAAACATTGTTTAACAGTTGAATTACTTGATTTGGACTATCATGTTCAAATTTTTAAACGAATCTTCTTTATCATTTTAACAATCCTTTTGATATTTTACATGCATTGCTTACAATTTTTGTTCGGGTTCATTCTTATTTTAAGATTTTTTTAAAAAGTAAAACAATAAGCATCAAAATTAATAAAAATTATAAAATGAAATATTGGTTTGGTTTGCTCTGTCTCACTTTAGACAGATTAAACCAAGCTCTCTGCCTATATTACTTTAACAGTACATAATTGATTTTTCCTAAGCTTGTAAAATCTTAGGGCTTGTATATGTACAAAGCGTTGTCAAATATAAATATATATTTTGCTTGCCTTAAAAGTATTTGGACGCAAGGATATAAACATTTTTCCCTTTCATATGGTTTAATTAAAAAACAATATTGTTTTCTCAAATGGAACTCAACATCGAACTGTATTACAAAATCCAGTAAATTCTTTCTACATCGAAAACGACTAATTTTTTTGGTCAAATTAAAAAAAATATGAAATTGCAAAAATTTTGAAGAAATAACAATTTCTCTCGATAGTTCTATTCTAAATTAAGCCTGTGCTAAAAAAATATGTCATTTTTGGCACCATGTATTGTTATAATAGTCAGATTTTTGTGATTATGTTTATCTGTGACTCACGAACGGGAGATCGTCTGCAAAGACTAAAAATTAATTAAGAAGAAGGACGTATGGTGATGCAGGACTTGAAGTTGTGGATTGAACTGCAAAAAAGAAAACTGCAAACTGTGGATGTTTAATAAATACGGGTAAATGCATGTGCGTCGTGTGATCGAAATTCGAAAATCTTTATCCAAACCAATAATCCTAACTGATCAGCTGAGTATTCGAGGTCATAAATATTTGGGGTTTTTTGTCATCTGTGTGCTTATTTTTAATATAAAATTTATTTAAATGAAAAAAATTAATAGTTGTTTTATCGGTATCCTTGTGTGTCGAAGTTCCGATATTTTTAAATGAACGTGGTCACGATTTTTGGTCAAAATTTATATTTCCGTTTTTAGTGTTAACAATTGCTTCAGTAGGGCATTTTGATAGTCAACCAAAATTTGAGCGACAGTCGTGGAGTTATAATTGAGAAACAGAGCTTACAATGCTTTGTTTTGTAAACAAAGCTCAGGTCATGTTTTTGTGTACATTTTGAATTTTCAACTAGCGCTAAGAACTGTTCATTTATGTTTAAAACTAATCGGCAGATAGAAAAATCAGCTTGAAAAAGAACTTTTTATGATACATTGATATTAACAAAAACACGGCACGAGCCTTGTTTAAATAACAAATAGGACGACTGGCACTAAAATTTCGGTTGATCATTCGGAATGCCTTAAGCATTGTAAACAATAAAAATAGAAAAATCAAATTTGATCAAAACCTTTGCCATGTCCCTTTTAATCTGAGTATTTTACATTATTACCTACGTACATGTATTTTGATTTTATTTTGTTATTATGTGTGTGTATTGGAGGGTTGGTGTGTGAGTGTAAATGTATGTGTGTTGCGATATGATAATATCAATGTATCGTAAATAATATTACTTTTATTTGTTAAAATAATAAATTCACAGTTAAGTAAATTGGCGGTTTAATAGATTTAACACTCTGGTTTAGTGTATTCGCTTATGAGTGAAAATAAAATTTTGCATTTTGTTGTTACTGTAGTGTTTTTATTATTGCAACAAAGTGACATATTGACCTCAGTTTTATTATGGGCCCTTAAAATGTTATGACTTTTGTTTACGTACTAAAGTTTCACTTAGATTTCAATACCTATATGAAGTTATATAGCAGCTTTTAAAATCATATTATGTACATAAAATAGTGTAAGGGAAGTTAGTTGTACAATTTTAATGCATATGGAGTACTTACTTTTATCACATGTTTATATCAATATATTGTGGATATCTCTACTGTAATAAATTTTTAATTACAGTGTGTGTTCTTACGCCACATGACGTCATAATTCAACATAACCTAAGTTTAGGGGATGATTGACGTAGAATGAAAAAGTAACAAACTAATTTAGTTGAAAAGTGTAGAGTCAAAAATTTGAAGCATTTTAACGGTTTTATTTGTTCATAAATTGATAAAATATGTTAAACTAATTCAAAACTCGTTGCAAAGCACCGAGTGGGTCTTCCGTTAAATTTGATAGTAAAGCAAGAAGTTCCTGTAAGAATCATAGTTCTTTAACCAATACCAAGAGTAACTAAATCAAAAAGATTTTTAAAAAATCGAATAATTCTTGGTACGACTTCACAAAATCCTAACGATTTCAAGAACGACTTAACAAAAAAATTCGGAATGTGTTCAAGTACGACTTAGCAATTATCGAATCATATTAGGTACGAGTTAATTTATTTTTGAACATTACACTTTTTACTTTTAATTAAGGATGACGTTTACTCAGTATGAAAAAAAATTCCACTGATGATAATGAAAACCCATCTATTGTATGTTATAGACCTCTGATTGTAGTGTTATTTTTCACTTTCAAAAAAGTAGGTCAATGACCTAGTTTTTGAGTTAATGGCTATTGATTATTTTTAAAAAAATCAAGAAAAATACAATAAAATTTTACACCACGATTGAGAATTTCTTAATTGTGAAAATATTAGAAATAATTAAACACTTTAAAAAACGAAATACAGTTTATGAATGGCAGTGGCACTAAAAAGATATAAAGCATTAAAATTTCAGCAACAATTTTTATAAATATTCCAGTCCGAATTTCCTCTATCAGTTTTTAAATACCTACCCATTTTTGATCAAATTTTACAAAAAATTAAATGATGATAACACAAAAACATTTATAGTATTAAACTACTTATATTGACCTTATTCTGTTGGCATAAAATTTATATGAGGTCAATGATAAAAATTTTGAGATATGGTGTCTTTTATCGTTTTTAAGCATTTTTCAATATTTTTGCAATTCGTACCATACGATAATTTTAATGAATAAGTGAGGTAAACCTAAAAGAAAAAATGCAAAATTATAAAGACTAAAATATAAAATATTAACTTTTAATATTAGAGTACTGCCAAAAATGTTTGAGCGGAAAACAAAATCTGCAAAATTTAGTCTGAAGTTCCTCTGTTTGGCTAAAAGTCAATTTTTGTTTGAGCCTAATTCCATAATATAGTAGAAAAATCGAATGGTATGTCAATAATAATTCATTTCATAAATACATTTTGTGTTTAGAACAAATTTTACTCATGACTTTGAACTTTATAACAATCCGAATTTAAGAACTCAAACCCTGAGTAAACGACACCCTTAAGAACGCGGAATTAAAATTTACGGAAAATCAGTTTTTCAACCCCAATATTTATGTATTGCATCGTCCGATTTTGAAACGGATTTCATTGTTAGATTCAGCAAAATAAGTTCTGTTTTTGCTTCTATTATTAATAACAAATTATTGATCAGTAAAGAGTAATTATAAAAAGACTTTGAAGCCCCTAATTAGCCCCTAATTTGAGGGACCAGCCCCTTATTCTTGATATCTAATAAATGTCTTGTAAATATAAACATATTTTGTTAAGCAAGCTTTCAAGAATTGTTGATTTTTCTAGAGATATCAGAACAAATGTGTTTTAGAGGTCAACCCTTGAACTCCTTACTGGGGCCAAATACATGTACCAAAAATTTAAAGGTAGCATATTTTTTACAACATTTTTCTGAGCATCTTTTCGTCTACACTGGTTTTCAAAATATTTCTCCTTTTTCAGAAATAAAAGATCAAAGTTTTGGACGTCTGACCCCTTAAAACCCCTAATTATGTAGCATATGATTTCGATACGGTACTGTATATATAAACAGCTGTACAATGAACATTTTTTTTTCTATAATAAATAACAAATTATTCTTCAGTAAAGAATTATTATAAAAATACTTGGCCACTTATTTGAGAGAGCAGCCCCTTTTGGATATCAAATGAAAGAGCGTGTAAATCTGAACAACTTTTGCATTACATGTTTTAACAAAATATTTACAAATTCAGAAATAATTTAGAAAATGTGCAAAACTTTCGTGAAAAAATTGCTGCCAATTTTCGAACTCAGGCGAGGTTCGGCGCTTTGCGCATTTTCCACAAGATCAAACCCAGAGAATCATTTACAGACATTTATCTACTATCCCTAACAATTTCACGTTCTAATTATCTTAATTAGTTTTGGAGGAGTTAGTTGGACAAAATGGTCTCTATAGAATTAACTTAATTCGCAAAATCTCAAACCGGAAGTGACGTCATCAACCCAAAATTTTATAACCTCAAGAGCTTTTGATGTTTTATCAGTCTGAAAATGTTATGCAAATTGTTCCAGTAGTTTACGATAAAATTATCGAATCATATTAGGTACAAGTTAATTTAACTTTGAACATAATAGTATTTTCTAAACCAAGAAAGAGGAATAAAAAATTCTGGAAAAATCAATATTTAAACCCCAATATTTCTGTAATGCATCGTCCGATTTTCAAACGGATTTCAGTGTAAAATTCAGCTTAATGAGCTCTACAAAACACTTTTACGATTGTCATTTGATAAAAAAAATTCAAATTTTCCAAAAATAAGATCCACTTCCGGTTTCGACCGGAATAACTGATTTTCATTTCCAGCCTAATTGCAAAGGTAAAATCATAAAAGTATAATCACGTAAAATTTCAAGCTTCTATCTTAAAGCGTTGTTGATAAAATGCCGCGAATAAAATGACTTTTTGATAATTTTAAAAATGACGTTACAAAAAACCGGAACTAACAATGTCAGAAAATGTAAACATCTTTGAGGCATAATAACGTCAAATATTCTCTGATAGTTTCATCGAAATCGGTCGAATAGTTTTTGAAAAATAACGCTTCAAAAAAGTCAGAAAAAGAAAAAAAAAGTACAATAACTAGAGCAGAGCTCGTTGAAAAGCAACGAGTGAGTCTTCTGTTAATGTTGAAAGTAAAGCTAGAAGTTCCTCTAAGAAGCCAAGTTCTTAAACCAATTAACATAAGTAACGGTTTCGGTTTTATTTGAGCATGTTTATAATTGCACTCAAAATTTAGGGTTAGTAAAAAACTAAAATCAAATACTTGGAAATAGCGGTTTTCATTTTACTTTCGTTAACCAATATAGAATCTTCACAAGAAATTAAGTTAGTTTGTAAATATTGCGATTATTTAGTAAATTATTTAGTAAATTAAACATGATTAAACTGAGATAACTTTAAGAAAGTTATGTTTATTGTTGTTTGTAAGCTGTTAAGCTTTGAAATACAGCATTGAAGATACCAAAAATACTTTCTAACTTACGCCCTGTAAGATAAAAATGCTTAGTCAAGACGATTGAATTGAGTTTCTTTGAAAAAGATATGGGAATTTTAGCGAATTGTATTAGAAAAAACACCCGAGATTCAGAAACTTTTTTATAAATATCGATTTAAATTTTGAAAACTCAACTGGTTTTACCGTATTTAGTCTACGCTCCTGGTGTTTATATATAACAGTTCATAAAGGAGGTATATACCGAAAGGTTGTGATTTAATCGTCATACAATAAACAGCTTACGAAACCTGGAGACAATTAAACGGAGTTACTTGGGAAAGATAAGGGAATTCCAGTGATTCATACGAAAAATCCCACCTGCAGTTTGAACACTAAGACGTGCGCTTTTCTGATCATCATTTGTCCGGCGTTCGTCTGTCCGTCTGTCTGTCTTTCTGTAAACTTTTTACATTTTCGACTTCTTCTCCAGAACCACTGGGCCAATTTCAACCACACTTGGCGCAAAGCATCGTTTGGTAAAGAGGATTCAAGTTTGTAAAAATAAAGGGTCACGCTATCTTTCAAGGGGAGATAATTAGGATTTATTGAAAATTTGTTGATAGTTTTCAAAAATCTTCTCTCAAAAACCATTTGGCGAGAAAAGCTGAAACTTGCGTGGAAGCATCCTTAGATATTGTAGATTTAAGTTTGTTCAAATCATGGTCCCCGGGGGTATGATTGGGCCACAATGGGGGGTCAAAGTTTTACAAAAGAATATATTGAGTAAATCTTTAAAAATCTTCTTCTCAGAAACCAATCAGCCAGGAAAGCTGAAACTTCTGCGGAAGCATCCTCACGTAGTGTAAATTCAAATTTGTGAAAAACATGACCCCCCCAGGGGTAGGGTGGTGCCAAAAAGAGGGGGGCGAACTTTTACATGTGAATATATAAATTAAATTTTTAAAAATCTTCTTCTCAGAAACTAATCAGCCAGGAAAGCTGAAACTTGTGTGTAAGCATCCTCATGTATTGTTGATTTAAGTTATAAAAATCATGACCCCTAGGGGTAGGGTGGAGCCACAATGGGGGGTCAAACTTTTACATAGGAATATATCGTGTAATCTTTTAAAATACCATTCGGCAAGAATAGCTAATACTTTTGTGGAAGCATCCTCAGATAATGTTGATTCAAATTTGTTTAAATAATGGTACCCGGGGGTAAGGTGGGGCCACAATTGGGGGTCAAAGTTTTACATAAGAATATATAGAATAAATCTTTAAAAATCTTCTTCTCAGAAACCAATCAGCCAGGAAAGCTGAAACTTGTGTGGAAGCACCCTTATGTAGTGTAGATACGAAGTTGTGAAAAACATGACCCCAGGGGGTAGGTTGGGGTCACAATGGGGGAGGGTCGAACTTTTACATAGGAATATATATTCTAAATCTTCTAAAATCTTCTTCTCTGAAACTAATCAGCCAGGAAAGCTGAAACTTGTGTGGAAGCATCCTTAGGTAGGGTAGATTCAAGTTTTTTCAAATCATGATCCCCAGGGGTAGGATGGAGTCACAACGAGGGGTGGAGGGTGGGCAACAATTTACATAGGATAATAAATAGAAAACTTTTAAAAATATTTTTTTCTAAAAACCACTTACCTAGAACAGCTGAAACTTTACTGAAAGCAACCTCAGATAATGTAGATTCAAATTTTTTCAAATCAAAATCTTGAGGAATAGGGTGGGGCCACATTGGGGATCTAATTTTACAAAGGAAAATATTTTAATTATTGAAAAACTGAAATGTTAAGATGTGTGGTTTTACTAATATGCAACCATTTTGACATATTGTTCTTTGAAATTGTTTAGACTGTGGCCCCTGGACGATTCTTGAGCCTCACGGTTTCAGAGTTTGATGTAGGTTTATATCCCATATATAAACAATTGTTTAGGATCTTTTTGAGAACTGCAATGATTAACAGGTGATATGACTATAAAATCATCCTGTTAGAAAAGGGACTTGATTATAAACATAAGAATATACCGGGTGAAAAAATTGGACTTTTATTTAAACAGGATCTACATGTATTATACTACATTGTCCAGATAGTTTGCATTATGACTCCGTTAAGCCGAATTTATCATACCTATTGTTGCTAAGGTGAGCGATATTGCCAATGGGCCTCTTGTTTAATTTTGAGTTTTGAAACACAATGTTTTTTTTTACCATATTTATTCTACGCGCCTGGAGTGTATATAGAACAGTTTAAAAGGGAGGGCTGTACCGAAAGACCTAAACAAGAGGTACTTTTAAGATGTAGCAAACGGGGTTACAACAACTAAAGGGATATGTAATGTTGCATGATAAAATTGACCAAGTATAATTTTCATATTATTGTAAAATTGATAATATTTTGCAAACTAGAAACGAGCTCGTTGCAAAGCAACGAAGAGGTCTTCCGTTGCAGCTTCCTGTCGGGAAAGGATTGTCAATCAGTCTGATTAAAAGCACCCTCTTCTTCTTACAGGGTCTGACAGGTATTGATAGGGGGTCATCTTCACCCGACCTAAAATTCTGACCAATCGGGGCTTTAGAAAATTATCGGAATATTTAAAATGGAGACAGGCAAATTATTTTAATCCTGCTTTCTATGTAACCCCCAGACTGAGTATTGAAGAGTTGCACCTCTCATTAACAGATAAAGTCATGTATTTGGTAAATGAGATATATATTTAGGTTGTGTGCAAATATAGAGGTCATGTGAAGATGAATTGTTATCGATACCTATCAGACCCTGATGGGTGTAGGCAGAAGGGTGGTGATTTTAATCAGACAGGATTGTCAATATGATAAAAGTAAGTTCAGAAAATCAAAAATAAATGATGACGGCTTCTCCAACCTGAATGTGCACTGTACGAGAGGTGCTCAGTGGGAGGGACAATTCTCCTATAACGTTTGGCCATGCAAGCACTCAGCTTCGGGGAACAAATTTATCCGAAATGTATTAACAAGCCAATAAAAGAAAAAATTAATCTTCAAAATCTAATCCGTGGTAGTGGTAGGGGAGGGGGGGGGGGGTTGTGAGGCAGCTATAACTTATTTTGTTTAATATAATTTGTTTTCAATTTGCCATAAAAAATTATATTGCCTTCTACTAAAATGTGTGTTGGGGGAGGGGGAACAATGCCCCAAAATTCAATTTCCTTTATTAAGTTAATTTAAGGTGAATTTTGGTTGCGAGAAAGGGGGAGAGTGCTCTCAGTGGACTAACTGGCTGTTCTGTGAGCAACCTCACAAATAATCCCCCCCCTCCCCACTAAGAAAAACAAAATCATAACTAAAGTATTTATCTATTAGAAAATAATGAATGCTTCTTTTTCTTATAGTGACACTGAACTTGCACAGATGATCAAAGTTCAAGTCGGTACATATTTAAGTACATGTCAGAAGCAATCTTCGGGTCAAATTTTAGCTTCTAATCATTTCCATGTATATTACATGTAGATATTACAGACAAGAAAGAATCATTTATTTTTCAAACGACCTTGAACTTGCACAACTGACCCTGGGTCAAGTTCATGACACATCCTCAAGTCATCAGCAATCTTTAAATGAAAATGCAATATCCAATGTTTTTCCTTAAAAACAGTATAAAGCAGACACAACTTATGAAATTTCCTCCAATGACCTTGAACTTCACAAAATAACCTTGAAACAAAATCATGACACACACTTAGGTCATAGGCAATCTTTGTGTAAAGTAAGATCTTTCAATGTTTGAAGGGCGCCTTGTTTAGAACACTACATTACAGAAATAATTTGTTCACTTAAGGTCTACTCCGCGCCCTGCCGCCGGAAATCGGTGTCACTAGTGCTTAATTTGGCGCCGGAATCCTCAAGGGATTACCCGTCCCCCGAGGAATCCGGGCTCACCTAATGAGCACAAGTCAACACTTAGGTCATAAGCAATCTTTGTGTGAAGTAAAAACTTTCAATGTTTGGAGGACGTCTTGTTTAGAACGCTACATTTCAGAAATAATTTGTTCACTTAAGGTCTACTCCGCGCCCTGCCGCCGGAAATCGGTGTCACTAGTGCCTAATTTGGCGCCGGAATCCTCAAGGGATTATCCGTCCTCCGAGGAATCCGGGTTTATCTAATGAGCACCAGTCCTAGTTTGGGCTCAGGGCGCCTTGTTTAGAACGCTACATTACAGAAATAATTTGTTCACTTAATGTCTACTCCGCGCCCTGGCGCCGGAAATCGGTGTCACTAGTGCTTAATTTGGCGCCGGAATCCTCAAGGGATTACCTGTCCCCCGAGAAATCCGGGCTCACCTAATGAGCAGAAGTCCTAGTTTGGGCGCAGGGCGCCTTGTTTAGAACGCTACATTACAGAAATAATTTGTTTTCTTAAGGTCTACTCCGCGCCCTGGCGCCGGAAATCGTTGTCACTAGTGCCTAATTTGGCGCCGGAATCCTCGAGGGTACACCCGTCCCCGAAGAATCCGGCCTCACCTTATGAGTACAAGTCCTAGTTTGGGTGCAAGGCGGCCTAATAATTTCAGTTGTTTAACATCGGGATCGGAAAACGCTTGAAAAATAGTCGATAATTTTAACTAATTTTTTGTTAGTGCGTTGGAGTTAGTGCTGGCTAGCTTGACTCTGGTAGTGAGCTATCATGGTACATGTATTTTAAAGAAACAAGAAATCTGTCTACACTTGCAGTACTTTGATGATTTCCATGGCGACCGACTGCGTTGCATAATGTAGATGTATTTCATTTCTTAATCCGAGAACAATTTTCCTTTGACTTAAAACTTTTAAGTATAATATATTATTCCGTTCATATCTGTAGAAGTTTAGCGTGTTCAACAAGTTGATTTATACATTATTCGATTACGATTTCGCACCTACATGTATAATGTGAAGATCATTGACTTCGAATAATAGCCTTATTGTTTAACAATTGACCACTGTAGTGAAAGCACACTTCGATACTCAATAATATTCGATGACCTTCGATACATTCAATTACACTCAATTACATAACAATTGATGATCTGCAGCCATAAACATAACCCGACTGGGGCTATAGATGTTCTCAGCTGTATGCGCTGAAGCGACACAAGATTTTCGGTCGCACGCTGCGATTGAATCAACACAGACTGACCGAATAAACAAACGGGTTGGAAAGTGAAAATGTTACACATAAGAAGAAGTCGCCAAAAAATGATTTTCGTCAAATCTGATTATCTTTTTGCCAATTAAAAAAAAATCCGAATGCCTCAATTCAGGACATCCTTGTATCGTGCCAGCACCTTCCGCAAACATGAAACATGGAACTTTGATTATAATAAACTACCTTGTGCGCAATCGTATTAATCATTGCTAAATCAACTGTACATGTAAAATAAATTTATCTTTTCATCTTAAACCAATATCATAGTTGAAATCATAATAAAAGAAAATACAGTGTAGTTGTGTTCGTACAAAAGCCTGAAACATGCACTCGCGCGGGATCTCCTCGGCCATGTGCGAGGGATGATCATCATTTTAAAGTTTTAATATTTGTGGGTTGTTTGTTGATTTAAAACAGTATTTGTACATATCTAAAAACATTTAAGACCTACAAACCAACCATTAATTTAAGACTGACGAAGTTTCCGATTTGTAGTAATATCGCCTTTATAAATTTTCAGCCGGAACGTCTTCTTACACTCTAATGTTTAATTAAATAAAAACAAGATGGACAAACTCTTATAACATGAAGAAATTAAAACAGACCTTGTATTTTATTTACGGGTATATAAACTAAAACAATTCTAGAGTGCGATGCTAAATAAACTCATATATGAGAGACGCAACCATGCGCGGATCCAGAAAATTTTTCCAGGGGTGGTCCGAAGGATAATTGTGTTTGCCAGGGGGGGGGGGGTCCGAGGCATATTTTCGATAATTTTACTATGTAAATTTGATAAATTTTCATTTTCCAGGGGGGGTCGGGACTCCCCCGACCCCCCCTCTAGATCCGCGCATGGCAACTCTCGTGTATTAGATAATCGCTGACCGCTAGTTAGCCCCGTCGCGACCATGGTGACCGATTTTCTAGACCGCGGGCGAGGGATAGCTTACGTAACGGTACACACACAGCTCTGATTCAAGGTAGATTTTAAATGTATGCAGTATGAAAACTCAAATGTAATACATATATTTTTTTTAAATCCGTATTTTGTGTTTTACTACAAAGGAAGCAGAATGTTTTGTTTTCCGATTCTCGTTTTAGGGATTGTGCACTATAAGAACTTAACGAAACTGACATAAACTCCTAAAAAAAAATCTATTCTAAAGAAACAAATTCCTGTATAAACCAGCATACTTTCTGTGGTAACTTTATGCCAGTTGCACGCACATAGACTTTCGTTAACTTGCCAAATTAAACGAGGTACATGTTAGCATGTACAGCTTTTTACACTCATACAACACAAATCACCAACAAAATAACATTGTAACGACCTTTATGAGATCCCAACAAACAACTTTTCCAGCGAAAGCCATATCGAAATCCTAACCGTTTTTGAGTTATTAAGCAAAAACTTTCAAGCGCTATTGGCCCTTAATTTTAGGGACCAGCCCTTTTTTATTGGTGTCAAATGAAAGCCCTTAACATTCTGCACAACTTTTATTCTACACGTCTTAACAAAATATTTTTCGTTTAAAAGATACAAAGAAAAATATGTCTAAATTTTCGCACTTTTTGGAATCCTATTTTTTGACCCCCTACATCTTCTAAATAACAAACGTAATCGAAAAACAAAAATCGATGTGCACAACTTCAATGTCTCTGTTATTCAAATTCGCTGGATTCCCATTCCCTGCTATCATAGTCTCGAAACCTTTGTCTGGAAACCAAAGGCCCTAAAAATTTTTAAAAGGGGAATAACTCGTTAACGGAAGAGGAATTTTAAAGTTTATGAAATGTTTTAGATAGTGTTTTGTAATGTCTATAAGCCCTGAAAATTTGAGCAAAAACCGTTCAGAAATGAGCAAGATATGAAGCCTCAAAGTTCGCGTCTAAGAAGAAAAAAAAAAGAAAAACTAGAAACGAGCTCGTTGCAAAGCAACGAAGAGGTCTTCCGTTGCAGCTTCCTGTCGGAAAGGGATTGTCAATCAGTCTGATTAAAAGCACCCTCTTCTCCTTACAGGGTCTGACAGGTATTGATAGGGGGTCATCTTCACCCGACCTAAAATTCTGACCAATCAGGGCTTTAGAAAATGTATTGGAATTTTTTAAATGGAGACAGGCAAATTATTTTAATCCTGCTTTCTATGTAACCCCCAGACTGAGTATTGAAGAGTTGCACCTCTCATTAACAGATAAAGTCATGTATTTGGTAAATGAGATATATATTTAGGTTGTGTGCAAATATAGAGGTTAAGTGAAGATGAATTGTTATCGATACCTATCAGACCCTGATGGGTGTTGGCAGAAGGGTGGTGATTTTAATCAGACAGGATTGTCAATATAATAAAAGTTCAGAAAATCAAAAATAAATGATGACGGCTTCTCCAACCTGAGGGTGCGCTGTACGAGAGGTGCTCAGTGGGAGGGACAACTCTCCGTATAACGTTTGGCCGTGCAAACACTCAGCATCGTTTTTGCTTCGGGGAACAAATTCATTCGAAATGTATTAACAAGCCAATAAAAGAAAAAATTAATCTTCAAAATCTAATCCGTGGTAGTGGTAGGGGAGGGGGGGGGGAGCTGTGAGGCAGCTATAACTTATTTTGTTTAATATAATTTGTTTTCAATTTGCCATAAAAATTTATATTGCCTTCTACTAAAATGTGGGTTGGGGGAGGGGGAACAATGCCCCAAGATTCAATTTCCTTTAAGTTAATTTAAGGTGAATTTTGGTTGCGAGAAAGGGGGAGAGTGCTCTCAGTGGACTAACCGGCGGTTCTGTGAGCAACCTCACAAATAATTCCCCCCTCCCCACTAAGAAAAACAAAATCATAACTAAAGTATTTATCTACAGACACAACTTATGAAATTTCCTCCAATGACCTTGAACTTAACAAAATAACCTTGAAACAAAATCATAACACACACTTAGGTCATAGGCAATCTTTGTGTAAAGTAAGATCTTTCAATGTTTGGAGGGCGCCTTGTTTAGAACGCTACATTACAGAAATAATTTGTTCACTTAAGGTCTACTCCGCGCCCTGCCGCCGGAAATCGGTGTCACTAGTGCTTAATTTGGCGCCGGAATCCTCAAGGGATTACCCGTCCCCCGAGAAATCCGGGCTCACCTAATGAGCACAAGTCAACACTTAGGTCATAAGCAATCATTGTGTGAAGTAAGAACTTTCAATGTTTAGAGGATGTCTTGTTTAGAACGCTACATTTCAGAAATAATTTGTTCACTTAAGGTCTACTCCGCGCCCTGGCGCCGGAAATCGGTGTCACTAGTGCCTAATTTGGCGCCGGAATCCTCAAGGGATTACCCTTCCCCCGAGGAATCCGGCTCACCTAATGAGCAGAAGTCCTTGTTTGGGGACAGGGCGCCTTGTTTAGAACGCTACATTACAGAAATAATTTGTTTTCTTAAGGTCTACTCCGCGCCCTGGCGCCGAAAATCGTTGTCACTAGTGCCTAATTTGGCGCCGGAATCCTCGAGGGTACACCCGTTCTCGAGGAATCCGGGTTCACCTTATAAGCACAAGTCCTAGTGTGGGTGCAAGGCGGCCTAATAATTTCAGTTGTTTAACATCGGGATCGGAAAACGCTTGAAAAATAGTCGATAATTTTAACTTATTGTGATCGGCTTCGGCCGATCACTGTTGTGTCCATACAAGCTTATCTTTTAAAAAGATTGGTAAGCTAGCGCTGTAGCCATCATAAAACACAGAAGAATCGGCAATGGCATAGCTCATTGACTGTCCCTTAATCATTATGTATCTACTGTAATTTCAACATCGAGGTGAAAATTTTCAAGAACCATTGGTACCGTTTTGTAGCAATCGTATCTTCTCGGGCCTTTCCGTCAAGCTCGGAAAACATATCAGAGACTGTTTTCCTAGCTTGAAGGTAGTTAAAATAAAGATAGCTATTTATTATAATATTTAAAATAACTTTGCATAATAAGACCTAAGCGACTGTTACTATTTTGACATTTACAATATAACACAAAACTTCGTGTGAAGATGATAAAACGAAATTCACATGGTACAGTTTATCTACAGTAGTACAGTATTCCCAGAATCCCCTACTATGGATTCGAGCATGCGTATTCAAGTGAAAAAGACTAACGTAGTTGCTAGCGCTCGAGAGCGCTAGCAATGAGGCATCCGGCAAATGCTTCCACGTGCGCACACATTCCGCTTGCATAAGTAGTTCTTATAAAAACTTGAAGTTTGGTTTAGTATTTATATAACATTTTACTCGGTTTTATTTCAATTCATTTACCTTAAGAGATGCAAACATACATAAAATACAGTTCGACCTGTTAATTCAAGAATGCACATTTTGTCTCACGCGTAAGAATTTCGATCGAAAGATTCATTCAGTAATGAAGTTGACCTCGATGAACTGACCTCAATCATAAGAAGATGCTCCATGAACTGACCTCGATCTATTGATGTTGCATAATAGTAGCTAGGAAGACGGCTTGATTTATAAACAAGGTTACGTTATAATGCGACCTCAATAGCAAGTTATGATGGCATTCAATGTTTTTCAGTCGCATTAAATTATTTTAATACAACTCTTTCTTTGTATACGTGTTAATGCTCTTTGAAGAGCCCTACTCAGTATTCTTAAGAAGAAGAAGATACATTAACAATTAATAATTACGTTAAAAATATAAAATTAGACAAGGAGTTTACGAACGGCTTTTCCCAAATTTATTTAAAAATTAAATTTGTTGACGGTTTATAATAATGAAATTATGGTGTACAGATTCAAAATATTCTATATTTTGTAAAACTACAGTACTTATTTTATTATTTTACATCAAACTGATCATGTTGATTGCTTCTAGCTATCAATATATCATTATTGCCGATCATTCCTTTAAAAGGAATACTTGTTTTTTGTTAGTGCGTTGGAGTTAGTGCTGGCTAGCTTTACTCTGGTAGTGAGCTATCATGGTACATGTATTTCAAAGAAACAAGAAATCTGTCGACACTTGCAGTACTTTGATGATTTCTATGGCGACCGACTGCGTTGCATAATGTAGTCGTATTTCATAACTTCTTAATCCGAGAGCAATTTTCCTTTGACTTAAAACTTTTAAGTATAATATATTATTCCGTTCATATCTGTAGAAGTTTAGCGTGTTCAACATGTTGATTTATTAGCAACATTATCCGATTACGATTTCGCACCTACATGTATAATGTTAAGATGATTGACTTCGAATAATTGCCTTATTGTTTAACAATTGACCACTGTAGTGAAAGCACACTTCGATACTCAATAATATTCGATAACCTTCGATACATTGTTACTCAATTACATAACAATTGATTATCTGCAGCCATATAAACATAACCCGACTGGGGCTATAGATGTTCTCAGCTGTGTGCGCTGTTCAAAGCGACACAATATTTTCGGTCGCACGCTGCGATTGAATTAACACAGACTGACCGAATAAACAAACGGGTGGGAAAGTGAAAATGTTACACATAAGAAGAAGTCGCCAAAAAATGATTTTCGTCAAATCTGATTATCTTTTTGCCAATTAAAAAAAATCCGAATGCCTCAATTCAGGACACCTTTTATCGTGCCAGCACCTTCCGCAAACATGAAACATGGAACTTTGATTATAATAAACTACCTTGTGCGCAATCGTATTAATCATTGCTAAATCAACTGTACATGTAAAATAAATTTATCTTTTCATCTTAAACCAATATCATAGTTGAAATCATAATAAAAGATAATAGTTGTGTTCGTACAAAAGTCTGAAACATGCACTCGCGCGGGATCTCCTCGGCCATGTGCGAGGGATGATCATCATTTAAAAGTTTTAATATTTGTGGATTGTTTGTTGATTTAAAACAATATTTGTACAGATTTATAAACATTTTAAACCTACAAACCAACCATTAATTTAAGACTGACGCAGTTTCCGATTTGTAGTAATATCGCCTTTATAAATTTTCAGAACGTCTTCTTACACTCTAATGTTTAATTAAATAAAAACAAGATGGACAAACATTTATAACATGAAGAAATTAAAACAGATCTTGTATTTTATTTACGGGTATATAAACTAAAACAATTCTAGAGTGCGCGGCTAAATAAACTCATATATGAGAGACGCAACTCTCGTGTATTAAATAACCGCTGACCGCTAGTTAGCCCCGTCGCGACCATGGTGACCGATTTTCTAGGCCGCGGGTGAGGGATAGCTTACGTAACGGTACACACACAGCTCTTATTCAAGGTAGATTTTAAATGCACGCAGTATGAAAACTCAAATGTAATACATAGATTTATTTTAAATCCGTAGTTTGTGTTTTACTACAAAGGAAGAAGAATGTTTTGTTTTCCGATTCTCGTTTTAGGGATTGTGCACTATAAGAACTTAACAAAACTAACATAAACTCCAAAAAAAATCTATTCTAAAAAAAAATTTCCTGTATAAACCAGCATACTTTCTGTGGTAACTTTATGCCAGTTGCACGCACATAGACTTTCGTTAACTTGCCGAATTAAACGAGGTACATGTTAACATGTACAGCTTTTTACACTCATACAACACAAATATTGGTGTCAAATGAAAGCCCTTAACATTCTGCACAACTTTTATTCTACATGTCTTAACAAAATATTTTTCGTTTAAAAGATACAAAGCAAAATATGTCTAAATTTTCGCACTTTTTGGAATCCTATTTTTTGACCCCCTACCTTTTTCTAAATAACAAACGTAATCGAAAAACAAAAATCGATGGGCAAAACTTCAATGTCTCTGTTATTCAAATTCGCTGGATTCCCATTCCCTGCTATCATAGTCTCGGAGCCTTTGTCTGGAAACCAAAGGCCCTAAAAAATTTTAAAAGGGGAATAACTCGTTAACGGAAGAGGAATTTTAAAGTTTATGAAATGTTTTAGATAGTGTTTTGTAATGTCTATAAGCCCTGAAAATTTGAGCAAAAACCGTTCAGAAATGAGCAAGATATGAAGCCTCAAAGTTCGCGTCTAGGAAGAAAAAAAAAACTAGAGCAAAGCTCGTTGCAAAGCAACGAGTGGGTCTTCCGTTAATGTCGAAAGTAAAGTTCGAAGTTCCTTTAAGAAGCAGAGTTCTTAAACTAATAACAAAAGTAACTTAAACAAAAAGATGAAAAAAAATCGAAAATTCTTGGTACGACTTAACAAAATCCGAATGATTTTAAGTACGAATTAACAAAACCCTTAAAGATTTCAAGAACGACTTAACAAAAAAAATCCGAATGTGTTCAAGTACAACATAACAATTTTAGAATTATTTTAGGTACGAGTTAATTTAACTTTAAACTTAAGACTATTTTCTTAACCCAGAATGCGGAAGCAAAATTTCCTGAAAAATCAATTTTTGAACCCCAATATCTCTGTAATGCAACGTCCGATTTTAAAACGGTTTTCAGTGTTTGATTCAGCTTAAAGAGCTCTACAAAACACATATACGTTTTTGATTTGATCAAAAAATTCAATTTTTCGAAAAATTTTATTCACTTCCGGTTTCGACCGGAAGTTACGGATTTCCTTTTCCAGCCTTTTTGCACAGGTAAATTGACAAATTCATAACCACAGAAAATTTCAAGACTCTATCTTAAAGCGTTTTTGAGAAATCCCCTGGACAAAATGACTTTTTTAAAATTTTAAAAACGACGTAACGTAAAAATGGAAGTGACGTTGTCATCGAAACTTTAAAATCTTTGAGGAATAGTAGTTGCACATAACCTCTGAAAGTTTAAAAATAAAACGGTCGAAAACTTTTTGAGTTATGAAGCCGAAAAGGAGTCAGAAAAAAAAGAAAAAGTATAATAATAATAAAAATAAACCGAAGAATAACAAGAGGGTCTTCCGTTGGAAACGGAAGACCCTAAAAAGAAAAATAAGAACTAGAGCAAAGCTCGTTGCAAAGCAACGAGTGGGTCTTCCGTTAATGTCGAGAGTAAAGCTAGATATTCCTGTAAGGAGCAACGTTCTTAAACAAATAACAACAGTAACTAAAACAAAAAGATAAAAAAATCGAATAATTCTTGGTACGACTTAACAAAATCCGAATGATTTTTAGTACGAATTAACAAAAACCTTTACAATTTCAAGAACGACTTAACAAAAAAAAAATCCGAATATGTCAAAGTACGACTTAACAAAAATCGAATTATTTTTGGTACGAGTTAATTTCACTTTGAACTTTACGCTATTTTTTAAACCAAGAACGCGGAATCAGAATTTCCGAAAAATCAATTTTTGAACTTAATATCTCTGCAATGCATCATCCGATTTAAAAACGGATTTCAGTTTCGTATTTAGCATTATAAATTCTACAAAGATCATTAATTTTTAGAATTCAAACAAAAACTTCAAAATTTCGAATTTTTTTAAAAGACTTCCGGTTTCAACCGGAAGTGACGGAATGTTAATTCCAGCCTTATTTCCAAATAAAAATTATAAATGAACAAACACAAACAATTTCAAGTCTCTATCTTAAAGCGTTTTCGAAAATCCCCTGGACAAAATCACTTTTTTAAAACTTTAAAATTGACGTAACGTAAAACCGGAAGTGACGTTGTTATGGAAACTTTGATAGCGTAAAGGGACGATAAAGGCACATAAACTCTAAAAGTTTCATTGAAATCCGTTGAAAACTTTTTGAGATACGAAGCTTCAAAAAAGTCAGAAAAATAAAGAAAAAGAATAATAATAATAACTAGAGCAAAGCTCGTTGCAAAGCAACGAGTGGGTCTTCCGTTAATGTAGAGAGTAAAGCTAGATATTCCTGTAAGGAGCAACGTTCTTTAACCAATAACAACAGTAACTAAAACAGAAAAATAAAAAATCGAATAATTCTTGGTACGACTTAACAAAATCCGAATGATTTTTAGTACGAATTAACAAAAACCTTTAAAATTTCAAGAACGACTTAACAAAAAAAATCCGAATATGTCAAAGTACGACTTAACAAAAATCGAATTATTTTTGGTACGAGTTAATTTCACTTTGAACTTTACGCTATTTTTTAAACCAAGAACGCGGAATCAAAATTTCCGGAAAAGTCAATTT
Source organism: Magallana ariakensis (assembly GCA_020458035.1). Classification (NCBI taxonomy): domain Eukaryota; kingdom Metazoa; phylum Mollusca; class Bivalvia; order Ostreida; family Ostreidae; genus Magallana; species Magallana ariakensis. The sequence goes on along the minus strand of CM035816.1, from coordinate 3,066,194 downwards.
TTGAACCCAAATATCTCTGCAATGCATCGTCCGATTTAAAAACGGATTTCAGTTTCGTATTCAGCATTATAAATTCTACAAAGATCATTGACTTTTTAAATTAACACAAAAAATTGTAAATTTCGAAAATTTTAAAAGACTTCCGGTTTGGACCGGAAGTGACGGAATGTGAATTCCAGCCTTATGTCCCGAAATAAATGATAAATGTATAAACACAGAACATTTCAAATCTCTATCTTATAGCGTTTTTGAAAAACGCCCTGGACAAAATCACTTTTTGAAAATTTTAAAATTGACGTAACGTAAAAACGTAAGTGACGTTGTAATGGAAACCATAACGTCTTTAAGGGACGACAAAGCCACGTAACCTCTGAAAATTTCATTGAAATCGGTTGAAAACTTTTAAAGATATGAAGCTTCAAAAAAGTCAGAAAAATAAAGAAAAACTAGAGCAAAGCTCGTTGCAAAGCAACGAGTGGGTCTTCCGTTAATGTCGAAGTAAAGCTAGAAGTTCCTGTAAGAAGTAAAATTCTTAAACCAATATACATGAGAAACTAAAACAAAAAGAAAAAATCGAATTATTCTTGGTACGAGTTAACAAAATCCGAATGATTCTAAGTACGAATTAACACAAACCTTATCAATATCAAGAACGACTTTGCAAATAAAAATCCGAATGTGTTGAGGTACATTTAACAATCATCGAATTATTTTAGGTACGAGTTAATTTAACTTTGAACATAACACTATTTTCTTAACCAAGAATGTGGAATCAAAATTTCCGGAAAAATCAAATTTTTAAACCCCTATATCTCTGCAATGCATTTTCCGATTTTGAAACGGATTTCAGATTCAAATTAAGCCTTATGAGCTTCTATAATTATTAACAAATTATTTTTCAGTAAAAAGTTATTATTTAAAGACTTTGTAGCCCTCCTGGCCCCTAATTTAAGGGGTCAGCTCCTTTTTCTTGATATCAAATGAAAGGTCTTGCAAATATAAACATATTTTATTCAACAACTATTCACGAGAATTGTTAACCGTTCTAGAGATATCTGAACAACTGTGTTTTAGGGGCCGACCCTTAAACTCCTTACTGGGGCCACCAACAAAAAAGTTTTAGGTATTATATTATTAAAAACATTATTTTGAGTAACTTTTCTTCTACAATACTTTTCAAAATATTTCTCTTGTAGATATTAATGACCAGAGGTTTTGACTTCTGGCCCCTTGAAACCCCTAATTACGTAACATATGACTTAGGTTTGGTACTGTATAGATAATTAACTGTACAAAAAATATTTTTGCTTCTATAATATATAACAAATTATTTTTCAGTAAAAAGTTATCATCAATAGACTTAAGAGCCCTCTTGGCCCCTAATTTAAGGGACCAGCCCTTTTTTCTTGATATCAAATGAAAGATCTCGCAAATATAAACATATTTTGTTCAACAAGTGTTCACGAATTGTTGACCGTTCTAGAGATATCTGAACTAATGTGTTTTAGGGGCCGACCCTTAAACTCCTTACTGGGGCCACCAACAATTTTTTTTTAAGTAGCATATTGTTGAGAACATTATTTTAAGCATTTTTTGTTCTACAATGCTTTTCAAAATGTTTCTCCTTTTCTACATATGAATGATCAAAGTTTTGGACTTCTGGCCCCTTGAAACCCTTAATTACGTAACATATGATTAAGGTGTGGTACTGAATAGATCAACAGCTGAACAATAAACATTTTTGCTTCTATAATTGATAACAAATTATTGTTCAGTAAAGAGTTATTGCAAAAAGACTTTAAAGCCCCTTTGGCCCCTAATTTGAGGGGCCAGCCCTTTTTTCTTGATATCAAATGAAAACCCGTCGAAATTAAAACAACTTTTGTATAACATGTTTTAACAAAATATTTATACATCAAAAGATATTAGAGAAAATGTTTGAAAATTTCGTGAAAAAATTTGGTCCTAATTTTCAGGTTCAGGCGAGCTTCGAGGCTTTGCGCAAATTTAATCATTGGAAGCAGGGGGGTACAACTTCAGACTTTAATCTACAATCCTGGAAAAATTTCAAGCTTCTATCTTGATTAGTTTCGGAGGAGATGCGTGGACAAAATGACCCTTAAAAATTTACAAAATCGTCAATATCTGAAACCGGAAGTGACGTCATCCTTTGAAAATTTGATTATATGTAGCGCCGATGATGCTTAATCCGTCCTGAAAATTTCGTGCAAATCGGTTGAATAGTTTTTGAGAAATAACGCTCCAAAAAAGTCAGAAAAAGAAAAAAAAGAATAACTAGATGCGATCTCGTTGCGAGCAACGAGTGGGTCTTCCGTCCGATTTTTGAATAAATGAGATAAAACTCATCATTATAAATATAAAATTGTGAGTCTACGCCAAATAAAACGAAAAAAAATTTTGCGGCACTCGGGGCTTGAACCCGGGTCGCCTGGGCACTGTCCACGACCATAACGACTGAGCTACTCGGGTTCTCGCTTCAGGACTTTGACGCTTAATATCTCGATAATGCGTTGATCGATTTTAAAACAAATTACATATTCTGAATCAGTAAAAGGGTCACTATCAACTATAAAAAATTCAAAGAAAAATATTTAAAAATAAAAAAGTTGAAAAATTAAAATTTTTCAAATTTCCTTCCGGTGACGACCGGAAGTGACGGCTGGCATTCTGTTGACCGAGGTGCATCAGAAAATAGGTAGATCTATCATCTCTGAAAATTTCAGCCCTTTATCTTTACTGGTTTTTGAGAAACTTGACAGACAAAATTGACTTTTTAAAATCGTAAACGGCCGATAACTTCCGACCGGAAGTGTATTTTCAAAAATGGTTAAAAAACAATCAACTTCAGATAAAACTGCGTTGATCCTGAAAATTTGAATGAAATCGATCGAGCCATCTCCGAGAAATCGTCTGCACAAAATCGGTAAGAAAAAAAAAGAATAATAAGAAAAGTGAAAAAGAAACAAATGAATAATAGAAGGGTCTTCCGCTGAAGACGGAAGACCCTAATAATAATAAAGAAAAAGAAACCGTAGAATAACAAGAGGGTCTTCCGTTGGAAACGGAAGACCCTAATAATCTTACAAGCACAATAATAGTAAGGTGTTCCGTTGGAAACGGAAGACCTTAATAAGAATAATCTTACAAGCACAATAATAGTAAGGTCTTCCGTTGGAAACGATTAAGAAAAGGAAACATTTTAATGCATTATAATCAATGTTCACAAATAAGAGCGCTCGTTCTTGTTTACGTCGAGATATTCGAGTGTTTCATCTGCTTCAATTTGAAAGCTCGTACATACTTTAAATTTACGTGCTCTTGTCTGGGCCAAAGAATTTTGTCTTCTGGCAATTAAAAACTATTATACTAATTTTATTTCATTTTTAGCCCAGTAGGGAAGAATGTAATTATCAAATTAATATTTAACTTAATTACAATATTGATTATTAATATTAAATTGTAATTATTTTATATTTCTAGATTAAAACATATGCATCCATCAAACATTGATACACTAAGTATAACCTAGCGCGGAATAAGTTGGAAAATGAAATCTTGAGTTTCTGAAAATTTAAAATTTTTTCTTCATCAAAATTATCCTATACATTACCTGTCTGAAATATTGGAAAGTAGAGAACGATTTGTAGGACGTAGTTCATTGCTTCTTTATTTTTTTCTTTTTAAATCTATTTAATATTTTGACTTTCCCAAAAATCATCTGCTTTAACAATTCCATGACGAATTGTATTTCAGAATAAAATTAATGATTAAAAGAATGATTAAAAATGTTATGCTGCAAATAAAACTTTACACTTAATCGCATTACTGTAATAGAAACAGTAAAGACTGTTGACTTCAGTCAATATCTAATTTGTCATTAACTTAAACCAATATCATTTTGTTTTCTTTGTAGTAATGTGTGATTTTTTATGCATAACTAGTTTAGACACATTCTTTACATAAATTCTATAATTATTGCTTTTCATAATAAACGGTCTGCAAGGGTAATTTGCTTATCTTCATGTTTGTCATACAGAAGACCCATGAGCCATATTTGTCATCTAAATATAATACAATTTTGTTAAAGATACGGCTCGGTTATTTTTGATGCTAATGAAGATATGATATCAACGTACAGTATTCAAACTTTTTTATAATCAATAATTATGAACGATTTGTAATGGGTGGAAGTATCTAACTGATGATGCATAGTATGTTGAATCATGTGTTTACATGACAGAAACTTATCAATTGTCCTAAAAAATGTTTCGGTTTTAGTTTTATTTGAACATATTTATAATTGCGCTCAAAATTTAGGTTTAGTAAAAATCTAAAATCATATACTTTGAAATAGCGGTTTTCATTTTACTTTCGTTAACCAATATAGAATCTTCACAAGAAATCAAGTTAGTTTGTAAATATTGCGATTATTTAGTAAATTAAACATGATAAAACTGAGATAACTTTAAGAAAGTTATGTTTATTATATTTTGTAAACTGTTAAGCTTTGACACACAGCATTGAAGATACCAAAGCATGGTTATTTGCTAAGATAAAAATACTTTCTTTGTAGTCATGGACATCCATTAATGCTTTTTTCGATGTTATTACAGTCTGATTGACAATAATATATAACTTTAAATGTTAAATTTATCAAAAAACTTTCAAAATTACGCCCTGTGAGATAAAAATGCTTAATCAAGACGATTGTTTTGAGTTTCTTTGAAAAAGATAGGGGAATTCTAGTGAATTGTATCAGAAAAAGCAACCCAGATTCAGCATCTTATTTTAAATATCGATTTAAATTTTGAAAACTCAACTGGTTTTTCCGTATTTAGTCTACGCTCCTGTGTTTATTTGTAACATTTCGTATAGGAGGGATATACCGAAAGGTTGAAAATAAGAGTCGCTTTTAAGATGAAGCAAACGGTGTTACAATAACCTAAGAGACACGTACTGTCTGTTGCATTATGGAATTGACCAACATGTAACATTTTAAGTGCATAATAAGCATTTTTTACTATAGTAAGTTGGTTTCTGCTAGCGCTTTGCATGAAATATTTTTTATATCTTTCACATAAATTTATTTGCATTTATTGACAGAACATGTCTTGTTCAGGTAATAAAAATCTACATTGTTTATATTGTTTGAAATAAAATGAATACATTGGTGCTTTAGCTGCTTTTGTTTTTCTCATATAATACATTGGTTTCACATAGCATATTTTAAAAAAAACCTTAAATGGCTCTTTCGTAAAAACCAAACGTGCAACTTATAAATGTGCCTGATGAACTATGATGAGCAATGTTTATAGCAGTCACTTAAGTTATGTTTACATTTCTCACGGTTGTCTTTCAGTTTTGGAAAGTAATTTTTATTATCGCCATACAATAAACAGCACGAAAACTGGAAACAATAAAAAGAAGTAATTTTTATTATCGCCATACAATAAACAGCACGAAAACTGGAAACAATAAAAAGAAGTTACTTGGAAAAAGGGAAGGGAATTCCAGTGATTCATACGTTAAATCCCACCTGTAGTTTCATTTTGAAATAGGCTTACAGCATTCAAACTATTTTAAAATCAATAATTATGAACAATTTGTAATGGGTTAAGGAATCTCACTGATGGTGCACAGTATGTTGAATCATGTGTTTACATTACCAAAGCCTGTTACCTGTCGTAAAATAAAGTTGTTTCGGTTTCGGATTATTTGAACATATTTATAATTGTGCTCAAAATTTATGTTAAGCAAGATCATAAAATCAAATACTTGGAAATTGCGGTTTTCATTTTACTTTCGTTATTCAATATAGAATCTTCACAAGAAATCAAGTTAGTTTGCAAATATTGATTAATATTCATAATATATTATTTAATAAATTAAACATGATTTAACTGAGATAACTTTAAGAAAGTTATGTTTATTGTCGTTTGTAAACTGTTTAGCTTTGAAACACAACATTGAAGACTCCAAAAGCATGGTTATTTGCTAAGATAAAAATATGTTCTAAGTAGTCATGGACATCATTTAAAGTTTTTTTTTTATGTTAATACAGTCTTATTGACGATAATATGTCACTCTAAATGATAAATTTATCTAAAAAACTTTCCAAAATACGCCCTGTGAGAAAAAAATGCTTAGTCAAGACGATTGAATTGAGTTTCTTTAAAAACGATAGTGCAATTCCAGTGAATTGTATTAGAAAACCCACCTCAGATTCAGCACCCTTTTTTAAATATCGAGTTAAATTTTGAAAACTCAACTGATTTTTCCGTATTCAGTCTACGTTCCTGGTATTTATATGTAACATTTCATAAAGAAGGGATATACCGAAAGGATGAAAATAAGAGTCGCTTTAAGATGATGCAAACGGTGTTACAATCACCTAAGAGATAATGATCTTAAACCAAAAGTAAACTGTTTTAATGAAAAGTGTGCATAGGTATTAGAAAGTTTTGAAACAAAAAATTGAAAAATAAGATTAATATATAGAAAATATATTGGCCAGCTATAAAACATCGGCGAAATCTCGGACGACGGGTAGCCAACTGCCTCCTAAAACTCCTCCTTTAATATTGTTTATATGACATAAACTCATGAAAATATCATATCGTGAATGTTTTGGTGATAGGTTTTAGCTGTTTATATTTCGATATAATTGTTTATTAGAAAGATATACTGATTTAAACTGGGAACACTTTACAATAGGGACCGCGAGATTTCGCATACGTTCTGTATGATCGACCAACATATAACATTTTAAGTGCTTAATAAACATTTTTCACTATAGTAAGTTGGTTTCTGCTAGTGCTTTGCACGAAATATATATTTTATATCTTTCATCTACTAAACTTACTGAAATATTGGAAAGTAGAGAACGATTAGGAGGACGCTGTTCGTTGCTTCTTAATTTTTTTTTTTTATATTTTTTTAATATTTTGACTTTCCCAAAAATCATCTGCTTTAACAATTCCATGACGAATTGTATTTCAGAATAAAATTAATGATTAAAAGAATGATTGAAAATGTTATGCTGCAAATAAAACTTTACACTTAATCGCATTACTGTAATAGAAACAGTAAAGACTGTTGACTTCAGTCAATATCTAATTTGTCCTTAACTTAAACCAATATCGTTTTTTTTAAGTGATGTTCGAGTTTTTTTGTTTATGCATAACTAGTTTAAGGCAGCTTCTTTACAAACATTCTATATTTGCTCTCCATAATAAACGGTCTGCAAGAGTAATTTGCTCATCTTCATGTTTTTAATACAGAAGACCCATGAGCATTGACGGTCGTCTGAATATAAATCAGTTATATTAGCGATACTGTAATGGCATTTCAAAATACGTTAACGCAAACCGGTACTTTGATTTTTACAGAAACTTACAGTTCAAACTATTTTATAATCAATAATTATGAAAGAGATGTATTGTGTGGAGGTATCTAACTGAATCGTGACCTAAATTTTCAGATAGGTCATAATAATAAAATTTAAAAAA